>CAHIKZ030003967.1:877500-897500 GCA_903632075.3 Acanthosepion pharaonis
ATATATATATATATATATCAAAGTATATAATTGGTATACACTGAATGAATTCCAATAACCAACAATTACTATACTTAAAAGAGTGCTCAATACAAAGTAGAGCAGATATAATTATTTTTTATAAAAAAATTATAAGTATGTTATAAAATCACTACAAAAATAGCCATTTTGTATCAACACACTCTGTGTCTTATCAAGTGATGATGTTGAAAAGAAAATAAATGGTTTTAAAAGTTTCAGATTAATTAACGATCCTACACTAGGGGAAACATTGTTACAAAAGCTAGAATAACCAATCAAAAACGAAGTATAGAAAGATTCAAAAGCTTGACAACGAAATCATGCTATAATGGCTTTTCAGATCTTTAAATACGTGTAATATTAAAAATAATTTATACTAACTAATAATTATAAAATTATATGATAAAATTTAATATTAAAATTAAAAACTGGCAATTTTTTAAAATCCAAATTTAATCAAGTTTAAAAACTATAAAATTATTGAGAAAAGAAAAAATATATATGTTTATTCAATTCATTTCTTCATTGAAATTGCGTTCGACAAGACAAGACAAGACGCTACAATACATCCGGTCATTTGACAATACATGTATATATATTTTTTTTCCTTTTTCCCTTTCTTTTCCGTTTTTATTTTAAAGTTTGTGAATGTGGTCTTAAACTCACGCGTAAAAACAACAAAAACACAATCAGATTATAATACATAAGCACCCAGACATAATTAGATACACACACACACACACGCGCACACACACACACACACACACACACAAACATACACTAAAAAAAAAAATTAAAAAAAGATAAAAAAAAATAAATAAATAAAAGGAGGTGGGGGGATACATGAACATCTCTACAGCCCTTTATGAAAAAAGGAGACATGGAAACTAACACTTATACACACTTATACACACACACAGTTAAACGTGAATACACTCTACATACACATAGACACCGATATATACACATACATACATCCACAGACAATGACATAGACAATGAGAAATCACAACCAATAAGTGCCTTCGATTGTCTAGATTCAGATAGTGTAGGATTATATAGAGATGATGGATTATTAGTTGTTAAAAACTCAACTAAAATTAAGGTAGACCGTATTAGGAAAATGATCTATAGGGTATTTAAGGATTTAGGTCTTAGGACAATAGTTACTACTAATGTTAGACAAGTGGATTTTCTAGATGTCACCCTAGATCTTGCTAACAACATTTTCCAACCATATGTGAAGGTTAATTCCAACCCATTATACGTGCATCCTAATTCCAACCATCCCCCTTCGGTTATCAAACATATACCCTCTTCTATTGAATTTAGAATTAGCGCTAACTCTTATAATAAGGAGGTTTTCAATAAACATAGTGATTTTTATGGGTGTGTGTGTGTGGGTGTGTGTGTGTGTGTATTTAATTATATCTGGGTGCTTATGTATTATAATCTGATTGTGTTTTTGTTGTTTTTACGCGTGAGTTTAAGACCACATTCACAAACTTTAAAATAAAAACGGAAAAGAAAGGGAAAAAGGAAAAAAAATATATATACATGTATTGTCAAATGACCGGATGTATTGTAGCGTCTTGTCTTGTCTTGTCGAACGCAATTTCAATGAAGAAATGAATTGAATAAACATATATATTTTTTCTTTTCTCAATAATTTTATAGTTTTTAAACTTGATTAAATTTGGATTTTAAAAATTGCCAGTTTTTAATTTTAATATTAAATTTTATCATATAATTTTATAATTATTAGTTAGTATAAATTATTTTTAATATTACACGTATTTAAAGATCTGAAAAGCCATTATAGCATGATTTCGTTGTCAAGCTTTTGAATCTTTCTATACTTCGTTTTTGATTGGTTATTCTAGCTTTTGTAACAATGTTTCCCCCTAGTGTAGGATCGTTAATTAATCTGAAACTTTTAAAACCATTTATTTTCTTTTTCAACATCATCACTTGATAAGACACAGAGTGTGTTGAAAAAAATGGCTATTTTTGTAGTGATTTTTATAACATACCTATGTTTTTATAAAAAATATTTATATATATATATATATATATATATATATATATATATATATATTTATTTCAACAATCTTATGTATAGGGTGAATGTCACAGGCATGCATATAATAAAGCTGGAAAATTGACAAATATGTTTTATGTGATATATAATTATTCGGTCTGTTTAATATATCTGAAATATATATATATATATATATATATATATATATATATATATATTATTATTATTATTATTATTATTATCATTTTTATTGATGTTGTTGTTGTTTTTGCTCGAATTCCTTTGCTTTCTGGTATATAAACATTTCTTTCTGGGTCCCGTTTAGAAACCTAATAAATGCCAGCATGACATTTTGCACTCAGCAGTTTTGAAAAAAAATCTTACATATTTTACATAGATAAATACTTTCCTGTAAGTTGTTGGCTGAACTTGCGAGGAAATATTTCCTATTTCTTTACGGCATGGTCTCCCAGAGATTCCTTCAATGAATCTATTGCTATTTTTTATAATCAATTCGAGGGCTACAACTACAACTGGATTTCTTAATCTCATCATGCGTAACATTTTTGAGATTTCTATTTCAAGGTACTTGTATTTTGATACTTTTATATCTTTAAAGATAGTCTGTAAATTAAAGGGACTGCCATGTCAATAAATGGATGCATTTTATATTTGCGGTCCCTAATCACGATGTCTTGTCGATTAGCTTTGATTGTTATGTCTATGTGTATTGTAATGTCCTAGAAAAATTTTTACAGGCCCTATCTCCGTAAAGGGTTTTGTGTGGCGTTTATACCAATTTTTGCATTTTCCTTTCCGTAAGTGTTGCAGATTTTCCATTGTAGTAATTCGCCCACTCTCTTATAATTATTATTATTATTAGTAGTAGTAGTAATAGTAGTAGTAGTAGTATTTCTGTTATTCCCAAACTTGAACATCAGTAAAATATTTAATTTCATTCTGCCTTTCAAAATACAATGAATGTCTCACCATTCTTACTAAAATATAAATCAAAAAATGTTAATTTGTTTTTTCTATTTTCTAAATTTTCTGTCAAATTTTGCTAATTTTCTAAATTAATTACAGTTTATTTATCATATAAGAACGTAGTTCGAGCGAGTTTAATTCCTTGGAGTTGTTTAGATTACATATACGATAGGTCTGACCCCAAGTTTCTTTAAACCTCATTACTTTCCATAATAAATCAAATTGTCTAAATTCTATCAATTATTACGCCCGTGAGATATTACTTAATTCATCTATTCATCTATACTTGCTGGATGAGACGAATCTTCCTAGAAGAGAATGATTTTACAGACATACTATCAGACGATATACTGAATTAAGTTTCATATGAAAGAAAAATGCCACGTTCTTCGATCATGGCTCTTTTCATTATCTTTGAAACACTATCCGATCTTTGGTAAGTTAGTGGAGTTCCTTCTCGTTGACTTCACCGCAGTTTAGAAAAACAGTCGAGTGTCTTCACGTTGCCTTTCCTACGGTTTTAGAATTTCAAGATTTTCTTTTCTTAGACTGATTGCAATAAAAATATCGGCAGTCCAGTCTAGGAATTTGTTTCATGGGTGTGTGTAAAATCGATGGATTCATTCTTTTTTTCACGTGTGAAATTAAACACAATAGCATTGGTTGGAATTTATACAGCCAATTCCAGTTTCTGCTACGACACTACGCGGATGTCGATGATATAAGTGAAATAGACGCTGATCACAAATTGAACTAAATGGTTTCTATTTACATGAATCAGTCATCTGTCTTCATTTAGGGTTTAGATACGCAAAGTAAGAAAAGTATTAGAGGTTTGGATGCAGCTGTGTTCCCTTCCCAAATCGAACCCGCGGTGATGGAAAGCGGCCGGATGGCATTACCATTTTCCCTTTTAAAATGGGAAAGTCGTTGATTTGAGATGCGACCTGTGCGGATACATTTTCGGTCGGTAATTTGATCAGTTCCGCAGTTGAGCCAGGATCTGTCGACCGGGACGCAGAGATGAAAAAATAGTTAAATATTCTTCTCTTGCTGATAGATTTTTTTTTACTCCTATGGCAGTGGAGACCTCAGGGGTTATTGGCCCTCGTTCGGTGGCGTTGCTTCGGAGGATTGGCGCGTTTGCGTCTCAATTAAGGGATGAACCTCGCGAAAAAGAGTGGTTCTTGCAGCGTGTCTCACTGGCGATGGTTCGAGGTGATACTTGCGGCTGGCAGACGTTAGAAAAAATTGTTTATTCTTACGTTGTTCTGGAATTGTCATCAGTGGTCAACTGTACTTCTTTTGTTTCATTTAATTCTTGAATTAGAAGACATTTTGGTAAATCTACAATTCTGAATTAACATTAACTTTTCTCAGGTTGACTTTCACTCGTTGTCCGAACTTTTTCTTCATTGAGTGAAGTTTGTTCGCTGAAATATCCAAATGTCTTATTTTAAAATTTTGGGGTTTCTGGAATTATGATCTTCGTCATAAAACGAAAGATTGCTTCTCATCGCGTGGCAAAGGGGTGTTTTACATTACAGAAGGTAATCGAGCCTAACATGAATAGATTAGATCTTGGTCTAAAGAAAAAAGAAAGGGGAATCATATGTGATAACATGTTTACTATTTGAAAAAATCTCGTGTTTATGCTTCAATTTCAAAAAACCCGCTATTTGAAGACATTTGTTGGTAACATATATGCATACACACATACATATATATAGAGAGAAAACTTACGAGATCTAATGTAAATGGACTCCAAAGCTTTAAGATGAACTACTGAGTGCGACCTAGACAGAATGGTAAAACGGTCGACGCTCAAACTATACACACATTCCCTACTGTTTATAGCAGGCTGTGCTATGTAACATTCGGATGTATTCACCAGCTGCCTATATCTAGCGGTCGGATTCAAAATTCTGCGGGGTAAATGTTGTTTAATTCTGAAAGCTAAATGTTGAGATGTTCTACCTATGTAGTCATATCCACAACTACACTCAAATAAATATATATATATATATATATATATATATATATATATATATATATATATATATATATATTGGTTGGATAGATGTGAGTTTGTGACCCTGGGTTTCACGCTTTAGAACACACACACACACACACACACACACACACACACACACACACACACACACACACACACATATATATATATATATGTATAGGCTACAAATATGTTTAAGCTTCATTACAATACTCATAGTTGAATCTATTTATTTGGGGCATTAATTTTCTCATATAATTGGCAACTAGGATTTTCAACTCTGCTTATTATTATTATTTTTCTGTAATAAATTAATTCGTGGTCTTAAAAAGATTAAAACAAAATCAAGATACCTAGTATGTCTAAATTATTTAACCAATCATTTTGAATGAAAATGTGCTGCCTAAATACACACACACGACACACATAATTATACACACACACACAATATATATATATATATATATATATATATATATATATATATATATATATATAGATAGATAGATAGATAGATAGATAGATAGATGCATGTGCCGGAAACCAATCACAAATCAGCCTTAATTCTTTAAATCTCCCAAGTCGAATCATAGTACGAAAAATAAGCAGTAGTATGTAATAAGTTAAATTTCCATAGATAAAAATTGTCACATGGCAAGATTAAAGAAACTTAATTTTTAGCAAATATATCCTGAGTTACGCTAGAATGTTTTGCAACAGAAATTTTGCTGGTTGTCGATATCTTTTCGAGAGAGTATACGCATTTCCTTTTGACAGAAAGACGAGCATAGAAATATAATAGTATATGCTTAAATATATATATATATATATATATATTAACGTAGCCCTATCTACCCCACGACATCCTCATCTTTGTCGCCATATTTGTCACAACGTTTCGGCCGTTGTACACTCCGGCCTTCTTCAGGTGGTTGAAATTTCGAACTGAACCCTTTATTTCGATCACTGGTGTAGACTGTTCTAGTTCCACGTGCCATGTTTGATGGATGTCAGTTATCAGTTATCTCCTGCTAATTTTCCCTCTGAAAGTTCTCCACTGCCTTAACCAGGTATTGAACTCACCTTCTTTGGGTCTGTCACTGGATCTAACCAACGCCTTTATCCACTGTACCATGTGTCATCTGGGTATGAACTTCTGAGTATTATAAACCTAATGTTTTCAGCATCATTTTTTACCAGTGCTCATATTGCAATTTTGCTGTTATCATTGCATGTCTTTACCAGAGTTCATATTGCAACTTTGTTACCATTGCTTTTCTCTGGCACTCCTTATTACTGGTTCCCATATCGTATTTATTTCTATGCTTGGTCGGCTCAGGAGATTTTTGTAGCCTAACATATGTGCTGATTCCTTAAGTTTACGAATTTTCCAATGGTGTTCCCTGTCTATGATCTCAACATGATCCCAAAGAGGGCGGTGATCTCCCTTCCCTCTCCATACGTGGTCAGCCACGCCTGATTTTCTACTTCCCCTCGTGTTACAGCTTTCTGGTGTTCTTGAAGCCTTACCTTGAGGGGGGCGGCCTGTCTCTCCTTTCTATTCCTTTCCGAAGCTGCATGGGATAGCGTACACATAGTCTTTAGTCATGTTCTCCTCTATGAGGGGTCTTACTCGGGAGAGATATCTGCGAAATGTCGTCAAGCTTTTGATGGGTGTCCTGATGTTATATGGACCGCAGATCCTTTGTATTTTCTCTGATAACCCCTTCACATAAGGCAGGCACACTGTTTTCTGAGTGTTGTTGTCCTCAACACCGAGCAAAAGTCATAAATGGCGATCCAGAGACGTTAGATAAGGAATTGGTCAGTATAAGTAGTACTCTACAACGTAACAACTACCCTGGGTACATGACAGCAGCCCCAAAAATTGGGATAGGCGGGTACAAGAGGTTGAACTTTTTCGCGAAACCTGGTATAACTCAACAATTTCAAAGTTTTCATTTAAAATTACCTTATTTATTAAATTAGTTCAAATATCTCTACACCATTGTAAACTTGATGTTTCTTCCATTTTATATTCATGAGAACAGAAAAAAGAAAACTATGATCTGTAACAAAGATTATCTCATTAAGAAATGCGACTAGACATCCCCTCTATTTGCGGCTGTGTGCCACATCTAAGCTACACTTAGTAAAAGCAAACACACAGACACGCGCGCGCACACACACACAGGCACGCACACACACACAGGCACACACACACACACACACATCCACTACAATGTTGAAATTTGGTTAACCACGTTGCGAACAATTCTTTGTACCTGATGATTTTATAGTGCATGAAACTCCGATTCTTACCCTCGGTGTGGGGTATATGTGTATTTCTTAACATATACTTAAGTATATATTTCTGAATATATACTTAAATATATATTAATAAATATACATAATGCTCTACACCAAGACTAAAACTCAAAGTTTCATGCACTATTCAATCATCAGACACAAAAGAATTTTTCTCACAGTTTATTTACACCAAATGATATATATTATGTATGTGAACTCTTGCACGTACATTTATTCATATATATATCTATCTATATCTATCTATCTATATATATATATATATATATATATATATATATATATATATATATATATATATGTACGTGCAATTGTTTATATAAATAATATATCTCCTTTATATATATATATAATTCACTTTGTTTAATATATTTAAAGACAAATTTTAAACAAGAAATCCCTGAAAGGAAACAAAATATACCCCGTATATTTAAAAACAAAAAAATAACAACTAATGCGTTTACGACATTCAAATAATGCGTCTAAATTTCGTTCATGCAAAATAAATCAACTTGACTTGTTATTCTTCCCAAGAGATGACATTTGGTAATCCTCTTACAGGGAACGATTCGATCCTTCTGACATTTGATTGATATCGGTTTGATCGTTTTAATACTTCAATATTCAACTTTGTCTCATCCTGCATTTCGGGATCTACGTGTCTAGACAGTTGCTATCTACGCACCCCAATTTTGTAAATGCTCATCAAACAACAGATGGAAAATGGAGAAAGATATCCTTTCGATATTTCATGGAGAAAATAAAGAAAAATCTATACATTCTCCACAGTCATGAAGCCCATTCCTGAGTGCTGATATGCACACACACACACACACACACACACACACTCTCTCTCTCTCTCTCTCTCTCTCTCTCTCTCACACACACACACGCACGCGCACACATAAATATGTGCGTGTGTGTGTATATGTGTATGTTTATTCGTGTGTGTCGATAATTATTCGTTTCGCCATCATTAAATAGGCGTTCACAGATCAGAACGAAAGGACATACGTGTGAACAACTCAATACATAAAACAAAAAACATACATAAACCAAAAAAAAAAGGTTTTATAGGCGTTGTACTCTGTCCACATTAAAACATATTTAATAGGATCTTTCATAAAAAATCAACACACCATAATTATATTATTTGATAGCATATAATGATACATATTATATTTACTTAATTCCTTGATTTTTAATTTTAACATTGCCATGTCTAATGTACCATTGAATATAATAAGCATTGCATTTTAGATCATAATAATTAAACATATAAAAATTGTTTAATCATACTAGAGGACACTTTAAGACAGTCCTAAAATATACAAAAAATAATTTAAACAAATAAAATGCCAAAATTAACCCATTGTTTGATACACATACCGCTTTGTATTACTTCATTGTATCTTATGAATATGTTCTTAACAGGAAGCAATGGTGACATATTTAATGCACAACGACTCATCAAGACAAGCATGCATTACATAGCTATAAATAACCTCTAATGTATATTTTTCCACGTTTCTACATTAAATTAGATCTGTTTTTGGATGCTTCAGATAAGACAACGCCCATAGAAAAATAAATCTTATTCCCCCTCCTACATTAACACTTCGACATAATACTACTTCGCTTTAAGAAGTAAATCATTTTTCTGAAATTATTGAATATCCCTTGAAAATGGAGCCATAATTTTAAGTTCCAAAAAATGGAACATTCTGTGCCGTAATAATATTAAAATATTAGGCTCTACTTTGTATCGAACTCTTTTTAAAAATTAAATCCTAAAGAAATGTAGATTATTAATCTGACTGTTCTTTCTCTTCATTTTGATATATATATATATATATATATATATATATATATATATATATATATATATGTGTGTGTGTGTATGTATGTATGTATGTGTGTGTGTGCGTGCGTGTGTCGGAAAGTCGTGTAAATTACGCACCCTGAACATTTCATATTCACATATTCTTTTGCTTATACATTTGGGTTGCTTAAACAGTTAATAGAAACCTTAGCAACAACACAGGAGGTAATTTTCCTGTTTCATCTGTCAAAATATAAACGAACTCAGCTTATAAATGCTATCGTCGTAGAGATCTATGCGGGCTGAAAATGATCAGTTGTCTCCCTTTGGAAATTTTATTGGCACAAAAATAATAGATAAGCAGGAAAATGTCCAGCTCGATAATATAATGATTGTCATCATACATACAGGGTGCAATTGAAAAATTGACGTCTAAATTCCGCTCAAATGAAAATAACTCTGCCATCTCATTTTAAATGATATATTTACCAAAATTACACAAAAATGTCTTCAAATACGAAATAGTAAATCTATTTTTTTTAAAAATCGCCATTGACATCAACCACGGCCTCCAAACGACTTTGGTAATAACCGGAATGTCTTCTGGACGGTCTCCTTGTTTAAGTGGGTGAATGCTGCCATAATACTTGCATTCATCTATTTTTTATTACAAATGGATTTGTTGGATTCTCGCTCCCCACACGTAATAATCAAGTGAGTTACAATTAGGGGACTTAGATAGCCAGATGTAAGGGGTGATATGATAGCAGAATTTTTCTGACATCTATGACCGCGTTCCTCAACTTGGGTGCAGAGTCCACTTAGTAGAGACAGGGTCTTCCAGCAGGCAAACTCTTGAACCAAGGAAGCACTCTTTCTTCAAAGAACTTGATGTAGGCTTCCCTGTTGAGCCTGGTGTCTTGTCGGAAGATGAATGGGGGCATAATCCTGCCATCACTAGGGAACATTCTTTAATACCATGGTACTGACTGGATATATCATTCAACTCTTTCCGAAACCGAAAAAATAAGAAATTGGAGATTCCGGTGAGAATGCCAAGCACAACAGCATGCCGTTTCCAAATTTCTGGTGCCCAAATAATCCTACTATACTGTGTAGTTGATAAAATAAAATAAAAAACGAACAACGGGCATGCGCGAAATTAAAAATATATCATGGCGATAATTTACCCATCGTTCCCTGTATACAAGGGAAAGCGAAATATAATTTTCTATATATCGAGAAATAATTGATTTTTTAAATGTTCATATATCGTAATGTTTATATATAAAAATATATATAATAATTTTGGTTTAAAAGTGCTACTGAAATGAAAAGAGAAAGCAATTTAATTAGGCGGAAATATGTAGAAAGTTTTTTTAATCATCCATTGTAAATTTACACCCAGATTCTTACAACATGTCACTTTTTCGTTGCAGAACTTTTATTACCAGAATATGCAATGCTGAATAACAAAAATGATAAAACCATAAACAAAATGAAAAAAGAAACTGAATGAACTCAGTTAGATTATATAATAAATCATCTATCTAAAAAAAAATATTAGCGTATATACACGTATTTAACCTAAGTTCATTTACATGCGTACTCTGATTTTTTGGCATGAATTTTAAGGGTGAATAAATACTGCATTACGTCCCCGAAAAAATCCCACCCTATTTTTGACGAAAAACTGATCATAAATAACTTGCACTATACTTCATTATATATGGTATTTAAATTTAAAATTATCATCGTCCCATCTGCATCGCGTGGATAGGTAACCGCACCAACGTTAACATCACTTTAGTTCGATGAAGTCCTAAAGGACATAAACGTTCTTCTTACATTGTATATATATATATATATATATATATATATATATATATATATATATATATATATATATATATATATATATATATATATGTGTCTGAAGTTATTATCCAAATAAAATAAACGTCAGTAACTCAAAAATGTCTGAACAAATATTTATCAAATTTAACATCGTTCATTTCATTCCTTGGTAAAATGTTTAATTAAATTCCTCCCTTTTTAATGGTTAGTTTTTGAGATATTTAGAATTTACGAATATGAAATGACTGAAATTATTATGCAGATTAAACTAATATTAGCTTAAGACATTTGAAACCTAATAAGAATTATTTTTCTTTTTGTCCATAATATATGTTGAAACATGGGTAAAGGCAGGGATATATGAACTGCTGAAAAACAAAATAATTTATTGAGTGATGGAATGTCCACATTTGAGACATTAAAGAAGCTTTGCAGAGATCATCGAACAATAACGAAGCGAAATAAAAGGCTTTAAGAACTTGTTTCCTCGAAATTATCGTAATCTAAAGCGAGCTATAATGAAACAACCACATTTGACCAGCGATCAAATCTTCGAAAAGGCTGAAATTGAGTGAGTCAAGAACAATAAAAGTTTAGAATACTTTGCGATTTGAGGTCTGTAAAAAATATTTCCCAGGCCACCTCCTCACACTAAAGTAATTATATTAAACTGTAAAAATTGTGTCCAAAAATATGAAAATTGACTAAATCTCACTGACAAATCTCCAGTGATATTTAATGGGGTAGATGCATGGAGAAAAGGACAAATTTTATCCAATTCAGATGTCTCTTTAGCTAAAAGGATGGAACGAGGATATGGTAGTTTTATGATATGGGCTGGAATTGTCGACCAAACCATTATTGGACTATTAAAGTCGATGAAGCAGTTAAACTGAACAGTCCTAACTATTGCAATTATATGAACAACATTTCTTTGCATGGTCCCAGTCCCGCAGTTTCAAAGTGAAGTGTGTATTTATGAACAACAATGCCCCTTTTCATGTATCTAATCTTACTCGTGAATTATTTGGAATTTTTTAAAACCAAAGTTTAGTCATTGAAGTATATATGACTAGCAGCATGGACCGGCTTTCCCCGTGCTTGATTCAAAACTCATACATCAATCGCTATCACTTGATTTAAATATTTTTGCCCTTCCTTGCCTTTAAAGGAGTGCCCTTTGCCGTGCTGATGTTGCTACATGCCTTACTTCTTGCCTATCTCACACTGCGAATTTTTTCTAAGCTCTATACTAAACATTAAATCTGTTACAAAAAAAGAAACAAACAAAATGAACACAAAACGATCAGCTTTAAAAAAGGACTCATAAATGGAAAAACCGAATGAAAAAAGAATGTCAACAACAACAAATACTTTTTCACACCCAACCCAGTTCTGCGGAAAAAGAATCAACGTTGAGTTTAAGCAAGCGAATGAGCCAATTGTAGTAAAGTGCCATGCAGTTTTAAATTTTCCCCCACTTGTGACAAATGCAGCTATCGAATTTTTTTTTTGCATGCTAGCATGCTAGTTAACATTCGTGTCAGTCAGCTGTTGCCTCTCACGCTGGCCAATAGAATCTTCCTGCCTATTTGTGGCAGCTAGCTATAGGCTCTCACTCTGGCCAGTAGAAAATGGCCGCAAACTACATTAAAACTGCCGTAGAAGCTTGAAAAAAACTATTATTTCCACTATCGATGGGAGTTGGGAAATGCAAAGTCGGTGTTATCGTTCCCGCTAACTTGGAGCATGTGCATATAAATTTTGGTGCAAATATCGTCGATAATTGCGGCTGTGCATTCGTTACACGCACACACACACACGCACACACACACACACACACACACATCCTGCCTTTTCTAGATAGAGATTCGCTTAATAACTTCAGACAGGATGTAAATGTGTGTGTTTGTGTGTATGTGTCTGTGTGTGCTGGCATCCGTCTATCTCGAAAGACCATGCATCTGTGCCTGAAGAATAACGTTCCAGCTGCTGATGACGGCACAGCATCATTCATGGCTGTCCAGACGCACATGGCTGTGCCAGTCTGGTTTCCAATGACTGGATGTGAAGGTTCTCTCTCTCCCGGATATCGCCATTTTGATTTCTTTCCTTTGAGCACGCTTCTCTCAGGTGGCAAGCCTCCGTTTCTCCTCTCTTCGCACATGCCCTCAGTATAAATCGTGTCGCTAGCGGGAACGATTGTCAGTAACACCATTACACATCATGTCCCTTTTGCAGACGAATTTGAAGCGAAGATGAAATCGCCCCCTTGCCCTTTTTAACTTTGGTCAGTTCACCGTACAGACGTACTTTCGGAATCCTTCCATCCGACATACGGTGTACGTGTCCAAATAAGCGGAGATATGCCCTTCTGTTGGGGAAATCTGTATAGGTGGGTAACAGGGAAAGGGTGAGAACTACAGCATCGGAGATCCGATCAAACCAGTTGATGACCAGATTGCGTCTCAAATAGCGAATATGAAGATTTCTAATGCCTTGCTCTCGTTTGAAGCAGATTCTCCAAGACTTGCTGCCGTAGAGCATCAACTTGATGATGTGTCCTTTCCATGGTAAAGAACTGGCTGGAGTTTTTTGAAGATGAAGATAACAACGGATTGTCTTAGTGATACCGGTTATGGATTTGTCTTCGGGGTTTACTCAATAAGATTTATCTGTGATTGGATATGGCCGCAACGTAGCGGAAGTTTTAAAATCAGAGTTTTTTGGGGTTTTTTCTCACTTAGATAAACTACCCTCCTGGTCTGACGAGTTCAATCTACCCGAAATATAAATTACCGGCTAATAACCAACCTATGTCGGTCTTGTTACAGGATAGGATCTGTCAAAATACGACGGCGCCTTCGGTAACGGACATCGACGCAGAAAGGGAACTACGTAAGCAGAGATTAAACTCCATCCGATTCGGCTTTTTTGTGCTTTTAACTTTGGAAATGAGCGAACCTGTCTTCCTCCATCTAAGGGTTCAATAACCGGATAGACGGCGATTTTGGCATTAGATGGCAGCCAATCTAGGAGAAGGCAAACACTTCAAACAATTGTAGCGATTTCTGCAGAAGATTTCCTCACTAAAATCAAATCGTTTGTGCAGCGAGATTATCCTTACCTCTTTTGAAACCCGAATCGTTGCTTCCTCATCCATCAAAAACTAATAGAAGAATCCGTCACTCATAGAGGCACGCACACCACATACACACACGCACGCAGGCACATAACATATACACACACGCGCACACACACACACCACGTAATATATATATATATATATATATATATATATATATATATATATATATATATATATAATGATATTATTTGGTAATCCGTCTGGATGATTCCAAAGCGAGTATAGAGAGCTCAACGTAAAAACGGAGATAATTATAATTATTATGAAAAGGAAGACTTTAAGAGGTCATCATTTTTATATTAATCAAATATATATATATCAAGGTCGAATTTACTGCTTATAAACTTCAATCTTCCAATTCGACCTTGCCTACCGAACGCTCCTTTGTGGCCGATTGGTAAGGCACGTCAGCGTAAATGACGGTTCCGTATAGGATTCAGGTTCGAATCCTGTCAAAGGACGAATATTTTCTATGAAAATTTCTCGGACATTCAGGCCGGTAAATGTTATTTAATACTGTTTATTATAAAACAGAGCATTTAATTAAATACTTGTATCTATAAAAAGAACGTTAAACATAAAAATGTCTGTAATAAAATAAATTGTCCATTTCTTAATATATATATATATATATATATATATATATATATATATATATATAATTAATAAAAATAAAATCTAAATCACCTCATATGGGGAATAGAGTATTTCGGCAAACGAAAATATCACTAGTTTGTCTTATAAACTTATATTACGAGGATCCACTTGGATTATATACCAACGGATTTGTTAGTTTTACTAGGTTGCACGTATAATGATTATTTGAGTTCTTTCAGGATTAACCAATCTAAAAGGTCAACACCGAGCCTATTTCGGCATACGAAAATCCGACCACCAAAATAGGCTATTCCTTATATGAGGTGATTTGGATTTTATTGCTTACTAATTATTTGCTCTGTAATAATAAATACATTGATCTCTTTTTGTGGATCAATTTCAATATATTATATTATATTACTAGAATCCACTTGTATTATATACCAACGTATTCATTGCTTTTACTATATATATATATATATATATATATATATATATATACACTCACAATTTCGGCATTTGCAATCTATATTTATTGCTGGTACATAAAATTAATAACACAACATGTAAGTAACCAATTCATTATGATTACATTGTCACTCTTGAAAATGTATTTTGATGCAAGTCAATAGATTTATAGACCATAAGTAAAACATTATGCGCTGCAGTTCTGTAATGGGCTGTCTAAACGACGCTCAAATTGTCTCCCACAATGCATTATATTTCCGTTGTCATAAACTAAGCTTCCTACGATAGTATATCTCCGTGCTTAAATTTGTTCAAGCGGTGGGATTATCAATGACCTAGTAGCCTCATCCAAGGCCAGACGTTCATAACTTATATCTGAAAATCTATTTTCTTCCGTTCATTTGATTCTGGCGAAGTTAGCGCTTCAATAGTTATCAGAGTAAACAGCCGGCGCCTATCTGTTTACTACATTTATCCTAACAACCGTATGAGTATGTAGGCCTCCAGCTACCGTCGTATACGAAATCACATCTATATACAGTGTGTACAGGATACCGGATACGGCAGGTGTTGCGTGTGTGATCAAAGCCTGGGTTAAGCTCGACTAAAAGAGATTTATCAACTGCAAGTTATTTAGTTGTTATTTTGCATCAAATAGAAGATATCCACTAAGAAAACAGGATTGTAATAAGAAATTAGAAGCAACAGAAATGTGGTTATACAGAAGGGTACTGAGAATATTTATGGACCGAACATGTAAACAATAAGAAAAACTAAAACAAAGAGGACCTTTAATCTTATACAACATCAGGAAGAGACAGGTGAAAGTTCTATGGCATATAATGATGAAAGACGGTTTGGAATATTTGGTACTCGTAGGACAGATTAAAAGCAAGAGGGACAGAGGAAATGTAAAAATTGAAAAACATATGAGTTTAAAATGTATGAAAAAATATTGGGCACTTTAAAATCAGAGAATCCATGGAAGAAAAAAAAAACAAACAAAACGGAAAAGAAAGAAAATAAGTCTAACAGAAGGAAAAAAGAAGAAAGGAATAGAATAGAGTAAAAATGAAATAGATCAAAAAATTTGCGAGATCCGAAAGAGAGAAAAACGGAAGTATAGAACCGGAAGTGGAAGGAAAAAAAAAACGAAAGAAAGAAAGAAAAAATCTTCAATAGAGGCAAAGAGAATTAAGAATATAAGGCAAAGAACAGAAAAATGAATTTTAAAATAACATTCACATTCTAAATAAAGTCAAAAAGAATGTTAGAAAATAATTAAGTTCTGATTTAAAATTTATATTTTCCATTATGATAAAATTAATTCTTATGAAGCTCTAGAAATGAGTACAGAATAAGATAATGAATGCTTGGCAATCGCCTCACAGATGAAGAAGAGACTTGAAGCAACAGAAATGTGTTTCTTCCGAAGTATACTGAAACTATCATAAGCAACTACGAAGTTTTAGAGAAAAGTGAAACAAAGAGGATCTTTATTCTTATACAACATCAGGAAGAGACAGTTGAAAGATCTATGACATATACGGTTTGGAATATTTGATATTCACAGGACAGATTGATAGCAAGAGGGACAGAGGAAAACAAAGCAGAGCGTATGACGCAGCAAAATTTAGGAGAGATAACAAAAATACGAATTTTATTAAAAGCTACGAGGTACAGAGAACTGCAGTGGACCATGGTCACCAACGTTCTGAAGGATTAAAGAAGAAGTATTATTCTGTAATTACATACTTTAGTGAAGAGTTCTTCCAATGGAAGAAAGACCCAGTGAATAGGAAAATAAGAACTACTTACTATTCGTTGCATGTATTCTGAGATTAACTATACGTCTACATTATATACAGAAACATAAAATATTTAAAAAATGCTTGTATATGTAGGTGTGAATACACATACATGAACCCGCATATATATGTATTAATTACTGTAAGCAAAATAGCAATTTATGGGATTGTGTCGCTCTCCGTCGTTGGGTGGTCAAAGCACGCCTAGCCAGATGGTTCTTTCGCATGAAAAGAAGGATGCGGGTTCGAATCCTAACGGAGTTTATTAATTTTTCTCAAGTACGCAGGCCCGTAAACGAAATATATCCTGTTGAAATAAACAAAGCGCTACTCAAATACGCTTACCCACCAACAAGTTATAAAAATATATCGGATTAAAAGATACATTAATTCTTTAGAAATGTCATACATTCAGGTGTTGAACAAAATAAATGGAACAGTTGCAAAATCCACTCCTATCTTTCAAAGACCTATTATATTAACAACTTTAACTAAAACTTCGTAATTGCAGGTTACATCTATTTTATATACATTTATTTATCTAATTTACTGTCTTTGTCTTATTTATTTTTAGAATTTAGTAAAATTTAAGCTAAATGCGTGACCTCTCTGTGTTCGAAAAAGAGCAAATTGTTGGAGCTCGCATGGCAGGAGCCTCGATCACTAAGGTTGCTGAACTGTTTGGTTTTTCAAGAGCTACCATATCAAGAACACTGATGCAATTCGAGAAACAGGGCAAGACCTCTAGCAACCGTAGCAATTCGGCACGGACTTGCAAACTTACTGTCAGGGACTGACGTGCATTGAAACGCAATGTTGCAAAAAATCATCGGACAAATGCGGCCAAAGTGACTGCTGAATTGAATAACCATCTGAATAGTTCAGCTTCTACTAAAACTGTTCCATGTGAGCTCCATAAGGCTGCATGTCCTGGAAGAGCCGCTGTGAGGAAACCTCTTCTCTCCACTCACAACATTCAAAAGAGGTTGAAGTGATGCAGAGATCAGAATGCCTGGTCTGCAGACCAATGGAAGCATCCCATATTCTCAAAGTGGTCCAGTTTTTCTCTTATCCCTTCAGGGCGAGTTTATGTGTGGAGGCAGCCCAAAGAAGCTTACAACCCTGACTGCCTTCTTCCAACAGTGAAGCATGGAGGTGGATCAGTGATAGTTTGGGTCGTCATATCATGGAAATGCCTCAGTCCAATAGTTGCCCTGCATGGTAGAATCAACAGCAAAGATTACCTGAACATTTTGGGAAATCATGTTCATCCAATGGCCAAAACTTTATTCCCCGATGGCGACTGCATCTTCCAAGACGATAATGCTCCAATACATACCGCTCGAGTGGTTAAGAATTGGTATGAAGTGCATAAAAGTGAGCTAGAACACATGGAGTGACCTCCCCAATCTCAAGATATAAATTTAATTGAATATTTGTGGTGCAATTTTGGAGCAACATGTTAGGAGACGCTATCATCCACCGTTGTGTCGTAACGAGCTGGAGAAGTTTTTAATGGATGAAGTCAGGAAGCTGTATGATTCCATTCCTAGACGTATTAAAACTGTCTGTGAGGTTAAAGGAGGACCAACTCCATACTAAATAAATTTCCTTTGAATTTAACAAGGTTCCAATTATTTTGTCCAACCGCTCTATGTATTATGAAATGGACAAATTCCGACAATTATTTTAAGACATTTTCATGTTTATACATTCTTTTTTATAGATGAAAATATTTCAGTAAATGATCTGTTTATAATAAACATTATTAACAACATTTACCGGCCTGAAAATATGCGTCCTCCGAGAGGAATCGAAACTGTATCTTATACAGAACCATCATATAACCTGACGTGCTTTACAGATTTAACCACAGATGAGTGTTTCAATTAAGAAGATCAATTTTACTGTTTTTAAACTAAAATTTCCATGATTTTCTCACGTACATTCATATCTGCTCGATGCGTATCCAAATGTAAACAAATGACGTCACACATTATGAAATGAACAAAGCCCGACAATTATTTCAAGGCATTTTTATTCTTGAATTGTATTTCTATAAAAAAAACAATGTATAAACAAAAGTATCTTAAAATACATATGTGTGTGTGCATGAATCAGATAAATCAAAAGATTTATCTTAATCTGACGATCTCTACGAGCAAAATTTCAAGTATATATATATATATATATATATATATATATATATATATATAGTTTTAATGTCTGCTATATTTATAGGAGACACGTGTTCAAAATGAGAGAGATAGAGATAGATAGAGAGAGAGAGAGAGAGAGAATATTTTCAGGCTCATTTTCCGATTCAAACTAGATATCAAGGTCGCTACCGTATAGATAAATAGATATTTTGATCTGATATTTATAATGTGCATTGGACACTCTAAGTTATTAATATTATTAAAGTACGTGATAGTGAATTCTAATTTGTTCGTTGCATGAACAATTGGAGAGATCGATAAAGAAAATAAAGTGCAAATTGTGTTAATCACATTGATTTTCGATCAGCCTTATCAAAGACGATAATTTCTTTGTTGAAGGGAGTGACAGATCAGTCTTGCATTTAGAATGCTTTATTTTGGTAATTTCGTTTTATTGGTTAATCTTTGAAATGTGTCATTGATCTTCTTTGATAAGAGCACATCGCAAAGCAAACAGTTAAAACGGATTTACACCAGATTTTCTTTTGTCGATAGTAATTTGCAACATGTCCTCCGTCACTCCTCGCTGTACGTAAGTTTTATAACACTAGGAAATTACTCACAATTATAACTGTTTGTTGGGTAAATTAAATGAGGATTGTTAACATTAAGCTACTCTTTATTACACCGAGATGGCCTTTTTTCGGCAAAACCTCTACTATAGATAGATAGATAGATAGATAGATAGAT
>CAHIKZ030003967.1:902500-910000 GCA_903632075.3 Acanthosepion pharaonis
ATAACTAAAAGTAGCCAGTGACGCACCACACGTAATCATAATATTGCAATATCCTGGAGACGTTCGAAGAGCAAAAAGAACATCACACATTGTAATTAGAACCAATTGTTCAGAATAGGGGCTCCTGGCTAGCGACAAAGCTGAGTAACACAATGAACTAGTCAAGACTACCCGGTGGCTCGTGAATGAAGAAATTCCGCTGTTTTTCATAGGGAGAATCACACCTTCAGGCATTCCGGGCGTTAAAAGCGGTAAGTATAAAAAAGAAAATGTCCCATAAATAGTAAAAGATGTTTTGAAAGAAAACGTGAGAAACGGGAAAGAATCATGCGAAACTTAGAGCCAAAGTTTAAAGTTGTAAAATCTTTCTAACGAACTTTGATACGAAGTTAGAGAAGAAATTTACTATCCCTTGTTCCAAGAATCTTTTTTTTCTCCATTTCTCATATTGTACAGTGGCCCGAGAAAAGATTTTAGCCAGGAGAAATAAACTACACCCAATTTCAAAATCCCTACTGAACATCCATCCTGGGTATGACGTTAAACTACATCAGTTTCCTGGGTAAAACGATAAACTACGTTTAATAGCAAGGCCTCTAATCAGGATGTTTTGAGGAGCGTGGAACCACCTCTTAATTGCTGGTGTTCTGAGGTCCAAGCCGGACCCGGTGTGGTAGCATCTTTTAGGGTCCCTGCATGGGTAAATAGTTAACACCCAGCCTGTATCTGCGTCCTGGGTATGACGATAAACTACATCCGCATTTTGTTTATGACGATAAACTACATCCGCATACTGGGTATGACGATAAACTACATCCGCGTCCTGGGTGTGACGATAAACTACATCCACGTCCTGACTAAGACGATAAACTACATCCACGTCATGGGTATGAGGATAAGCTACGTCCAACAGCAAGGCCTCTGATAATACGTTTTTGAAAAAAAAATAATTTGCCAGCTGTACATTTATGAAAAATAGTACCAGCTATACGCTTTTGTTTTTTTGTTTTTTTTGAAAGAATAGTGTTGCCGGCTATACGTTTTTTGAAAATTACCAGCTATATGTTTTTGAAAAAATATATTATTACTAGCTATACATTTTTGAGGAAAAAATATCAACAGAACAAAACAAAATACCAGGAAAAAAAATCGTCGGCTTTGAATGACCCGTTGAGGTTGATATGCCGTAAAACAAAACAAACCAAACTAGTGAACATGAATAAAACAGTATTTGGAACTGGTATAGTGTAGGTTCTTTATTTCCTATGTCAATGCTTGTTTTCGATTTTTCATGGATTTGATCAAGTCATCAACAATCGTCTGATCCATATTTTGCCACTTCTTGTAGCAATGACTCTTTAAGGGTTGCCACTGACATGATTTTGGTTGTACGCTACGGAAGTTTTCGGTGAAGGTGCTCCCAAATTTGCTCTATTGGATCCATGTCAGGATTTTGGGCTACCCATGACAGTGACATGATTCTTTGCTCTTACTTCCAGGCATTTGCTACTTTTCTCGTATAACATGGCGCACAATTTTCTAGAAAAAGTTAGATATTCTTGTCAATCTGATTGTTTTCAAAAGGGAGTATTCCTTACTTTAATATTTGACAGTATTTTGGACCATTCAACCGCCCGTCAACAAGAATCAGCTCAGATTTCCCTCCAGAACAGAAAGCGCCCCACACCCTAACTCCAATCCCCCCCATGTTTCACGGTTACCTATGGACAATCAGTGTTCGATGTCTCATTCTGATTTCTCCAAACATAAACCAATCTCAAATTCGAATATTGGCAGAATTTACTTTCATCTGACCAAATCACCGACTGCCAAAATTTATAATCTTTGCTCTCGAATTATCTGGTGCAGTCCATACGAAGGGTCCTGTTAATCTCTTAAATCAAGAGCTTCTTGCATGGATCTCTTCTTTGATGACCAATTATTTCAGAGTCTTTCTCACCGCGTATGGTGACATTTCCATGCTACTGGCGACATCTTTGACGCTCTGACAACGGTTTCTGATGACTTCCCGATTCACTGCCTTTTTCGTTCGCTCTGACACGATGCTTGGTCTTCCTGTTCATTTTTCCACACGACAATGGTTTTTTCATTAAATTTCCTGACAATATTATTAACCGTTTGTTGATTAACATGGAAAGACCTATCAATTTCTCTATTTGACTTGCCATACTGATGCCGTCGTATTATTTGTCCTTGTTGAAATTCAATCATTTCCATACTTCCGCGAACATTCATTGCAAAATATAAGTCAACTATTGTTCATAGATTAGAGTAACTTGATACTAACACGGTATTGTCTGAAAAGAAGAGGTTACGTTATTACACAAGCAAAAATTACTGTAATTAAGGGTGGCTAAAAATTGATCATAGCCCACTGTACTGTTACTGTCGTGTATTACAAGTGATAAAACCAACCTAAATATCTCAAATATAATATTACTTTCTACTCACTTTCTGATATCATCAATTACTCTCGGCCATTATATTCTCGTCTACGACAGATGAGAAGCTACCAAATTAATGCTGGAGTGGGCGTTTATATATTTATCTCTACCATGCGGCCGGATTTACCTATAGGATTAGAAATATGAAGCCTAGCCCCTCAAGAACTTGGACCGTCTAGTCAGGTGTATAATATTTTTGACACTGTCATAAGCCGTTCTTAAAAATGCAGGCATATCACATTGTAGGTTCTAAATAACCCGTCAGTAATTTTAAACAACCCTCATCATCTTCGGCTTTACTCAAACTGTTTAATTTAACACTCTTCCATTTTCTTATATACATGAGAATGGGCGATTTAGAAGGGCCTCACAAGTGGAATAGCATAGGGTCTCTCTCTCTATGTAAATCCAGGCATGTATTCGGTTCTCTTACATAATCAACCCAGGTGAAGCTGGAACGGTTACGTAAATGATCACACTAATTTCTGAGAGATTAACTTAAGTCTACCCTTCAATAGATGGTATAATGTGACATTGAGGGAAATGTCTGTCTGGGTGAAATACGCACTACAATAGTAATTATTATTTTCATGACTGAAATTTAATAGCAATGATCATATTATAAACTAAACGTTATTAAATGGAGAATTCACTGTGTCTTTTTCCATTAAGCGAAATCTAGAAGATAATAACCTGTTTTTATTTATTTAATTATTCATCACGCTTACCAGAGAGAAGATATAAGGTTACTTTGAAAGGATGGAATCTTAATGTGTAATTTTAGTTTCATAGTCGAATGACGTAAACAGATACATTAAATTTCAATTCTACCTTCCATCACTGAAGATGCTGGAAGTAAATAAACGTAAAACAGCTTCTACTAATATAAACAATCACTAAAGCCATGGCAATGGAGACAAAACGTATTCGAAAGAAACAGAGACGCTCATTTGTTGCCAGACAGTGATTTATTAAGTCCATAGCTGACAACGTGACAAGAGGGAGATCAAACCAGAAACGGTGTATTATTTCTATATATGAATTTGGAGCTGCAAAATCTACACTTTCTAAGCTTGATAGTGATTATTTAGAACTGCCAGATATATACTTTCTACACATAATAGTGCTTATTTGGAACTGCCAAATATATACTTTCTAGCCTTGATAATGATTATTTGGATCTTCAAAATACACCATTTCTTGCCTTGAGAATTTTTCTTTGGAGCTGAAAAAACTAAACTTTCTAGCCTTGATAGTTATTATTTGCAGATGAAAAATCTACACTTTCTATTCTTGATAGTGAACATTTGGAGCTGTAAAATAGACATTTTCTAGCCTTGGTAGTTTTTATTTGGAGCTGCAAAATGTACACTTTCTAGCCTTCATAGTGATTATTTGAAGCTGCAATATCTACACTTTATGGTCATGACAGTGATTATTTGAAGCTGCAAAATAAATACTTTCTATGCTTGTCAGTTTTTATTTGGAGCTGTAAAATTTACACTTTCTAGCTTTGATAGTTTTATTTGGAGCTGCAAAATCTGTACAGTCTAGCCTTGACAATGTTTATCTGGAGCTGCATAATCTACACTTTCTATCCTTGATAATGATTTTTTGGTGCTGCAAAATCTAAACTTTCTAACCTTGTTACTGATTACTTGGAGCTGCACAATCTACACTTTCTAGCCTTTATAGTGATTATTTGAAGCTGCAAAATATACACTTTCTAGCCATGATAGTGATTATTTGGAGCTGCAATATATATACTTTCTAGACTTGATAGTGTTTATTTTTAGCTGCAAAATCTACAATTTCTTGCCTTGATCGTGATTATCTTAAGCTGCCAAATCTACACTTTCTAGCCTTGATAGTTTTTTTTTTATTTATTTAGAGCTGCAAAATCTCCACTTTCTAGCTTTGAAAATGATTACGTACCCTTGTAGATGATGAATTATTCTCAAAACTCCGATCTTTTTCCGACAGACTCAACGTCGCAAGCCCAAATCTTCTCTAACTTCACTGGTAAATGTCTAGACGAGCTCCATTGTTTTGATTCGCCAATTTGATCTTTTATCGCCTAAGACACAAGTTGCTACTTCCACATGGTTGATTTATCCTTATTACCTATGTATTTTCTTGATACGATGGATACCCCACTAAGACAGATTTTTCAGCATTGCTACTTTGCGGAAGAGTGTCATGCGTGGTTGTCTTCACAAATCCTATAATCTTAACCTCTTCATACGTAAGATCAATCGTTTTCTATTTTTTAGTGAATAACTATCAGGCGTTTTTGTAGTCGAATTATTGTTTCTAAAAATTGTTTTTTTTTTTACTTTTTTAATACAAATATTATTTTATTTTCAGGTTACAAAAATGCGTGTCGATATTTTGAAAATGTTATCATTGAATTGTTATGTTTCTTTTTTTATAATAAATATTAAAAAAAAAACGCTTGATAAATATGCACCAACACTATATCCTTCGTACCGTCATAGTCTTCACTTCCTACTTCCATTTCATACGTTCATATCGTACACTTTATTCATCATTTGGAGGTGGTGGTAACGATATTCCTCTTAGTTATGGCTAATGTATTTGCGAGTTTAGTTAAAGTGTTGGAAGGTAGAATGATGAAATTTGCATCATTTTTGTTGGAAGAATTTTTTTTTTTTGCTTATATAGACCTTGTCAGCTCGTTTTTTGCCTTTAACATGAAATGTTATACCTCCACCTCCAAGAAGATGGGAGATATAATCAGGATGGAAAAAAATTCAAATGCTGGATTTTATCAAATAAAATGTCTACAGTTCAATAACATGTACATTGGAGTGTCATCACGCGATTTAAAAACCCGCATTCAGGATCATAAATGAGACTTGCGTGTAGATAAGCATACAAACTGTCACGTCTTACACCGCATCGACGTGGGACATCATTTTAATTTCACCAATGTTAGTTTTATTAAAAATAAAATAACAATTTGAAGAGAACATATATATTGTAATACTACCAACTATAAACAAGTTTGAAACACTACATTACTTGATCTGTTTTCTACAGATCCATTATTCATGAATCTAACCCATACCTTTCTAATATATGAAAATCAATTAATATATATATAAAATACGGACGTGATATTCTTTAGTGAAAAATCAAGCGAATATAATTTGTTTCAAAACATATAGATGTGTCTCAGTAAAATTTGCACAACTTAGCGTATAGAATGTTTCTCATATATATTTTAATATCATCTGTATCTTCATTACATGTAACAAGTTTCTAGCCAATAAAGAACTAAGCAAACACAACATACCATTAATCTACATCTCTTTGATTGTGTCATTTTTTTATCGTTCATATCTTGATCTCTGACGAAGTTTTAATAAAGTGAAACATGTTAGATTGGGAATAGTTCCCTACCTGTTCTTTATTCTATAATTTTCGTTTTTGTTTTCTACCGGCACGGCTTGAAGAATAGGAGAGCCGAGTTTGAATTTCAGTCGAATCCATTACATTCACTTACGTGCTAATACCCTAGGGAAAAGTATGAATCCTCTTCTACTCCCCCTCCACAGCTAAGGGTAAATAGCAGGTCAAACCGGGATCTATAGCCTTCGATTGCAACTGATCTACTGCAGAAATAAATGGCAAACTACTGCGGGAAAAATCTGCTTCGTTAATCATGTATCAAAAGATACATGATCGCCTAAGCGTGTATCACGCATGGCACATAACTGAACTGATCAATACTTGATCTATATCTGATCTTCTGCTGATTTGTATATATATATATATATATATATATTATATATATATATATATATATATATATATATATATATATATATACATGTGTGTGTGTGTGTGTGTGTGTGTGTGTGTGATATTATGTGTGTGTGTGTGTGATATTATGTGTATGCGTGTATTCCTGGGATTCTGTGCATGAGAATCCGCAAAATTTCAAACTGATATACATGCAATGGTTTTTCCAGTGACACGAATGAATAAAATACCTAGAAATATCGATAAAAAAACAACGAATATATATTTTTTTCGTGCATACATGCGCAAGTATTCGTTCCAGTACATTTAAATGGGAACACACATTTCGTTTTATTTATTTATTTTTTTTTACGATTTTATATAGACTATTTATGGACCTCCCGAGAGAAATGTTTCCTCGAATTGTGACGTCTTTGACCAGAATTGATGACTCTTCTGCAGTATAGATATCTCTGGCTGTTTTAAGCCTGACAACATAGCCTGGACTTCTGTTTGTGTTATCTTTTTTTTTTTCTATTCTCTTTCACTCTAACTAATACCTGATTTTAAAAAAAATATGCAACAAAATATTGTCTCTTGTCTATAAACAGTTTAATGTGTAATATCATTTCACTAGAAGAAAGGACTTTTATTGATGGTGCTTCTGTAAAGACTTCCATTGATGCGAAAACTATTTATGATAATATGTAACAATTTACAGATTGAAGTTAAATTTACTATAATTTTCTTAATGATAATCTTGGAGCAGCAAGAAAGACGGACAAAAGTATCCATTTAACGGAGGTTAACAATAAATCATTTAAATTGATTTCGTTAATGCGTCTCTTGTTTTAATTTCGGTATATTAAAAAAAGTCTAGGGTCGATCTTAAAAAATATTGTTCATAAACGAGATCACTTTCAGTACTAATTCATCATGAATTGCGTTTTATAAAATTAGTAAGATTCTTATAAAAAAACCAATGAAATAATGAATTCTACAAATAAAAAGAACCGTTCAACTTTGCAACAGGAATTGTTTTATTTGTAGAGATATATTAAAGGGACACAAAATATAAAATGTCCAATATTTATAATTTACAGAAACAAATACAAATACACTGCACGAAATGTTTGCGTCCTAATTATTCGTATAAGTTCAAGGGTGTCTTCAAAATTATCGGCTGAAAAATATATGTAAATCTTTCTTGCTAAATGGAGTATATTCACAATTTTCTTTTTTTCTTTCAGCGGTGGCGTTAGCATAT
>CAHIKZ030003967.1:912500-927500 GCA_903632075.3 Acanthosepion pharaonis
TATATATATATATATATATATATATATATGTGTGTGTGTGTGTGTGTGTGTGTTTGTTTGTTTTGAACAATAAAAAATATTTAAAATTTAATCTTCAGACACACGGGATTGTGTATTAATATTCTTTCGTTTTTATTATTTCAATTATATTCCTCGACAAGTTTGAGCCAGCATGGCCATAATCAGGAGAAAGAAAATTCCTGCTTGTTAGTAGCAGTGAAGTACAGAAATGAATGTCTTGATGGAGAATATGAACTTTATCTGTAGTTTTCATTGATTTATTTTTTATCTTGAATTTTGGTCATTCCTTGTGTTGGTCAAAGCGTCTCCTTTAAGCTGTTATTTAAGTTAAGGGCTGGGTGGATTCATGCTGCTCTGAATAACTTCGGTCCTTTTGACAGATTAAATGGTTCCTGGAAAGTGGATGTGTCTCTGTTAAATGTGTGTTATTTGGTTCTTAGGGTGTGAGTGAGTGAATGAGTATTATGTATGTAAGTGAGTTTATTAGTATGGGTTTGTGTATAAGTGTGAAGCCTCAACACCTCCGCAAGTTTTTCTGTCTTGTGTGGTAGAGAAAAGTGGGTAAGTCTGATTTGTGGAGCTTATATATTAATTTTATCTATGTTGTTAAATTTTGATTCAGCCCCTCTGGATGAAACGTTTTTAGGCGGAGAATCCACTTCTTTTCATGGTCTTCTAACATATTTCTAAAGTTATCTTCTCTGAACGTTTCTATGTTAGGAGGTAAATTATGTTATGACATACAGTTAGAGTGGTGGTAGATTTTTAAAGTAGGTTTAGTAATTGATCTATTGAAAAAATGGTGTGTCTAATAAGATCCTTTTGTTGTTACATTGTTGGGAAAATCCTGTTGCTTTTGTTTTATTACGGATTACCTTATTCCCCTGAAATGTGGTTACTACATATAATTTACATGAGGTTCTTAGGCTTACGACATGCAAGAATTTCGGGTTCTTGAAACGATTTTTTAGGTTTTTGACATGTAATATTTCCCAGCAACTTTTGATTATTATTGGTGCTTGAAAGAGGTTACAAGAGGGATGCAGCTGTTTATTTTTAATCTTGTACACTAGGGTGTCTAGGGTGTGCTAATGGCTTTAATTATGTGTTGCCTGATTAGGTGTTGTTTATAGCCCGGTGTTGTGAATTGAAGCTCGAGGTTTGGATGTGTTTATTTAATTATTGTTTGTTGGAACATACCCTTCTGTGTCTAAGTGCTTGTGAATAGTGAAGGTTCTCCTATAGGTCTGTATGGTGAAAATACTTAATAGTATATATATATATATATATATATATATATATATATATATATATATATATATACATGTGGATTTGTTTTAATGTATTTATTATATATTATTCTTCATTTGATGAAAAATATATATATATATATATATATATATATATATATATATAATTTTATTCTTCATGTGAAGAATAAAATATATTATACACACTAAAGCAACACCATTGTGGTTTCTCTTTTCTTATATATATATATATATATATATATATATATATATATATATATATATATATATATATATATATATATATATTAAAATAAAGCTTGTAAGTCTTAAATGACCGAAGTCCTTTGTGCAGACATGAAAAATTATCCATTATTAAATTTTTGAAAAATAAATATTACTAAATCAAAAATATGAAATAGCTATTTTTGTAGGCACTGTCAAATATCTTCCTTAAGTCAGAATTAATTTTGAAAGAAAAATAATAATGAAAAAGAGAAATGAAACATAAATTTTTACATCTGTTCATTAATTAGTAATTAAATTCTAATATATTTATTTGTAAAAATACCGGATTGTGTATTATTTATTTGAAGGAGGAATGGTACTTTAAATCTGTAAGAATAAAATTTAAATATTACAAATATGACTTACACATATTTAAATGACCCTTTCAAAACATCTTTTTGTATACAAATATGAATTAAGCGGATACGTAAAACTGCCAAATTTTTGTCATTGAAAACGCAGACAACTCGCTAAATAATGGGTGAAAATGTTTGTAAGCAGGCACCTCCACCCTACCTTAAGTTAAACTTTGTAAGTAACATATATTGGATACACAAGCTGTCTAGGGAAATTAGAACCCAACCAACCCTAATCAAAATAGGTTGAATTTTCCTTAACCTTAACAACTCATGATATTAATATTATCTGCGCTTTAAGAACATTTCTTAGAAAGTTATTCTTAATATCACTTGACAATGAAATGAAACCATGGATTTTAAGTTTAATTTTTATATTTACATTTATAAATTTCGTTTCAGTTCTGAAACATAGAAATTTCTGTATCGCGACGGAATCATATTTTTAAAAAAAGAAAATAATTATAATACACACACAGACACACACACGCATATAAATATATATATATATATATATATATATATATATATATATATATATATATATATATATATTATCATATCAAATAGAATTCTGCATGTGCGAGTATTATCAAAAATAGCTACCAAAAATATATGACCACAGCTCATAAGTCACAGTTATGTTGGTAAGACCGAAATTATTCAATTCAGCAGCTGCTACTGATACAAGTTATATATATATATATATATATATATATATATATATATATATATATATATATATATATAGTTCATAAAAGAGTATACTTCTTCTTTGTTTTTATGTATGTCTTTATATATGAGTGAATTTGTGTTCAGTAGAGGCTCAATTTTTATAAGCAAATTTTCAAAGGCAATTTAAGTGAATGGAAGCACAAAAGTAGAAGTAACAATCATTCAACTGGGTTTCAACAGTGCTGTGGAATCCAAGCAACACGCAGCAAACCCTGTGCGAAGACGATAGAAACATTCAATAAACAGGTAAAGAAAGAAACACTCGCTTCGACGAAACTTTTGAAGGTGTTAGCCAAATACCTATATTTGACATTTTTTTTTTAATTTGAAAGAAGCGCTGGTGTTGCCATGATTGCCTTGGCACAAATTGTACAAGTGCCTCTGTGTGTGTGCCCGCGTGTGTACGTTAATGTCTTGATGAATGTGTTTGCGTGTACATTGTACATATGAAGATATGCAAATAAAAATCAATCATATCTGCACATATGTAAAATATATTTTTTAAACGTATGTCTTTTCTACTATCAATCTTTCCTTTCAACAAGTTTCATTGAAATCCTGAAAAGTTTTTCCCAGTAGCATTTTCTTTTCGCAATTTTCTAGTGTTTTCCTTCCAACGTTCCGGTGTGTGAAAATTTTTCCGTATCAATCATTGGATATTTTCAAGAACGTTTATACCAGTTTGATTTTGTTTTGATTTTTTTTGTTTATTTGTTATTCTTGGGGTTTTTTTTTGGGGGGGGGGGTCTTTTGTTTCTGCATCTGAAATTTTCAACGTTACATAAATATAACAATTTCGTCGACTGTACCAGTGTGTTCATTAATTGTTGCAAACTCCTTAGTTGATATTTGTCTCCTTTTAATCTTCACTGGATTAACATTTGATTTTTCCAATTCCGTAATTTATTTCCTCCCTCCCACGTCACTCTTGAGTGAGTTACTTAATTCGGCACTCTTATTTGTTGCTGGGTAGCCGGGTCCTATTCTTTATTTTATTTTCGAATATTTGCTTGTACTTTATCTTCCTTATTGGATTCATCTCCTCCCCACTCATTTCATACCATATATCATTTCCTTGCACGGAGTATTGCTGCTATATATGATCCCGTACTTCTTCTGCTTGTCTCAAGGTTCTTGATAAGATCCAGAGACGGATATGCAATGTAATTGGCCGTGATCTGGCATCTCGTCTGCAGTTGCTCTCTCACAGACGTGACGTCGCCATCCTCTGTCTTTTTTATTACAAATACTTTCATGGTAAACTGGTCTGATGAGGTGCTTTCGCTGTTTAACAGACATCAGGAATTTATGCGTTCTCCGGGGCTGGCATCTCGCTCACACCCTTTCAATGTGAAAACTGTTAAATGTAGCTGCCTCTTCTACTCCAATAGCTTCATGTCTCGCACCTCCCGCCTGTGGAACTCACTCATCTTTTCCTGTTACCCTGATAGCTATAATCTCCAACTATTCAAATGTAATGTCAATCGACGTCTCCAGATCTATCCTCTATCCTTCTCTTCATCCTTTCCTCTATCACGCCTATTTGCTCTCGCTCCAACTCTCTATAACTCCTTGCGTGCTAGTGGCTTCCCGCCTTGCTTGGGGTGAAACGCTTAAAAAAAAATTAAAATCAGATATTATCAAATTTCTATGTGATGGGAATTTTAGCAGGATCTCTGTGAATATGCTGTATTGTGGTATATTTTTTAGATCGAATGATGATGGATGAGATTTAAACTGTAAATGAATAAATTGGTCACAAATCCGATTAACTAGGTTTAGGCTAGTCAGTGTAGGCCAGTCTCACCTCACTTCTACTTCCGCCTTGTGTTAAAATTGTAATTATATTTCAATAAATAATAATTAATTGTTGAATATATTTAAAACATTATTTTTAAAGATGAAAGATGGTTTATTTAGTACGTTTTTTTGTTGGTGATTATTGCGATAATTACTTGGACATTTTTTTAGTTTGGTAAGGGAGTCATTTTTTTGTATATCTTTGTATAATTACCTACAATTATCTGTCTGATATTGCTCCAAGTATTCTGGACATATATGCTGACTCGTTTAATATTTATGAAATCCTTTTCTTATACATAGCATGTTAAACGACATGAACATTTTTGATTAATATATATGTTAATTAGTATTTATTTTGATTAAAACCGAAAGTAAAATAGCATGAAAATTAAATGAAATTGTTGACTTTATTTATTAAATTTTCGTAGCCCTGCTATATTTATAACTATAATGTTCGTAGTTTTTTTTTTATTATTTTCATTTTATAAAATATATTTATTGACATACGGATAAAAAGAGATTTTAGAATTTTTAAGTTAACAACAAATGGGATATTACATATATTGTTTTTCAGTTCATATGAAAAATGGAGGAATGTTATATCTGTTTCCAGGTAAGATGTATCTTCATATGCCGTATATGTCATGGGATAAACTGATTTTTTATTGTTTCTATGTAGGACATATATTAAGTTGAGAGTGTTAGACCAAGAGATGACCCGATTGTCATGCTTTCAGTCCATGTGTAAATATTATATTGACAGTAACAGCTTGTGTTAGGTTTGACATTCGCACATCGCAGAAAAGGAGAATAAAATACATACGTTAATTGTGTCATAAAAGTAGGATTGAACAAACTTCCATAGAAAGTCGTTATGTTTCTTCCAATAATAAATACATTGTTGCAATGATCAACATAAATTATTGTTAAAACAATGGGAGGAAGGGGTATGGTATACACGTAAATGTAATGCTTTTAGAAAACCTGGGGTCAATCATATCTCTCCACAAATTCCTGTCATATTTACTTCTTGAATATTTCTTATAATCTAAAACATTTTTAAGCTACAAAAATTTGATAACAACCATTTAATCAAGCAATTATGAATTAACACTGTTATAAAAAGTAACGATTCTTATTTGTAAATACTCGTCTAATATGCAGTGAATAGAGGCAACCGGACGTCTAACGACACTGAAGAGCTGTGATACAGCGAAACAGTCTGGCTGTGGATGAAAATATATAGGCTCAAGATATATAGACGTCAAGAAGAACAAGGGTAAATATCTTAAAAACAATCTGATGTGCTAACACAAATGGATGAAGCAAAAGTAACGAGGGTATGAGAAAAGTTAAACATTGATTATAGATAAAAAAAAAAAAAGAAGGGACTGAAACATATTCAGAGTGTTGTAATTTTATTTTCCATCTGTCTGTCTGTCTGTCTGTCTGTCTCTCTCTCTCTCTCTCTCTCTCCATATATATATATATATATATATATTCATTTTTTCAAAGTATGATTGCATCGTGACACAGAAATAACTATGTTTCGAAACTGGTCCACAAGTGTTAAAGTTTAATTTTAATATTAAACCTGAACTTTAGATGACAGTTTCATTCTCAAGCGATGTTTGAAATAATTAACGGAAGAAATGTTTTACTCATCTATAGTTTGGAAATGGAGGTGTAATCTGGGGTTTGTTTTTCATTACCAAGAGGTCTCTGCTTTGCTGAAATTAGAAATGATTACTATGTCAACTTTTTGGAGTCGTATAATGTTGGGCTGGGGGATTTTCTTCTGGTTACAATGGCCATTTCTATCTGGCTCTGTCATTTATTTTAATATCTGCTAAAACTCATACTGAGTGATGTTCTTGTTACAGTCATTTTGGTATTTTTTTTTGTTAAAGGGATGCTAATATTATGATTGGGTTCTATATTTAAACCGATAGTTTTAAATGAATTTCCTAATAGATTTTAAATGGTATAGTGTAATTATTTATGTATTGTATTGTGGAAATATTTTTTTATACATTTAAGGATTTCATTTCTTTTTTAATATTTTTCCTATCCATTTAAAAAGTACTAATTTTTTCATTGAATATTTGGTCGTCTCTGCCAAAAATCCGTTATTTCATTTCTTTGACTTAATAAATTTTTGTTTTTTACAAATTTGATAATATGTAGTTTTTCATGTAGACATGAAGGTCATCCCAGGTTCTACAATTTCTTCTTCTATTTATTATTTCCCATTTTACTGTTGGTGTTTTATTTGTTTCTTTTAAATGCCAACAAATTTAGAGAGGGATGTCTGATTTTGGTTTCTAATATTATTGAAAGAGCTTTGGTGTAGTATACATCTTATTTTAAATTCATTTCTTGTAGATCCTATATATATATATATATATATATATATATATATATATATATATGTAGATCCTATATATATATATATATATATGTGTGTGTGTGTGTGTTTTCAACATTTGGATTCTCAATGGATGAGATTGTGCATTGTTATACTACAGATTCTATGCGGCATTTTTATTCGAAGGGCAATTTTCAGGATTTCTACAATGGGATAATTTTTCATCATTATTGTCTAATTTCATTATGATCTTTATTTATTTGGTTTTGGCATGCGTATTTTTAAAGATTTCATTATTATGTCTTTTTTATAATCTTTTAATTAATGTTAGGTTTATTTTTATTCAAAAGTCTTGCTAAGATTGCTATTATTAGGAAAATTTTTTTCGATTAAATGAATTTTTGTCCTAGCTGAATACTAACTATTTGATTGAGCGGATGTGGGGAGTACCAAATGACTTTTATTTTTGCCTTTTTCTCTGGTTTGTATTATTATTTTTATACAATTGATGTTAGGGTGTTTGTAGCCACCATATTATTGAGCTTGATTCTAAAGAATCAGTCTTTATAAAATATTTTTTGATTTTTTGAATTCATACTAATTATTTTCTCTATGGAAGTGCGTATGTACTTAATTATAGAAGGGGGATGGATTGAGATGGTGTATAAATACAAGGTATTAGTATTAGTATTTCTGTAAGGTAGGTATATTTTATTCATTAAGTCTAATATTATGTCGAGGAAGTTTAAGCTTTTCAATTTTGAGTTAAGCTTAGTTTTTAAATTTAGTTTTCTGAATTCTCTAAGCATTATCTTTCTACTTCTATATATATTAAAGCTAGTAAAGCTCGTAACTACCATGAGGCCATCATTTCTGTTTAGGCAGATTGCATTAATATCTATTTCAAAGGGAGCATTTGGGTTATGTAATATAAATAGAACAACAAAGTCGGAAGACCCCGCACAGTCTAATGATCGTATTTTGATGTCAAAAAGGTTTTAGAAATGGTCCCCGTTATGAATGAAAACAGAGTTTTTGCGCTAAGAATTATATTTTCTTTCTTCATCTGTTTGGTCTAAATATATAGTAGAAAACTCTAGGGTATATATATATGAGTCAATTTTAGACTGCATATGCACATGTATGCCTATACCAGGGTATATTTTCAGGACCTTTTGTATTGCTTTGTAATTTTATACCGAATTCGAATGTGCATGTACTTGTGTGTGTCTGTGATATCTATCTATCTATCTATCTATCTATCTATCTGTGTGTGATATATATATATATATATATATATATATATATATATATATATATATATATATATATATATATATATATATATATAATATATAAGATAGCTAAATAGATAGATAAATACATAAGGAAAAATGTTCCAACGACAATAAAATGGATATTTTGAAAAAAGAGTGAAAACTTATATGTTTTTTGGTTATAATGTGGATTTGTTTTAGTGTATATATTATATTTCATTCTACATTTGATGAATATATATATATATATATATATATATATATATATATATATATATATATATATATATAATTTTATTCTTCATGTGAAGAATAAAATATATTATACACACTAAAAAGCAACACCATTGCGGTTTTCTTTTTTAATATATATATATATATATATATATATATATATATATATATATATATATATATATATTTAAGAAATGATACTTTTTTACATATTACCATATGTTAAAAGTTACACTGAGTATTTTAACCTATGTTGTTTGTTTTCAAGGTAAATAAATTTAAATTCACGAATAATCAATGTTTTTATTGTTGTCAAAATCTCGAATGATCGTGTTATTATTACGTGTTGTTATTCTGGGAGAGTATTATTAATGAATCGGATTATTATTGAATATAATTTACACCCATATTTCAAATATTCTTAAAAGTCAATTAACACCTTAGCAACTTGATTTAATAGAACTTTGATTTTTATGTTTGTTAGCATGAATGACTTCCATGATTTTTATTTTTTTTTATATTGAGAATGGTAGGAAAATATTAACTGTCGACCAAAATCAGACAAAAATGTCAGAGGCCGTGGATTTGTGTTATATGTTTGTGCACTGCACTTAGACTGAGAAACGACAGGTCAATCTACTCAAGAGTAACATTGTGGTAAGACCAATATATGATTATCTTATCTTTTATCACGTGAGGCTAAATTCTATTTCATAGTTATGACCCGTTAAGCCAAGTTCATTTCAAACTTAAAACTGTCAATATAAACACTGTGCTGGCTACTGACTTTCAATCTTCCTTGTTTGAAAACGAATAATGATGCTCTAAACTCTTCGAATTTATCATTTAATATTATAGATTCCTTCACAATTCTCTGTATGAAATAAAGCGAATAATTCGATTCCAAGATAAACTAACTTAACGGCTCAATAAATATTATCTCTCTCTTCTGTAACATAGAACATGTTTGAGTAAATACGTATAAATACAGACGCACCCACACACAGACACATACACACACTCATATATATATATATATATATATATATATATATATATATATATATATATATATATATATATATAAAGATTTAAGAAATAGTTATATTATATATATAGCGTTCAATATTAAAAAGTATTAAAATTATATTAAAAATCGAGCGTTAATGATATATTAAAAGATTACTTAACATTTAAACTCTTAATTTTATCCCGACATCGACGTTTCGTGGTAAAATGTCAAGTCTTCATGGGTTGTGGTTTTAAACGGTATATATATATTTAAAGAATTATTTTATTTATTTGTAATCGGGCATTTTTAATACGTTACAATAAGGGAGGTGTGGCCAAACCACGGCTCGCGAACCATATGCAGCTCTTTGATCTTTAATATTTGTCTTGTGGAAATATGTTAGCTGAGCTCCTTAAAACAATCATCAGTCAAAATTTTAAAAATATTTGTTTACTTTGTGCTTAGTGAAACCAATGCAAATTACCAGTTTAAATAACTCCAGACATGAATAAACATTTTCGCATCGAGATGGTGTAATGGTTAGCAATCTTGTCTCGCTAGAAAAATTACGACTGTCTAGGGAGTTCGATCTTCACTGGTTGCCCCATACTTTCGGTCTAGTGACGAATCCAAGCTACGCTTGGAAAATCACTCTCCAATGCATTTTTTAATATTCATAAAACGCTTTTGCAAGAAAATATGAAGCAACAAAAATGTATGTGTAAATTTTGTTCATGTCTTGCTGCTCTCAAACGGCTTAACTTTATCATATATGTCTCTTATATTAAGCAAGTTTGAACATCCCTGGTATACTGGATACTCATCTTTCAAATAGAGGTCCTGAAATAGGATGTCTATTTCAAATACGACTATATTGGACAGTTTATTTATAAATTCAATCTGGATGCACAAGACCTCATTTGGAAATTAAAGATATAATAAAATTGGTGAAAATGAAAATATACAATATATTGGCTGAATTTTAGGTACCTAAATATAACACACACACACACACACACACACACACACACACACACACACACACACATATATATATATATATATATATATATATATATATATATATATATATATATATATATATATAATCAGTAATCAATAAATTACATGTGTGTGTTAAAGTATGTATCTGAGAAACAGAAGCTAAGTTAAATTTAAAATGTCCGCCAATATCAGAATATAACTGACGGCATTTTTTAATTTAAATATTGACTTAATCACTCAAATTATGTTTTTCGCTCCCTCCCTCCCTCTCTCTACCCCTTTCTCCTTCTTTTATTCAGTCTATAAATATCTTTTTATCAGACACATTTGAAATGTTCAATTAACTGAAATTTTGACTAATTATCTATAATTATTTTTTTTTTTTATCAAATTGCAATTGTATCGTATTCATCGATAATATTATGTTGCATTTGAAGCTTGCCATACACCTAACATTTTGTCAAAGTAATATAGCCTAAGTAAACAGCCAATTGTCTGACATTGTCACGCTTATCATGTTTGTAAAAATCGAGATTTCCAAATTTTCTGGGGTTATAATATATTATTAGAAGAAAATTGATTTATTATCGATGTATTTTCATGTTGTAATGATTTTCGAAATTTACTACCATATAACTACTGTTATGTAATGTGTCAGACTTTGCAGGATTCTCCAAACGTCTGACCTCATGAAAACTTAATGGAAACTAGTGCCCTACATTAAAGGGATTTACAAAGACATTAAGAAGATAATATTTGGTTAATTTATATACACTTCCCTATTATGGCATTGTGATATCAGAATAAGCTTCCATCTGCAAATAATCATAATATCGTGCTTACTCTTCACCAAAAAATGACAAATCACCCGTTCATGGTTATGTCAAGTAAGGTGGGCGGATAATAATTTTTTTATCCAAATTAGCAACTATACAAACAGTATGAGTGGGTGTAGTGGTGAGCCGGGTTCGGATTCCAGTCGTTTGTTTTACAATCACGTACGTCTAAATAACCTCAAGGAAATTAACGCCCCAAACTATGGGTTAAATAGTAGAATTTTTATCTGGCATACTCTTTGACAATCTAAAAATAATTTGTTAATCTTCTCGCAAAAACAAGAAAATATACTTACAGCCCCCAAAAACTTCCGGCCTTAAATAACCCACAAAGGATTATTAAGCCATAAAGAAATAAATCTTTCAACTTACAGTAAGAACAAATATAATACCATTTTTAAAGCGTATTTAATATTGAAATATGAGAAAAAAGAATTGAATAATTTAAGGAGATTGCACAAGACGGGCGGTCGAAAATACTTTCATCATTGATGCATTAAATTATCATTTTAGAAGAAAACAGCTGAACGTTAGGAAAGATTCTTTTCAGTGACATTTTGTACCACAGAATAAGATGACATAGGCTATCATGGATCTCTAAATACAGGTTTTCTTTATTATTTGCAAAAATGCATGACATTTAGAGAAACATCCAACGCCCGGTCACACACAGATATATCTGCTTCCTCCAAACATCCATCTTTTCAATTTTTTTCGCTTTTTATCTAAAACACAAAAACGGGGATTATTTAAATGGCAACTCAAGACGAAGTTTTAAAATTTGTTTGTTTTATGCATGTCACTTTCAGACGTAGGCTTTTATGACTCTCCACAAATTCCGTTTATTATCGGTGAATGGCTACAAAGTATTACTAAAACTAGTGGTGTATATTCTCTTTGACTTTTTCAAAAGTGTTGAAATCAACGCGGTACTTATCCTAGAATAGCAGCCAGCCAAGTTTGGAAACTACTACGCTATTTAACCCATAGTTAATATATATATATATATATATATATATATATATATATATATATATATATATATATATATATATATATATATATATATATATATATATATATATATATATATATATATATATATATAAATATGTGTATGTGTGTATGTATATGTGTGTATACGGGTATGATTTGGTTTTAAATAGAAGAAATTGGATCATTCTAATGGCATTTAAATTTACTATTCTTAATATTTATTATCATTTTATCTTGTAATGCTCTATAATTAGTTTTGTTGAGTGCATTTTTATCTTCTGAAGGGAATTTCTTTTTAAAACTGATAATTTATATTTAAATATACCATTCTTTAATAATAATATTAGCCAATTTCCTTTAATAATATGAAACACTTCAGAAATCACCTAAATTTAAACTTTAACTATGGAATCAAACAAAAATCTAAATAAATTTCAAATATTAAAATATAGATAATGATTGTGAAATGTATATATAATTTATGTATGAAGATGAATGATCTTTTGTGTATATTGTTACATGTGTGTCTATGTGTGTATTTGTACTTGTTAATGAGAGTATGTATTTATGAATTTACAGAAATATGTTTGTGAGACATATATAAGAAGAAAATAAAATCTTTAATATTACCCTCAAATACTATTAAATAATGAAACCTAAACCTTAATTAAGTTTACCCATATAATAATAAATAAAAACTGCATTCACAAATTAATTTAAATATTAAAATAATATAGATGTTATTGTTACCGTATTTTTCTTCCTATATTGTGGAAACACAATTGGTCGGGTAAATAAACTATTATAATTTTAAATATTTCTTTAATATGTTCTCGATAAATATGTGTATTACAACAGTAGTTAACTTGTATTGAATCCCTAAACTATTTACTTAAAAAATTAAATACTTAAATTAATATCTTTCACATTTTTTAGACACCTAATTTTCTATCAAACATTGTAATCTATCTTTTACATAATTTTGTTAAAACAAAATTACAGCCTCTTTCGATTCACTTCCCTCTCCCCCTCTCTCTTTGTCATAAAACTCATTTGGGTACGTCTGCCTTTTTTCCATTTTTTTTCTCTTTTTTTCCTTTTATTTTATTTCCTTTCCTCACTATTCCTACATATCACTTCCGTTTTTTTTTTTTTTTTTTTTAACCATATAAATAGGTCAAGGTTAGGTCACTCCTCCTACCCCAATATAAAGCTTATTTAAGAGAGATATAAATTTAACCCTCCCTATACTCTGTATTGTCTCTTTAACTGCCACTTTCACCCTCCCTGTTTAATTACAAAAATTACACTACCCATCAATTTCTAATCCCATTTTTCCTCTCATTTCATTGTTGGAAGTGTTACCTGATGATCTGGAATCCTTTAAAAAGGATTTTGGTGAAATAAATTATTGTAATGGTACCTTAAAGTGTCTGTTGTTCATTAAATATTAGCTCTGTTCTTCACATTGTGCTCTCAGGATTTCATCCTCCTTGGATTTACCAATTCGGTTTACCAAGTTCTTCATAAATGCATCAGAACGATTCTCCTAAAAAGTTATAAAATATGGATAAAATTTAAATAGGATGCTATGCATTATATTATTGGCAATGTTATTTTTAAACGTTTCCTTATAAAGAATATTTCAGCATTATTTAACGCACCAATCAGGTCTGCTCTCGTTTGAAATTTATAAAATGTTTCTCTGAAAAAGTTTTTTCAGAAAAAAAAATGTTTCTCAAGTGCAGTTGCTATCAATATTCTTTCCAATATTGATGACAGTTTCCTCCCTTAACTTGTGTTTGGTATAGTGTGGAACGTGAGCATCTTGATTATGTCTGTATTCCCACTTCAACTTACATGGTGTATGTGTTTTAGGTGTTGCTTCTGTTGGAAGTCTTCAAGTGCCTCGCTGATGACTACACGCTTCACACCTCGAAGACGTTTTTAAATATCGACATGAACAAGCGTTAGTACATAGCCTGCAGCTTAGATGTGTATGAACAAATTTGTCGACATGTATGGCATTCATATGAAAGTTTCCAAATTTAGGTTTAATTTTTTCATGTTAATGTTTTGCATTTTTTAGAAACTTTAGGTGTTGCGCGTAACTTCATATACCACAGAATATTCTCTGTTCAATTTCCTTATCACTCATACTCATTCTTCTATATGCCGTATCTCTTCTTTACATTGGCGATCATGGCTCTCCACAATTTCCTGTTCTTTATAGCTCTTAATAAATCCTGTCTTATTGTTATCTCCCCTAAACCTTGTTCCGACATCCATTTACTCAAGCTCGATAAGTACGTTATGCGTTGTTTACCTTTGCCCATGTTGGCTTCACTTTTTTCCTGCGTGTATCGAGTTTTCCAAACCGTTTTTCCGTATAATATGCTCTATAAATTTCAACTACGTCTTCCTGATGTTAAGTTTAAGTGTCCTTTTTATTTATTTTTTTTATTTTTCTTTTAGCCCGGACCCCCTGTAACATTGACACAATCTAAATCTGCCTCCAAAGCAGGTTGCAAGTACATGGTGTCAATTCCCTTTGATGATATATCTTTTCCGATATGGAAAGAAACTCCATCAAGCAGTCCTGAATTTGGGAAAACAGATGTTTTCCATTAGTGGAATATGTCCTCGCTTGAGACATAGATGAATCCGGCCCGTTTGAATGTGGATTCCTAGAAATGGCTTCGCCAGACAAAGGACTGTTTCCATTTTGTATGTAAGTCCGAATGTTTATGTTTCTCATTAAACTCTGCTTTCCAGTGCCAATATGTCATATATTATTCTCGCATGACACACACACACAC
>CAHIKZ030003967.1:932500-957500 GCA_903632075.3 Acanthosepion pharaonis
GGAAATAAAGTTCGAAAATATATCGAACATTCCATGAGACGATAAGAAATGAGAGAATGAATAACAAGTTACAAGGGAAAAACATCATCACAAGAAAGTGGGTAATCGACGAGGTAATCAAAGAAAATATCAATAAAAAAGAAATTCATGACTAAGAAAACAGATTTGTAAAGAAAAACTGCGGCGAGACGACAAAAGAAATGTGGAGATTTAAGAACAGTATACATATAGCATATAAAAGTATTAAATAAACCGAAGAACATAATCTAATTCGAAAACCTAGGACTTAAATGTAAAAAAAAAACAAAATAAAAACAAATGTCAATTAAAAAGAACATATAATCACTGGCAACTTATAAGTAAAAAGAGGGCTGGACTCTAAAAAAAAATTGAGATTAATCCGAAAATAATGCCAGCTACCGAAAATGCATTCATTAAAGAAATAAAGAAAGAAGAAAAGTAAGACATACAGACAGAAAAAAAAGAAAGGAAAATGAGATAAAAATACAGAAGAAGGAACAAGTGATATGAAAGATAAATAAAAAAAAAAAATAAAGACAGTATGCATGAAAAAGAAATAAGCAACAAGCAATAGCTAAACGAAAATAGAAAGAAAAAAGAAAGGAATAGAATAAAAAAAAAGAAAGAAAGAAAAAAAGAAATATATAGAAAATTTACTCTGGCAAATAAAAAGAAACGATAGAAAATATCGTAAGCGAATGAAATAATACTAAAAGAAAAACCTGACGAAACAGAAAGAAGATATTGTTAATAATGGTGCATAAGTGAAAAAAAAAAAAGGTTTATACATAAAAAGAAACCAGGTTTACAGAAAAGATGAAAGACGAAACGAAATCCGTTGAATTACCTGAAGAAAAAGAGAGAAAAAAATGTAGAAAACGCCTAGAACAGAAAAGCATTTTACCACTAACATTGCGGGTGATGATGATAATTCACCAACGAAGAATGAAAATCAGAATTAAAAACAAAATAATTACAATGACGAACGTAGAAACAAACATGAATGAATCAAGTCGAAAGTGAAATAGCCAAATAAAATTTTAAGAAAATCTGAATATATAAATAAGGTATATACGAAAGGTTTGTGGTATAAAAATTTGAAAATTACAAGGAACGAAAATGTCCACCGAATTATAATTAAGTTAAATACATGAATGTTTCAAAGAGAGAAAAAAAGTAACATAGAGGAGGAAATAAATGGAAACAAGGAGAAAAATAAAAACAATCATCGAGCTTTTGACTAGAAAAAAATAAGAAATACGAAAAACTATAAAGAGAAAAGAAAAATAAATATTACTGAAAGTGAAGAACAGAAAAGATAAGATAATACGACGTTAGACGTACAAAAAAAAAACAAAGAAAAACCTTGCATAGTCGCTTCAAATCGAATTGTAATAAATAGGATTACGCGCGTTATAAGTAGCGAAGACCGTTTTTATGACTGGTTATACGTCTAAGAAAAAAAAAGTAATGATTTGCCGTTGTTATCTATATGTTAATAAGGAAACTTTATGTCCTTCTCTACTCAGCTGTCTACCACCAAATGTTCCAATGTCTTTTTATTAAAGAACACAAAGAAAACTCAATTCATTAGTTCTTGAGCTTTCAAATGAACTGTTTGATTACAGATTTTTCTGTATATTCATGCTAAGAGTTGTTCGGTTTGGCTCGAACAAAAGAAATACTTCTCGTTACGGAAATGTTTTAATATTTTTTATTATTGTTTACATCGAATGAATCTTGTTCAAGAATTTATCCCGATAAAGTACAATATAAAAATAGTTTTATAATATAACTGAAATATATCAAACTCTTAACGGCGGTCAATGAAAAGCCGAGCTGACATTGGCGTCCATATTTTATTTCTCTTTCCTATTAATACTTTCTCAAATATTTTTCCCTTGTTGCCATTCCGGAAGAAAACATTTTATTTTATTTTTATGTCACTGTTCTTAGGACTACATAAATTGTTCTCGTTTGTTTACGGTTTTCAAGTTTAACACTACAAAATTGAAAATATAAACATGTTAATTCATTCATGCGTAAGGTACAGATTAATGACTTGTAATTTGCGTATCAAATTCTTCCGGAGTAAAGTGCTCTTTGATTCAGAACTGAATGTTTTCAAGTGTTATAAACACACATACAATGGGTGCTAATTTCCTTATCTTTAATACATCTTCAAACAAAATACGAGACGCTCTTATCAGAAGATAAATTTAAAACTACAATAATTTCCAGAGAATATTTTAAATGAAAGCAAGAACAGGTCTAGTCTTTAACTAAAAGAAGACATTATGTGTAGACATCAAGGATAGTGGTAGCCAAATATGAGAGCATAGAATCTGAGACAAAATGATGAAGCAGGCCTAAGTAACTAATAATCTTGACATAATAGAAGAAAATAAAAAGACACAAACTGTGACAGATATCAGAAGAGGCATCCTGATAGCGAAATATGTTTTCCAGAAACAAAACATATTAATAAGCTACAGGAACATTTCGATAGAAAAGCAGTACTTTAGAATATCACCCCACACTGTCTGACAGTGAATACTGGATAGTTTACTTACAAATGAACCTAGGAGTCAATGTAACAGACAGTTACTGAGAACACCATGTGAGCAATCAATAAGGTATTAAAATAAGAGATAGAAATTTCTGGGTTACGTTATGAGGGAAGAGGAACTGGGAATCCTAATATTAATCATGTATTGAATGAATGTGTTGATTACAACGGCGAACAACTTGTCTGGCATGTTTGTGCGATAAAATGGGATAAAATGAGAGAAAATGGAGATCGTAAAGCCTCAGATGTTGGTTAGAGCTACACGTAGCAGGACGATGTGGAGAGCCATTTTTACCTATCTCTGAAAGTATAAGACATAAAACGTATGGCATAGAGGATAAAAAACCGTCTTGATTACATTGACATTTACAATGAAACTTGCTGTAGAATTTAACCATTACGAAGTTCTCAAATAATTCAACAGGGAAATGCAGGCTTTCTAAAATCACATTTAGTTTTTATCCTTCTAAAGTGAATATCACTGAAACCTATGTGAACAATTTGTTTTGTTTGTTAAGAATGTAGTTATTTATGGCGCGTGAGAGTTTCCATATTTTTTATTATAGCTTTTTACGGGATACTAGTAAGTTTGAGTATAAAGTAGTCATCATTATGTTTGAATTAATAATTTGGTTATCAAGTATTTTTGGGTTGCTAAAACTTTTATCCTGCAAACAATATTGGCGGACTCAATGTGAGTCCGGGTAGAAATTTTTTGTCCAGATAAAGATAAGCCGCCATTATGTAGCGGGTATCACTTCTTTGGTTGTAATGTGTATAGACATTTTATAGTCAATGTTTATGGGCTCATGGAATATTTCTTCCGCAAATATTATTGACGTACTCATGTGAGTCTGGGTAAAAATAATTCATAAGACAATCAATATAAAACAACAGCAATGCATGTTATTAACAAAAGGTATGAAATGGGTAGAAAATTGTAATGGAAGGACAAATAATAATTTGTGCGGGTGAGTGTGTGTGCGTGTTTGTGTGTTTGTGTTTGCGTATGTATGTGTGTGTGAAACAAGCATGTGTGATAGACACGTGTGCGTATGAGTTCGTATAAAAGAATCAAAGAGGACTAAGGAAACAAACGCGTCTAGTCGACAACGTTCTTCATCTACGACTGTTTACGTCAGGAAGAATGAATTAAACGGGCTAAAAAAATACATAAATAAATAACGGAAGAGAAGGCATCTCTTTGCCATTTTATAGACGTTAAGAGCGTCCCTTAGCGAGCGCTTCTGGCAAATTCAAGTGTGATATCCCAGAAGCTGAATTTCAATCACTTCTTTGGAAATACTATAGAACGGTTATTTCCTTCTCAAAGGTTTCAGATCAGCTTCTTCACAGCTTCATCTACAGAGTTATTTGAGCTATAGCTGAAGTAAAATAGACAATTACCATTTTCATGAGCATTTATGCAAGATTGTACGTATTAGACAAGATTGTTCGTAAGATTTAAACATAACTCAACCATTGCATTTTCTGAGTCGATAAAAATTACTGTAGATATATGAACAGAACATTAGGACAGAAAAAAAAACTGGGTTCATGAAATTAACAATGCTTGATATAACTAAATAATATATCGTAAATATATCGCCTTTGTGATATTTAGAACGAGAGAAAATAAGGGCAAAAATAAGCGCGAGAATTGAAAATATGTGCAAAAATAAAGCCTTGAAACGCATATATAAGGACATTTGCCAGACTTAAATTGAAACAGTAATCTGTGACACATGTGTCCTGTTCAGGTTAATTGTAAAGACCATTGTTGAATCATATTACATCGACACGATTAAAAACTGCCGAATTTCGGTAAATGTTACTATTGCTTATCCAGCTTACGAAAAATCGATTAAGAACAAAAATATATCCTTCCATTGTTTATTTTGACTTGTTATTAAGTTTCATCTAAAAGTCGGCGTATTTCGAAAAAGACGCGTATTTATTTTAGTACATTATCTTTCGCTCTCTCTCTCTCTCTCTCTCTCTCTCTCTCTATATATATATATATATATATATATATATATATATATATATATATATATGTGTGTGAATGAATATAGATTTAAGGCGTGCTATATTTATGGGATGAAGTGCTCAATATCGGAGACATAGCGTATGTAAATATAAATATAAAAGTGAACAATGAAGTTAACACACAGAGACTCTAAGTTTTCAGTGTTTTACATATATATATATATATATATATATATATATATATATATATATATATATATATATATATGTACGTATATATGTATTTTGTGTGTATGTATGAATGTGTATTCACAAGGTGCGATGGATAAAACACTGACATTTCATTTTAACACAGATTTACAAAAAAAAGCTTCAATTATTAAAGAGCAAATTTATTCAATAATGTTGCCATTGGCTTCAACCACGGCCTCCAGACGACAAATGAATCAAATTCAAGTATTCTGGAAGGTCTCCTTGTTTAAGTTGTTGAATGCTGCCATAATCTGTGCCTTCAGTTCATCTAGGGTGTTACAAGAAGTTTTGCTGGTCTATAGCTAAACTGCGCTAAACACATAATAATCAAGGAGTGCTGTAGGCTGGAGAATTAGCTGGCCAGATGTAAGATGGGATTTGTCCGCAGAAATTAAACTGACAGCCATGACTGCGTTCTCCTCCTTGTGTGGCATGGTGTAGAATCCGGTAGTCAGACATAGGGTTTTCCAACAGCCATCCTCTTGTTCCAGGGCAGCACTACCGCTTGAAGGCAATTGATGAGTGCCTCCGCTTTGAGTCTGAGGTTCAAACACATTCGAAATCACCATTAGACTCTTTCAACTCTTCCCGAAAAGCCTGCACTGTCCTCAGATAGGCAACCAATCACAGTGAAATGTTCGTATTTGTGTCTTGGTGGTCTTTTTCTCACAGACGGTTCCGAAATTACCATATTATACTATGTATTCAACAAAACGAAAACAAACAAAGCGCATGCGCGGTTATTAGAAATAAATAATGGTTACCATTTTTCCACTGAGCTCATCTAGTCCTAAATATTGCATAATATATATATATATATATATATATGTGTGTGTGTGTGTGTGTGTGTGTGTGTGTGTGTGTGTGTGTGTGTGTGTGTGTGTGTGTGACACCATTTAGGAAGCAAAGAAAAGGAAGAAAAAAAGGAAACAAATGAAATTTTGATAGTAACAAATGGTGAAAGGCTTCATTGCCTTTGCAGAAAATTCTAAATAGATAAAAATTGACTGTGTCGTGGTGGCGGAATTATATTATCAGGAATAGATAACAGCCACTTAGTGCTGGCGAAAATCTAATTGACAAATTCCAGATCGCCTAGCTAAACTCCGGGACAGAATAGATAAACATTTAACTGTGTCACGGACTGCTGACCACCCACGAACTAAAGAAAACAAAAGGAAATAGGTTAAGCCTTTGTCGAGGGAAAGATATCGTTAGACAAAGTCTGGGTTTTGTTAGAATGTAACGATAACAGCGAAACAATATTATCGGAAGGTTTGGCCGTAATTGCTGGACGACCACCCATTCTGATAATTGGCGAAAATCTGACTGACGAAGTCCAGATGAGAATTGAGGTTATCACACTACTGGTCGCATTGTTCTGTTGGCGGCCAGAGAAGAAGAGAGAATAGAAAAGAAAGAAATGAAGGAAAAGGAAAAAAAAAAGAAAAAAAAAGAGGAGATAATTTTTTTTTTTTCTTTGAGCAAGATATTTTTAAGGAACAAGGCTAGTCTGGTCACGCCCACACTGTTGATCGACCATTGGATGAATGTTAACGAGATCCAGGCGGAGGTGATCATGTGATGCAGGGGAGGATGCCGGCTACTACTCCTTAGAGAGGATATGTATAAGATGTTACTGTGAAGAAGTGGGAGGATCGTTGACGCCCTCTGAAGGTAGGGGTAAGAGCGAACTCATCTTCAATCCAAGAACAATTTATTTTTGAAGAGCGACTTAGATCCATACCACCAAAATAAGTTTTACGACTATCGCCTGAAGACACACCAAGAACCAATTTCTTAAAGAACAGACAACTTAAGATGTTAAAACTCACCTAACAAAAACAACATGTCACAATCCCTATAGCGGTAACCAGACGTTGGAAGAGATTTGGGAACGACGAGGCTGATATCGGATCTGACCAGATTCCCATCCGAATCACCAAAAGGTTAGAACGTCACATTTGGGAGCTGCGACCGATACCAAGCCAGTTGGTCGTCACAGGACGGGACAACACGACAGACGCAGACAGGCGGACGTCACGTTTGGAGCGGCGACACTCGAACGAAGCAGCGAGGAGCGAGCGAAGGCTGTAGAGTGACGTCATATATATATATATATGTGAAAGTTGTATATTTAGGCAGCAATCCTTCCTTTATGCATGTTTCATTAAAAACGACAGAAAAGGTACTACGGTTAAGCTTTTTATTTAATTTTTCATGTGTTCGAACAAGAGCTTCTGGACAAAGAGTGTGTAAAAACTGTCCAAATGTTTTATATTTCCGAGCTCTTTCGGCTATACGTTCAGCTAATATCAAGGATGATTCGATTTTTCAGCTTAATTGAGTGTGTGCATTATGTGTGTGTCTTAGTGTGTGGTAGGGGTGTTTTTAATTTCCGAATAGTGTGGGGCTGGGCGTATATGCGCATCCCTGCGTCGTTGCGTACACACGTACGCATCTGGTCGCTGTATTCAGTGTTGAATTGTGTGGCGAAATTCTTTCGTCAGTCGATTTGTCAACGCGCAGACCGTTCGTCTATTTTCCTCTCAGAATGATTTTTTTACGCACACTCATATTTACGTAAGCACGCGCGTTCAGACATATTCAATCCGTCTTTTTTTTAAGATGGGATCTTGGTTTATATATATATATATATATATATATATATATATATATATATATATATATATATATATATATATATATGTAATAAATATGAAAACTGTATTATTAGCTGATGCATTTCGACCAATGTTGATTTTTCTACGTAAAAACGAGATGAATTTATTGAAAAGAAAGTAACGATTAACAACAAAGAAAATGTCATAGGGCAAATAAACAAATTTAGAAAATGCTATTGTATTCATATTATCAACGGAGAATTAGTTCAAGTATTTTCACGTGTAGGAATGCTGTTTTATTGTTGTGCTGACATAATTTTCAGTTGAAATATATATATATATATATATATATATATATATATATATATATATATATAATTTTTCATAATTCGCGTCAGCTAATAATACAGTTTTCATATTGTCTTTTCTGACAGGTTGATAAATATTTCGGATATATATATATATATAGAGAGAGAGAGAGAGAGATAGATAGATAGATAGATAGATAGATAGATAGATAGATAGATAGACAATATTAGTGGTAAATATACACATACATATGCAAAATATATGAATATATATACATACATGCATACACATACATATATATTTTTTGAATAAATAAATTCCGAGAGGATAGAATCCAGGTAGAACTCAATATCCAGGACAGAGTAAAGATATAATAAAAAGGCTTAAACACTAATATTCCATGGTCATAATTTATTCCATTGTTTGTTTCAAAAACAGACAAGCCACTGAAAAATAATTGTAATGGAAAATATTAAAGAAGACGTTCAAGTTATCAACAAAATAAAAAATAAAATAAAACAAAGAAAAAGCCGTTTTTGAGGGAAACTACGTTGAAATGTTACATGAAAAGAGGACAGTTAATAAGAGGACACAAAAAAGAACTTTTAAAAATGAACCAAGGCAAATAATTCAAATAAAACACACACATATATATATATATATATATATATATATATATATATATATATATATATATATATATATATATATATGAACATAAATCAACACTTAGGGAGACAGTCTGTTTCATGCTATATGCAATCGTCAGGCCTGACGATTGCATATAATATGAAACAGACTCGCCTCTAAATGTTGACTTCAATGTTCACTTTTATATTTACACACACTCTATCTCTGATATCGAGCACTTTATCCCATAAATAAAATATAGCACACCTTAAGACAATATTTTTTTTATATATATATATATATATATATATATATATATATATATATATATATATTATTCCTAATAATTTGGCAGCATATTTTCATTTCTGTCATATTTAATAATTTAGACATGTCGTGTTTTCTTTTTATTTCCAATAATATCATTTCGTTATCACATATAAGCTTTGTTGTTTCAGAATTAAAGAGAAAGGGGAAGTTACCATGGTTGTATTTAATCATTTTGTCGAAGTACTTTCAAAAGATCCCAGCAAAAATTGGCTGCGGACGCACACAGCTAATTGTCTTAGACATTTAATCATCAAGATATCAAGAGATATATCGAAAACCGTCGGAAAAAATAAAAAAACGAATAAATACGGCCATGGTACATTCTTTGCTGACATAATTATAAAATAACAAAGTTTACACGTGATTACGAAAGGATATTACTAAAAATGAACACGTACAACGGGTCTAAATTGTTTAATCAGATATGCTAATATATACTGATATAGTGATACAAGCTTGCTAAACATTACATTACGTCGAGGTACCAAAAAAAAGGTTATATGCGTGTGTGTGTTCAATTTAGATCAATTCTTGAAATGTTCCGGACTAGTATTTCTGCTAATGGTATCAACAGTCAGAATAGAATCAAGAATACGCCGAGAATCAATCGACATCAAATGTCAATAATCTAATGCTTGTTTCCTTGGTAGAACTAGCTCTTAGCTTTGGTAAACAAGTGATTCTAAAAGAAAGAAATGGAAAAAAGAAAGCCTTAGACAAATAGAGAGAAAGACCAGAAAAGAAAGGAAAGAATATGGGTTAAAAACAAGGCCGTTGCACTGCAAGAAATGCTTCCTTCCCAAAACAACTTTACTTTACCTGGTTTTCCTTATAAGAACATCCATGTTTTGTCTTTTTTTTAAGATTATAATAATACAACATCGTAATGAATTTCGAAAAACCATTTACGAACATAATTTTACCTACGAGTATAATGAATTAGGTTAAAAATAAAACGTGTATTTCGTTTTATTTTATTATAATTCTTCCAGGCTAAGAATACCGGTGCGTTGTTTATCCAAATAGAACAGAATGGAATATTTTCCCTTTTGTATAATATATCGGATTGAATTTACTTAGAAGGCCTTTTGGGAAATCGTGGAATTTAAATAAAAAAAAGTCGGGAACAAAATCTCATTTTACTTTTAGCAAACAACAAAAGAGTTTTCATACTTTTGTTAAAACAAGTGAAACGTAATATTGTACAAAAATGCAGGAAATCCTAACAATCACAACACATAGAAAAAAAAAAACAAAACAAATATTTTCTGTTTTCTATATTGCAATAAAAATCCGTTACGTTTACCTGCAAGCTTTTTTAATATAAAATGATTATATTCTTAGAAATATAAAATATATTACTATTATAGGCACTCATCCAAACGAAAGCATATCCACGCACAAATATATATATATATATATATATATATATATATATATATATATATATATATATATGTAGTTTATGAAAAACTAGGTAATCCGTATGGGTAAACCTAAAGAGGATAAAATCCAGAGAGCTCAATGTAAATTCAGAGCAAATAATTTAAATAAAAAACAGACCACTTTAAGGTTCCATGTAATAAATTATTTCACCACAGCCCTTTTAAAAGGACTGCGGATCATCAGACTTTACTTCCAACAAAAAATAAAGTAATTGTAATTCGGCTCTTCAGTTAACAATTCTGTGCCATTATCTTTTAGACGATCAGCACATCCTTACTTACAGCACCTGACATTCCGAAGCTGTCTTCTATCTAGGTACTGGGCAGGCTCGACGTTGGTGATCATATATTTATAAAATGGTATAAACCTGTGTTCTTACTACACATACACAACGTTCTGTCTTGAAACTCGTCGAGCCACATTTCCTTTCATCATTATTGAGTAGTCAGGAATTACTACCATTGCAATAATTCGAACTTGGCCGTCCAATACATGGCCTACGGGTGTATAAATGTTCATTTGATCATCGAAATAACAGAGCTGATCCAAAGACCAGAGTGAAATTGCCGAAGCAAGCACCCAAGCCCTCGAAGACCAACAGAGTGTCATCACTCCCAATAACTGGCTGTAACTGAACCAATATATATATATATATATATATATATATATATATATATATATATATATATATATATATATATATATATATATTATATATATATATGCAATCGTCAGGACGATTGCATATATATGAAACAGACTGTCGACTAAGTGTTGACTTCTATGTTCACTTTTATATTTACACGTTCTATCTCTGATATTGAGCCCTTTATCCCATAAATATAGCACACCTTAAGGTTATATTTCTTTATATATATATATATATATATATATATATATATATATTTGGGATGTGTTATTTTACTGTTTCTCAAACGTTTGCAGATTATTTAAACGCAGTTTTTCTTTTTTAGATTTTAATATTTTTGGGGAGATAACAATGATTTGCCGATGCAAGCCCTACTGTTTAACCCGTACATGGGGAAAAAGGTGAATGCATATATTTTCCAAGCGTATTTGATTGAAAGTGAATATAACGAACCCGGCTGTAATTGAAAAACAGATCTCTGATTTTCAATTCGAAGATGTTATCCATTACACCACCCGCACTGCCGTTATCTGTTACGCCGTATCCAAGCATACGGCACCTAGAATCGCCACGCAGTCACACATTTAGTTACTGATCAGGCTCGACTGTGTCCACAAAAGGACCGCTGTTTCAACGTGACATGGTCAAGCCTTTTTTGGTATGGCATTATCTTGCAATAAGACTTCAGTACATTGTAGGTCATGACAATTGTCTCACCGCTTAAAACCCAGACATTGACGGCGCACTAGGATGAATATTATATGGAAGAGTGAATTTTTTCTCAGAATAACAACTACACACTATAATTCTCATACTGTGCCGATGTCAAAGCCGTCCTTCATGTCGCTGAATTTGATTTTCTGTTTGTCCGTCTATACATATATATTATTCTCCCTAAATTCAGTCTGCGATTGAATTGTTCTCGTGTTAACTGTCATCTTTTTGTTTTTTGAAGGTAGACAATTTTTCCGCACCTGACAAAGTCTTCCTGTTTCCTTTCCACTCGGCCGTTGTCTTTCTTAGACAGTTTGAGTGACCTTACTTTCACTTTCACTTTCATTTCGATTATTTCTTTCATTACAATGTCACATCATAAAAAGACATAAAATTTTGTGCTGAGAAAAAATTGTTTCCCAAAAGTATCGCTTATTCTTTCATGACGTAAAAAGTAGTTAGCAAGTCGAAATCGAACAATAAGAAGGCTTCCCAAATCCCTTAAATGGAATGCAACTGATATATTACAAAAACTGCTTGACACAAATCTGTTCTCGTGTTATAAACTAAAGACATTTAACAGAAGGCCCAATGAAATGCGGTCAAACGCTTTTTCATGTTTGGGGCCACACGCAGCAAAATATTCTAAAATTTACATAAAAGTTATTATAATGAAATTAAAAAGAAATTTTGAAAATAAAGATGCGAAAATTATTGCTGCCAAGAAAGCACTCTGAACGTGATTGAAAGAAAATAAAACCAAAACAATGCATGCATTCATTATCAGAAGAAATATTAGCACAGAAATTTATAGTCAATATTAAAATAAAATGTATTGCATATTATATGAATGGTTATGTATGAGTTGTGGTAAATAGTATGCATTTGGCCCAAACTGGAGGAATCTCTTACTCGCCCTACGAGGAAGGAAATACGTCCCTGCGAGTATGTATTATTATTTTTTAGAATTATAAAAGAATATGCAAATGTAACATGCGAAAAGAGAAATTAACATAAGAAATTAATTCGTTCAATGTAACAATTCATCGAATTTTGTATATCTAATCACTTTCAAACCAACCTTTCAATCAAATAAATTTCTCATATGAAAATATATATATATATATATATATATATATATATATATATATGTGTGTGTGTGTGTGTGTTTGTAAAGACATTTTTTATGGTATACATTCTTTCTATCAATACAAATATTTAAGTAAATGGTCTGTATCTATAAAAAAGAATATATAACATAAAAAATATCTTAGAATAATTGTCGGACTTCATCCATTTCATAATATATATATATATATATATATATATATATATATATATATAGTAGACTCTACCGTCGTTTTCGACGTATGATTGTCTTTCAGTTCACTTTTTATGTTTATGTTTTGTATGAGACAATAATCTTGCACGGGATTTGCAAAGGAGGGGCATGCTGAAGGGTTGACTGTCATATGGGCCCGAAGGTTAGTGTTGGTTCTTAATTCTCTCAGATGGTTGAGGCGATTCTTTTCAAAGTTAGTTATACCTCGGTGGCAGGTGTTTCTCCAGTTTGCTCGATGTTAAACAAGAAGTTGGAACTCTTCTATAGTGATGATTGCAGTGTTTAAATTGTGTTTGAGTTTGTCCTTGAAGTTTAACCAAGGACGGCTTACGTTACTGATACGATGAAAAAGGTTGCTATACATGAGGATTTTCGGCATCCGATTATTACTTATTCTGATGACATTACCAGCCCATCCTAACTGCGATTGCCTCAGGAAGAATTCAATACCACCAACGCCACATTTAATGAAAAGATCAGCGTTAGATATATTGTCCTGCAGTGTATAACCCCATATTGAACAAGGAGAGCATTTCTGAAAAGCATCAAGTTGAGTGACGTGCGTCCTGTATGGCGTACACGATTCTGAGCCATAATGAACAATGGTGAGAATGACTGCAACTCTTGTGGATGGTCTCCTTTTTTTAAGTTGGTGAATGTTGCCATAATTCATGCCTTCAGTTCATCTTTGGTATTACGAGGGGTTTTGTTGGTTTATCGCTCAACTGTGCTCCACACATAATAAGCAAAAGGAATACATTTTGTGGAGTTAGGTTGTCAGATATAACGGGAGATGTGGTCGCAGAAATGGTCTGACGTCCATAAACAGTCTCTCCTCCTTATGTGGCATAAGACTAATAGACCATCTTCAGGACATATTCATAAAACATAATTAACATGGACCATATACAATTCAACATGAAAAAGACGATGGACCTAAAAGCAATACCAATCCAAACAGATAACTGAAATCTTTTACAAGTTCCGTTTAAATATGATCACGTCGTCGTCACGTGGGCGATGTTGTAAAAACGTATTCCTAAAATTTGAGTATTTTGAATGAAAAACGAAAAGTATTTTATTTTGATCTAAAGCTTTTATCTATGTTTGTCTTTTTCATGTCGAATTGTATATGGTCTATGTTAAATTATTATAATTTTATGAATATGTCGTGAAGATGGTCTATTAGACCGAAACGTCCGACGTTGACATTAAACATTAAAACAGCATAATCGCATATTAGGATTTTTGTTTGTTTTTTCTTCATACTGTCGGATCTATATCAACATATTTGCTCATATATATATATATATATATATATATATATATATATATATATATACAGATGAGTTGAATAATGATCGCACACATGAAAATATTTCATATTTACCTGGTTAAGGCGGTGGAGAACTTCAAGAGGTAATTAAGCAGGAGATAACTGATAACTGACACCCATTAGACATGGCACGTGGAAATAGAACAGCCTACCCTAGTGAACGAAACAAAGGTTTCAGTTCGACATTCCAACCAGCTGAAGAAGGCCGGAGCGTACAACAACGGCCGAAACGCTGTAATAAATATGGCGACAAAGATGAGGACAATACTCCGAATAATGTAAATAGTGTAAATATAATTTTCTTTTTGTTATTGCACTTTTAATAAATTAAACCTATGTTGTACGACTTTTTCCTCACCTTATATATATATATATATATATATATATATATATATATATATATATATATATATATATATATATTATAAATTAATTGATTTAAAATATGTTTTTTCCGCTACACAGTTCTAACCATGTTTCAAAAATGAAACATGGTTAGAATTGTAGCGGAAAAAACATATTTTTAAATCAATTAATTTATAATATTAATGCTCTATAAATTTACATTGAGCACTATTTTGTAAAAATAAAAATATCTATAAGAACACCGGATTATATATCTTACTGTTCTTTCTTTTATTTAAATTTAAATACACACACACACACACACACACACACACATATATATATATATATATATATATATATATATATATATATATATATATGTGTGTGTGTGTGTATTAATAAAGTATGTTTATTAATAAACATATAATTCCTAATCTTACATGGATTTTGATCGTACATAGAATTTGTGCGGGTTGAGCTTGTGTATATGTTCTTAACAAGAGAGTCTTTTGGAGATCTACTGATCGTACCACAATGCTTTTTGTGAACGATTCATTGCATCTGTAATATATATTGCATGATTATATTCTAAAAATACAATTGTTTCTCTGTTGCTGTGTATCTGTCAACCTCGGTACGCCATCAAAATATGTTTTCATGCCGTTTTGTCAATAGGGAAATCATATCCTCCCCGTATCGTCTCGAAGAATCCAGCTAATGAATAGAACTCTTACGAATGCTCGGCCATTTATCAGAACACGGTCCTATCAGAATTCTTCATTCGTTTTCTTTAACATTTAAGAAATCGATGAAAAATATCAACAAGGATATTGCATCAAGTGGCTGAGGCAAGTGCTTGACTGGTTTGGAAACAGACAAAAAATGACAGAAAGAAAAATAAATGGAAAGAAACAAAGAAAACAAGCACGATGCATTATGTGTTTGTGTTCTTACGTTTCTACTATTGCCTTGGCCTCTTCGTAGAAAAGGATTTATGCGATCGTCAACACTGCCATGACGACTGAAGCAAAGAATAAATACGGCGAAGTATCTACAGGGTAGGCTATACAATTACGCATGAGTAATCCTTTACGACAGGAGAGAGTGTTAGAAGAATTGCTTATAGAGATAATATAATTTATCTGTCTAGGTCTTCGTCGACTCTTCATATCATCTCATCAATGCCTTTTAATATTTGAATTTCTGAAAGTTTCTCCCATAATTCAACTGACATTTTCGTTCAAGAAACACTATATGAAAGGTAATGCGAAAGGAACAGTGTCTTAAAAGTGTATTTAAATCATTTGGAAGTTAACACATTCAATGGGATTCTGGCCGGCCTGGGCATGAAGATAAACTACACCCAGTTCCTGTGTAAGACGATGAACTGCATCCGCGTCCTGGGTAAGTCGATGAACTGCAGCTAGCGGCGAAAATTATGATCGAGAGTTTTTCCAATGAGTGGGACCACTTCTTGGTTGCTGGTGTACCCGGGACCGCCATGACCCGTGGTGATGGCACATGTTGGGGTCCCATTTTGGGGCTAATGGTTGGCCCCCAATCTAGGATCAAAGCAATGTGAAAGTGTAAAAATAGGTTTTATATCAGCAATGGAAATTCGAGGAAAAATTAATAGCAGCAATATATTATTTCCAGAAATGCATTTATGAATAAAAAAAATATTAGCTGCAATATATTATTTCCAGAAATGCATTTATGAAGAAAAAATATTAGCTACAATATATTATTTCCAGAAATGCATTTACGAAGAAAAAATATTAGCTGCAATATATTATTTCCAGAAATGCATTTACGAAGAAAAAATATTAGCTGCAATATATTATTTCCAGAAATGCATTTATGAAAAAAAAAAATTAGCTGCAATAGATTTTCACAGGAAAACGTATTACTAACAGTATATTTTTTAAGTAAGAAATATTAGCAGCAATGCATTTTCGAAAGAAAAAAATATTACTATCAATACATTTTTGAAAGAGAAAAATATGACCAGCAAAGCATTTTTGAAGAAAAAGTATTACCAGCTATAAAATTCTTGTCGGCATTAAATAACGCTTTGAGGTTCATATGCCGTAAACCAAACCAAACCGAACCGAATACTGTTGAGTCGGTCAAGTGAAAACATTTCACATCCCAGATACAATCATTATTTGAAATAAACAAATAATTATTTGAGGGTTTTTGTGAAGCTTTCACGAAATCCCAAATAATATTAAACAGCTTTTGTGGTTTCCAAATATTTGCTTTTTCAATTTGTCAATTTACTAGCTTACAACCATATAATGTTGAAACATCAGTTACTGTACACGATCATCGAAGTTAAGCAAGCCTAAACACTACCCAGATGGATGACCGCTTGGGAATGCCACGTGCCGTAAACTCGGATGTGCAGTTAGTGTAATGGATAATGGCGCGAAATAGTTAATCGGAGAGCCGAGTTGCAATATCAGTATTCACTTACGCAGAAATCCTCTTTCTCTCTCCGCAGCAATGGGTTAACTATTAAGATTTCAGTCACTAAAATCATTATTATATCACACAAAACTTTTTGAATTTTAAATATTTATAAGTTTTAGAGGGTTGATAAGCCGTAGAAAATGAATCAGTCAACATAATTCTTCGAATCCTTCGAACATTACTTATATCAAATGCTTCAAATCGATTTTCTGGACACATGCCAAGTTCATTTTTTTGTGGTAAAAAAATCAAGGATTTCCAAATTATTCTCGGCTCTCAACGTCACACCTAAGATATGTTTAGTCTCGAGACAGCAAGCAATTTATGCAAAATAGATAAATAACAACGTTTCTGCACAACTCGCAAATCAGCTATGCAAAAGACACGTGTAAAAATACCGGTGTACAAATAGTTCGTATAGTTGACAAAACCTGCGTAGAAGACGTCAGGAAAATAAAAGTCACAGTCTCTATCAAGTTTTATGTATATTATACCAGTTTTATTTTATTTATTTATTTTTTATCTTAAGCAAGGCAATAAAGCCGCTAATGTTCGGGCGGGGGTCTTCTGAAATGTTAAAGAATATGAAAAAACGAAAAAAAAAACCATTAAGGAGAGAGAACATAAATAAACAGGAGTTAAAACGACAAAGGATAACGATTATCAAGGTTTTCTAAATACATACCAGAAGCTTGTAGGTCTCACATGACAGCAATATCCCCTGTATGGATAGCTTCTAATTATGGAATATAGGTTCTGACGAGAAAGAAAAGTATCCAGCACGACACAATGAGCCATATTTCCTAGCAGCAGACCTAGTGATTGAATCAATATAATCGATCTACTTCGCGTCAACGGAAAATTTTTATCCGAGAAGGCCACTCTACTGGAATTTAGCATCAGCCATATTGATGAAAGTCAAAAACGGTTCACTGACAGGGTTAAAAGTGAGGAGTTTTATTTAGAAGGCATTCAAATTAACAAGCCATGTTTTCCCCAGTTAACAACAGATCGTTGGTACTTTTTACCTAACCTACCAATTTTAACTTATCGATTAGCAACTCTATTAAGACAGGAGAATATCATACAGGCTACAATGATGGTAACAACATTTATATTCCTGCTTCCATCTTCATAATCCATACAAGAAGTATCAAGAGAACGGTGAATAAAGATGGAATAGGAGGGACGAAAACTGAATCAGGCAGTCACTACGAGGAGAGTTACCATCATTTCAAATTCGATATAAAGAGATCAGTAAAAAATGGCTCACTTCATAAACCTTTTGGCACGTGAGAGATGAGTTTCAACTATGACATTCCAAAGAACAGTGAAAAAAAGACTTGAAAATGAAACCGTACGTAAAACCTGTGAGACACCTTGTTACTGCAGGACAGAAGATTAGAGAGGGCAAAGATCATCATTAAGCTCGAAAATGATCCTAGAATTATATATATATATATATATATATATATATATATATATATATTAAATTTATTTCCGATTCTTAGCTATGATTAATTAATGATAAACATGTCATTTTAGTTTACGATCGATTTCATACAGATATTCTGTTAAGCTTGGAGAGTAATTATACAGTCTTATTGCTCAATATATATATATATATATGTGTGTGTGTGTGTGTGTGTGTGTGTGTGTGTGTGTGTGTGTGTGTGTGTGTGCATGAGTATATATTTCAAAGTTTAAATTTAGTGTATACCCATATTTTCATAGACACTTCATTTATTTTTAACAGTATTTATTTTATCTAGTAAGTGAGAGTTGTACCCATAGGGTTCAAAACTTCGTACCTATCTAGGTGAGACGCACTTCTGTCGCTCGGCTCAGAGGAACAAAACAATAAAGCTATGTTCAATTTTGCGTTTAGAGCACTCTCTCTAATTGTGAATTTTCTCGAAACGTACACATGCTCAGTTTCATATCAATCGGGTAATCAAAGCAATTTCTAAAGAATTAATGGATTTTATATTTTTAATCCATTATAATTTTATAAAGTCAAACATTATTTCATATGGATGCTGGTATTTCAACAGGTTATGGTTTCCCTTCGGGACTTCGCTATGGTGGTTGTTGCATCAAGTGTGGGTGGGGAGTGTAAGTACGAATGGTGCCGGGGGACACATTTTCTTAAGTATTCAATACTCTTTAAAATAAATGATGTGTCTACCTAAATTTCGTTTAAAATAATATTTGAATTAATAAAATATCAGATAACAAATATAAATCGCACTGATATATATATATATATATATATATATATATATATATATATATATATATATATATATATATATATATTGAATGGCGCAGTATAATTAATACTACAAAGAAGTAGTCATACAAAGAATATATCAATAAATTTAATGTCATTAATTGCGAACTTACTTCGCTAACAAATTTAATAAAGCATTAACTTACTAGATACTCGTTGAATGATGCGATCCTTGCTTTGTAAAATGGATTGGATGTTCCGCATGTTCCGTAGATATTCTAGTACTTTCGAAAATTCTTAATATCATCATCAGGCATAGGTATTATTTTCATTTTCTGGTAAATTCCGAGACGAAAATAAATATAATACAGGTCGGAAGATGATTTTTTTAACGTGTGTTATTAACATTTACAAAATGTTTTAGAGCGTGCAGTGTCGCAATGCTAGAGTTGTATTTCGAAATTTTAAATGAGAACGTTCTTTGAATATAGTAATAAGTAATTCCACTATTCGTTTTGGTTGGTGTAAGTGATTTATCTGTCAATGTGGCATGGATCAAGTGATCCAATATCTAAACTATTTTATAATTTTGAAAAGCAAGGATCGTGTCTTTCAACGAGTGGGTAATAGGTTAATGTTTTATTAAATTTTTAGCGAAGTGAATTCGCCATTAATTTCATTAACTTTACTGATTTATTCCTTGTATGACTAATTTTTGTTAATATATATATATATATATATATATATATATATATATATATATATATATATATATATATATACAGACACACAGAACATCCTCGGTTTACTTGGGACCCGACGTATGGCGTTTCGGGGTTAAGGCGCAGTCTCCCATAAAATAATACGTCGTCACGCGTCGCTATATGAGGAACACGGCGTTGCTTCTTCACCGCCTGTACGCCCTACTGGATTATGCTATATTCGCTATATCCCGTTTGTGTCGTTTTGGTGGGGATTTTTGCCCTTTATTAGAGATCATAAGCGAAGTTAGACTCGTTGGTGCTTGTGTATATGAGTTAAAAACTATGTCGAAATTCAGGTTACGTCTCGCGATCAAGTGTGTCTCATTTAATTTTTTTTGAGTTCGAAAAAATGTCTTCTATTCTGGACACAAAGTCTGTATAAACTGTCCAAATGATCTGTAATTCCGAGGCCTTTCGGTTACGCTTTTGCCATTAATAAGGATCATATTATATTTATTTTTTAATTGGATATATAGATTGTTTATATATATCTAAATTCATTGGGATTTGTTTTTTATGTAAGCCGAAAACTTAGGATTAAAACATAGGTACGCTTGACACTACATTTGAATGATAAATCTTACATTTTTAGGCATTTAAAACAACATGCCTGGTAACATACACAATTGCGGCAAATCCTCGTTGAAAATACAACTATTCTTAAACATGAAAACAATAAACAGAAACTAAAAATTCATGAAGCTATATACATAAACTATTTGAAAGCTAACACGAACAAAATAACATATATATATATATATGAGAGATATATATATATATATATATATATATATATATATATATATGTATCAGGGAGAGGTTGTAGTTGTTCACACGAGAGGGAATAGCATAGTTTAAAAAAAGCAGAAAACCCGCAAACGTTTTGGTTGTCATATGATTTTATAAATACATATACGCTTAACCTGATATTTGTTATGTTGTAGAATATAAAGTCACTCCTTATCGTTTCTTTCTTCCCCATTTTTTAAAAAATCTGTTTTTTTTCTCGTATAATTATTTCGTTCTGTCTTTTTATTAAAGAAATCTATTTTTTCTTAGCTGTATCTTTTTTTTATTTTCTTGTGATCTAAGGTAACTGTTTCTCTTAGCAGATCCCTGGAACGTTTTCATTTTCTCAAGAGTATTTACCATTCTCTTTCGTTTCTTGGTATCTTCGTTCTTTATTTATTTCAAAGCATCCTTTTGGCTTCCTTAGATTTTATTCCTGCATTTTCCCTTTCACACAAGGAATTTTTTCGCCCTAAAGCACTTAGACACTTGCTAGATCTCCGAACGATCGATCTTTGTGATGATAACGTTCGGGATGATTTTCATTCAGGTGTTTATGCCCATGAATGATTACGGTTCTCTCGTCGCACTTTGCCATCTCTTCGCTCAAACTCCTTAAATAGTTCGCTCGCTATTTGCCCTGCTACTCTTACCTATCTGTGTAGTTAGTATCAAATTTCTCAAGCGCTGTTTCCATTCACAGACGTATAGGTTATTTGTTATTAAACGAAATATTAGCAGTATATTCTAAGATTTTCCAATATCTTAATTCCTTGTTTCAGGAAGGCATCTTTTGTTATCTCGCTTATTTGATCAAATTGTTATAAAAATTTTAGCTACAAAATTTGAAAGGACACTTAAGAAACATTAAGGGCAAAAACACTAAATTTTTATATAAATAACAGTACCGGAAACATTACACTGAGATAGGTAATGTATATAAAACATCTCGTTCCTACAAACAACCTCACCTTATTTAACAGTTGGAATGTTGTGTTGAAAATCTTTAAAAAAGTAAGAAGATGCTCACTTGAATTCCAGACACATTCTACATGAAAAGATAAGAATAAACGCTGCTACTAGTATTCAAAAAAACACAAAATACATCTTAAATAGTCAAAACACGAGAATTAATTAGCAACAATACCCCTTGAAAATTGCTAAGGAAGTGGCCGAAAGACCTTCGGGCAATGAACACTGCGAACCATTATTGCAGTTCCTTACTCCCACCAAATGGACAAATATAAGCACGCTGCATGAAGCAAATAAAATATTATTTAATTTTTATTTGTCTCTCATATTGAATGAAACATGTTTAAAATAAGATAGATAGATAGATAGATAGATAGATAGATAGATAGATCAATCGATAGATAGATAGATAGATAGATAGATAGATAGATAGATAGATATATGCCCGTGCGTGTGTGTCCGTGTGCGTGAGCATGCGCACTAGGATTTCTGTTTTGTCATTATTCTTGATATTGAGAATTTCATTTTGGTCTTTGCTCTTTGCTTTGTTCTTCGTGATATTTTCGCTATTCTACAAAATCTGAAATCTGTTCTCTGCGATTACTGAAACAAATTGATGATTTCCTCTTTTATGTTAGAAAAACTTATTTCCTTTTTGAGGTACGTCTGTATTCATTCAATTTTAAAATTCAATACAACTCTTCTGAAGCTTCTTCTATATATATATATATATATATATATATATATATATATATATATATATAGTGGATACTACAAAAATGCTAACAACAATTATAAAAACAATACCGTACCAGACTCTATAGTAGAAAATACAAGCATAATGACCTCATCCACATCTAAAAAATGTATGTAAAATAAGGCCTTAATAATGAACAAAAAAAACGCCAACACTCAGTAATATTAACTATGAACTGACCACAATTTCTGACTGTGTCCAGAAACTTTATATATATATATATATATATATATATATATATATATATATATATATATATATATATATATATATAAATAACTAATTGGTCAGAGTTGAATTACACCAGGAATATATATATACAGCAGAGGAAACAAGCAGTGAGATATTTGCTAAAAATTTATGTATTAAAAATGCTCGATTTCAAGTTGAGACTGAACAAATCACATTGACGAGACCTTGACGGTGGAAACCGCGATAGTTTTCTGGTCATATATTCATATATTTTATAATATATATATATATATATATATATATATATATGTATATATAAATATATATATATATATATGTATATATATATATATATATATATATATATATATATATATATATATATATAGAGAGAGAGAGAGAGAGAGAGAGAGAAACAGACAGACAGAGAAAAGACACTTTCTCTCCATCCATCTGCGAAATCCTTTGTCTCCGGTAACTTTAATGTTCACTACATGGGTCTGAATAATCCTAAATCTACTGATGTTGCCGGTATACAAACACTACATTTATACATTGCCTAATCGCTCATTCAAATCGTGGACTTCCCTACTCGTTACCGTGTCCAATCCGAGCAACCTGCTACTCTACTGTTCTCTTACCTCCTCTCCTTGCGTTTACCGCGCTTCACATTGATGTCCTCTTGGTAACTTGGACCACTCTGTGGTAGCTATTGATATCCCCCACCAATTATGCATTAAACATGAATTTCCATCTATAAACCTTCTTTCTGTTACCTGCACGTAGAGTTGGACATATTCAATGAATTTTCTTTGTGACGCCCCTTTAACTGACATCTTCAAACTCCCAAGTGGAATTTGCGCTACTTAGGTTTCTACTCAGAAATACCAGGTGAAACCATAATCCTATCCATGGTTCACACCAGCATGCTCAACCGCCATAAATCGAAGAAGAAGCACTATATTCTTCTATACCAGCATGAAATCTCTCTTAATATCAGGTGCCTATTTGCTTCTGCTCGTAACACATATAAGCGAGTCACCGAAGAAGATAAGTCAATGTTTACCGACAGAATCAGGCAAAGCATAGCCTCTAAAATTTGGCTCCCATGACTACTTATGTCTCTGTAATAGGTTACTAAATAAGTGCAAGGTTTCTATTCCACACCCCTTTAATCGTTTTCAGGTGTTATCATCCTTTGCTGATAAATCCGAAAAAATCTGATGAAACAGCTGAACCATCTATCAATCAGATTATTATAATTCTGCATCATTTTGGGATATTCCTAGAGGACCTAATCTATTCTGATTTGGTTTATCATCTCTCACTACAGGGCTTTTTTCAGACAGGCAATACGGCTTTCGTTACACCAGATCAACTGCTAATGTAATAACGATATTTGCTCTAGATAAAAATGATGACGCCTGGGATGTAGCACTGGACATCTGGAAAACCTTTGAATTAGTCTGGCATTTAGGCTTTCTCCACAAGCTGAAAAGTTACGTTATCTCTGGGCATGTTTTTTGAGCTTATAAAATCGTTCTTAACAAATGGTGAAAGGAAAGTTGTCCTGAATAGCATCAAGTCTACACCCTTTCGTTCTAATGCTGTTGTCAACCAGGTGTCCATTACTGTTTTTAATCTTCATTTATAACCTTCTCGATGACATAAGCTCTCAAGATGGCATGTACACTGACGACTCAACTATTTACGCCTGCTTGGATAGTAATGTTTCAATCAGATAAAGTCAAAATGGCCGCTGATGTATGAAACGACATCAAAACCGTCGTTAACTGGAGCAAAAGAAGACTTTTAACGTCTCCAAAAGTAAACTTCTCGCCAATAATCATCTAGGGAACCCCTCGCTCTCTTCCATCAGCATGACTGAAGCTATCCACCAAGATCGTAACTCACTGCTCCTTCTAAGGCTAAAGTTCTACGCTAACATGAGGTGGAAAGACCACATTGAATTGATTGTATATGAGCTGCTAAGAAAGTCGGTTCACTGAGCAAGACGAGACAATTTTCCCTTCGGAATCTATATTGCATATCTATATTTCAACTATTCGTCCATGCTTAAAATATTGCTGCCATATATGTTTCGGTACCTCTTATATTTACCTGGAGATCCTTAATAAGATCCAAAAAAAAAAAAAAAACTGAACCTGATCATGCGGTTCGGCTTCATTTACTTGCCCACTTGTAAGGTTGTCTCTCTGTGCCATTTTTTATAAATACTTTCATAGTAATTCTTTGGAT
>CAHIKZ030003967.1:960000-1232500 GCA_903632075.3 Acanthosepion pharaonis
ATATATATATATATATATATATATAGAGAGAGAGAGAGAGATAGAGAGATAGATAGATAGATAGATAGATAGATAGAAATGTCAAGAAGACAGAAAACAGAAATATATATATATATATATATATATATATATATATATATATATATATATATATATATATATATATATATATATATATATCGTCAAGGTGATTAGTTCAGCCTGAACAAAATACTTGACGAGACCCTGCCGATCGAAACATGGTAGTTTTCTGGTCAGCATTCATATCCTTTTCAAATATTAAATTGTTCTGAAAATTTGGTTTTCAACTTGAAATTGAGCATTTTAATACATAAGACTTTAACAAATATCTCACTGCTTTTTTTATTCTTATATATATATATATATATATATATATATATATATATATATATATATGGATATGGATAGTGAGAGAGAAAAGCACGCACATAAATTCCATTTTCAATCATTTGCCACTTGCTGCATGAAAAGTCCTGAATAATTAAATTTAGAACACAGCTTATTCGAAAATATATTGAGAATATTTACAGAAACATGAAAAGAACGCTGTTTTTAAAATATCTTAAAAGATTTCTACAGAAAAACTTTTAAAACGCGAGTTGCTACATAAGAAAACGCGGGAACAATCTAACAATGTTAAGAAAAAAGTTAATATTAAAATGTCTTTAATTTTTAATATCAGAAAGAGAATTATGCACATTGAAGGAAGAATTAAACGAAAACCGATCGCTGAGCAGTACTTTTATTAATAAATCCAGAGTTACTTTGATTGCACTTTATGTCTGGTCTAAAATTGAGTCCATCATGAAAATATTCAACATAGAAGTAGGCAGGAAAATGTGTACGCCTGTGCAAAGCTGATGATAATATATAATTTGATGATAATACCAAGGAAAATGCCGAGAATTACTCTATCAAAAGAATATTTTGAAAGTTAAAGCTGAATCCCAAAAATGCCCTAAGCTGAAAATATATTCAATCAAATGTATGTTTATTAATATTCATAAAGATCATGTCCTCATCTTTGCTAAAAATGGCTTGCATGAAATTAAATTATTAGAATGACCCAAAAGTTTCTCTTGATAATAATCCAATAAAAAATTGTGGTCCATCTTTAAAAGAAATGAATTTAGTAATAGAAAACAATATAAAAACAAATAATTTAATAAGCAATAACAACTGCTATTAAGTAATGTTAATTTTGAAATAGTAGATAATTTAAAATTAGTAAGGGAACAAAATAAGTCTCTATCTCTGAGATGAAGTATTATGATTATTGTCATGATTTACGATTCGGACTGTTATCCTCATCTACATTGCCATATTCACAACGTTTCGGCCGTTGAGCGCTATGGCCTTCCTCAGGTGATTCAAATTTCTATCCGAACGCTTTATTTAATCCAGCCCTCAGATTGTTCTAGTTCCACATGCCATGCCTCTTCTGGGTAACTCAGTTATTTCTCTTTACCTCAACTCTCCAAGTTTTTGGGTTTACCACTGCTGTAGTCTGGTATTGAACGCACAACCCTGTGGGTCTAGAAGAAGCCCGGAGCGTACAACGGCCGAAACATTTTGAATATGACAATGAAGGTGAGGATTACAGTCCGAATAAGGTATATAATTTAATGTATATAATTTAACAGTAGGGGAACAATTAATTAATTTTATATGATATCGCGTAGGTCCTATTTACTAGAAAATAATAAATAATTCATTGAAAAGTTAAATTTACCTTACTCTCTACCATGCGAAGATACCTTAGGGGTAGGATCTCTGACTGATGCGAAACCGGTCGGGTTTCGATCCTAGCCACATTGAAGAGCGGTGATACAGTGAAACAGTATGTCTATGGATGACAATATATATGCTCCCGGTAAATCTAGTTGAGTTCTTTTGACAAATGGTGATTTTATAAACAGTAGATGTCATTGCTATTAACGCATTGCTCTTCAACTTCATTGAGCTCTCCGGGCCACTGCCGTATTTCGTATAGATTATATAAAAATTTCCTTTCTCGCTGCCGTGACACGATAAAAAAAAGTGTACTATATCTGACTGATGACAAATCGGTCGTTTTTCGATACTGGCTTGAAGCGATTGAACGTCTAGCTACACTGAAGAGCTGTGATACAGCGAAACCCTCTGTCTGTGGATGACAATTTATACATATTGCCAATATATATATATATATATATATATATATATATATATATATATATGGACAGCAACATTTCTTTTAGAGATTTATCGTTAAAAAATGTTCACGTCTACTAGTAGGAGGATATATTGTGTGCCTACCTGTATTGAGTACGGCTGTAAACAAACATGAAATCCCAAACCATGAATAGAAACTTATAACACGAAACCGACAAAATCACCTTGAAAATGTTTAACGAAGTGGCTGAATGCGCTTGAGGAATGGAGGATATAGACGTTTTTTGGGTCCCTCTCCCCTACCAAATGAAAAAAAAAGTAAAACTGAATAAAAAATTATCCTTTCCCTTCATATTGAACGAGATATATATATATATATATAAAAGACATTTTTTTATGTTTAACGTTGTTATTTATAGATACAAGTATTTAAGCAAATGCTCTGTTTATGATAAACAGCATTAAATAACATTTCCGGCCTGAATGTTTGAATTTTCATAGAAAATATTCGTTCTTTGACAGGATTCGAACCTGCAACCTATACGGAACCGTCATTTACGCTGACGTGCCTTACCTCTGGGCTACATAAACAGAGCATTTGCTTAAATACTTGTATCTATAAATAACAACGTTAAACATAAAAAATGTCTTTAATAAATAAATTGTCGGACCTTGTCCATTTCTTAATATATGACGTCATTTGTTTTACATTTGATACGCCAGAGCATTTTATGAATGTACGAGATTCATGGAAGATTGAAGTTTATAAGCAGTAAATTCGACCTTGTCTACCGAAAGGTTCTTTGTAGCACGGAGGTAAGGCACGTCAGCGTAAATGACGGTTCCGTATAGGATGCAGGTTCGAATCCTGTCAAAGAACGAATATTTTCTATGAAAATTTCTCGGACATTCAGGCCGGTAAATGTTATTTAATCCTGTTTATCATAAACAGAGCATTTGATTAAATACTTGTATCTATAAATAACAACGTTAAACATAAAAAATGTCTTTAATAAATAAATTGTCGGACCTTGTCCATTTCTTAATATATATATAATGCAGTTCAAAAGTTTGCGATGACCCATGGTCATTTTTTAAGTGGCCCCAAAAGTAGTTATTTTGTGCTTCTCATAAGTTAAAAATGTGATACACCATTTCTTAAATTTTATTATGACAAAGCTAAAAAAAAAAAAAAGCTTTTTATGTGTAAAGTTTGCTCTCGTCAAAATATCCTCTTTTATCCTTGATTACTACAGCACAAGTTTTTGACATTCAAAGTATAAGTTTGATAATAGAATAATTGATTCCATTCTTTCTTCAATATCTCTTTGTTATTCTTCATTTTTTGGGTGTAAAGTTTTCACTATTCTATTTCCATGCAAATTTTTGGGATGTCACCTATACATTATACATTTTAACTAATGAATAAACATACTTTTCATGTAATTAACTGTACACAGATTCATAATAACTAAATATGCATAGAAAGCAAAAAAAATAGGCATTCATTTAATAGAAGTAAATCCATCTGATACATTTTAAAGAGTGAAAAAAGTATTCGTAAAATACAAAAAATGAATACATAATCTTCATTTATACAATAGCTATTATTTTCTTCTACAGCAAGCAAATTCTTCTTGTAATTCTCAATTAATAATTTTCAAATTTGAGTTGATATTTTGTTGCATTCTTTTTGCATATGGACTTCAGATCTGGGATATTTGTAGGAGCTCTCGATTGGATTTGAATTTTCAAATAACGCCACAGATTCTCTTTTCCGTTTAAATCAGTGGACTGATTTGGTCATTTCAGGATATTTACATTATTTTCCGCAAGCCATTTCTTCGTAGACCTTGCAGTGTGCTTTGGATCATTAACTTTTTTGAAGGTCCAATTAGGAGGAAGTTCAAGATTTTCAACAGAAATCATTAGATTTCCTTCCAAAATATTTGGATATGCTGCAGTATTCATTCTATCATCTATTACTAATAAGTTGCCAATACCTTTTGTAGAAAAAATTATACGGAAACCACGATGCTGCCACCACCAAATTTCACTGTTGTAATTGTGTTCTTTTATTTGAAGGCATTGCCATATTTCCTTCATACTTCAGTCTTGGGTATGGCAATAAGCTCCATCCAGGTCCTGGGTAAGACGATAAACTACGTCCAACAGCAAGGCCTCTGATCAGGACGTTTTGAGGAGCGTGGGATCACCTCTTAATTGCTAGTGTTCCCAGGTTCATCCTGACCCGGGGTCGTAGAACCTGTTAGGGTCCCAGCTATGGGCAAATAGTTAACCCGCAAACTGGGGTCAAATCACTATGAAGGGTAAAAATGTATTTTAATGCCAGAAATATTTGAAAAAATATGTTGCCAGCAATACATTTTAAAATATTACCAAAATAGATTTATGAAGGAAAAAATATTACCAGCAAAAAAATTGTGTTGCCATTAAATAAACCATTGGTATTGATATGCCGTATAACAAACCACCCAAACCAAACCAAACCAACCAGAAATAGATTTTTGGAAAAAGATATTACCAACAATGAAGATTTTGTCAGTATTAAATAACACATTGGGGTTGATATACCATAAAAGAAAATAACCAAACCAATCTAAGCCAAAGAATACATATTCTATTCATACGAATCTATCCTAAAAATCTTGTCGGCATTAAATAACCCATTGAGGTTGATATGCCTTAAAACATAATAAACGAAACGAAACCAAACCTTCATACTTCATTTCTAGAATTCCGTTCAAACAACTCAATACTGGTTTTGTCTGTCCACAATATTCTTTCGCAATACGAGTTTTCTTTATCTTTATGTTCAAGAACGAATTTCAAGCTGACATATTTGTGCCTTCAATAGCAGTGGAGTTTTCGTGGGGAGAGTGACTTTAGATTGTTCCTATGAATTTTATTGTTTATTGTTCGTTTAGCGACACAGATTACTGATGAAAGCAAATCCTCCTGCACCTCTGGACGAGCAAATATTAGATTTTGTTTAATTTGACGCTTTAATTTAATCGAAGATCTTGAAGAATCGTTTCATGGAGCACCTGTTCTTTTTGATTTTTTTTTGTACCATGCAATGAATGAACTAATGGTAGTAAATGTAATATTCAAATTGTTTGAAAATTTCCTGTAACATTTACCTTCTTGATAGAGGTTAACAATCAGTTATTTTGCAAATTTGTCAATTCTTGACATTGCCATGATGATAACATTCTTGCAATAATATCACTTACAGAATGTTCTGTTTAGGCTAAAAATAATTACTGATAACATTATTGGAAGATTTTAGAATAATCTAATTGAATAATTGTTGTGGTAGGATCCACCTAATTTACATAATAGAGTACCGACCATATAAATATCATTGTACCGGGAAGACGGTGAGAGGAATCAAGAGATTCAATCCAGAGAATCTGCCCGACTGCGACTAAATCAACACATTCTCCAGGAACGGTCTTCCCAAGAATGTACAAAAGACTATATGTAAATATTGTGTACACTTTCTTGTTTCAATACATTTTGTTCTAAGTACATTTTGTGTTTTATTATTATTCCATGCATTAGTCAAGTTTCAACAATAATCTAGATTATTAAAGCAACTTAAATATTTCAAAATCTAAAATTAGCATTATAGGAATATTTTTTCATCCATTAAAATTGATAAATTGGATTTATTTCTATTTAATCAATTTCTTTCTATTGTCTATGCATATTTAGTTATTATGCATCTGTGTACAGTTAATTATATGAAAAGTACGTTTATTCATTAGTTGGAAATACAATAAATAAATAAAAAATTGTACGTATATGAATATTTGTTTCTCTCCACTGAATATATATATGTGTGAGTCTATCTATTTATGCATACGTATATACGTATATAAAGTTTTGATTAAATTCAAGCGAATTTTTTTCTGTTTTTTGAATAAGATGTTAAAGGACGAGATAAAATAGTAAATAAACTGGTCGAAGTCAACATTTTCTTTCTGGCTTAGTCATTATCAAGAACCTTGTGTCAACAATGCCGTACAAAGCGTTTTGTTGCCTACATACTGGCATCGTTCAATCAATGGAATTACTCGAAAATTAAGTTATGTATAACGAATAATTAGAGCTAGACTCTACCATTCCAATGCAGATTTCATATCAGCATATCTTTTCTTTATAGGAAGTATTCAAAAGAAATCTATAGTTTTGCTATTTGTTTGTATTTGAGGAATAAGATAGCACTTGAAATTATTCAATTCTTGATCGTCTTAACAATTACATGACGTGAGCGCAAAATGTTTCTGGACATGTCCTGTATCACTTACCGCTTAACTTGGCCGTCACATTTCGCAGCCAAAATTTGTTAATGATCATTCTCCGTATCCTCAAGTATTGATTGAAGCAAAATATTTACGGTGTGTGGGTGGATTAGGTTAGTGTGAATGAATCGTGCGGGGCGAATTGCAACGGAGGGCCGATATGCTAAACTCGACAGAAATTGATTGCCTGATAATCGCTATTTAATGATAAGCATCACATACACACTGGAATTCGTTTCAATCATTTCTCCTCTATTCTGACAATGAGATGAAAGGGCGTGGTTAAAAGAAAAGACAGGAAAGAAAAACATAATAGAAAACAAGTGAAAATAATGCCCTTCTTTGCATTAGTCTTTAGATACATTTTAGTGCTGTAAATGGCTATTTTAATTAATTAGAGGTTATTTTTACATAAATTACTTTTTAAATGAAAAAACAATTTGATCACATTTTCTACTAAAGAGATCCAATAGATTCTTTTTTTAAAAAAAAAAAGAAAAGATTTACACACTATGGAAGATCAAAAGTAACTCTCCGTAAAACACAGCGTGCGGTATTTAAATACCGCACGAAATGGTGCTCTTTAATATTTAGCAAATAGCAAACCAAATATGCAGGCTTAGTCAAGTCGCCTTCTGAGTACCTCCGTCAAATAACTAGCAGGAGTTTCTGCTCTTAGTCATAATAAAACAAGTGAAATTCTTCTATGTACTGTCCATATATATATATATATATATATATATATATATATATATATATATATATATATATATAATTGGTATATACGGAATGAATTCCAATAACCAACAATTACTATTCTTAAAAGAGTGCTCAATACAAAGTAGAGCAGATATAATTATTATTTATAAAAAAATTATAACATAAGTATGTTATAAAATCACTACAAAAATAGCCATTTTGTTTCAACACTCTCGGTGTCTTATCAAGTGATGATGTTGAAGATAAAATAAATGGTTTTAAAACTTTCACATTAATTAACGATCCTACACTAGGGGGAAACATTGTTACAAAAGCTAGAATAACCAATCAAAAACCAAGTACAGAAAGATTCAAAAGCTTGACAACGAAATCATGTTATAATAGCTATTCAGATCTTTAAAATAGGGGTAATATTAAAAATGATTTATTCTTTCTAATAATTATAAAATTATATGATAAAATTTAATATTAAAATTAGAAACTGGCAATTTTAAAATCCAAATTTAATCACTATTAAGTTTAAAAACTACAAAATTATTGAGAAAAGAAAAAATACATATGTTATTCAATTTATTTCTTCGTTGAAATTACGTTCGACGCTACAATATATCCGGTCATTTGACAATACATGTATATATATTTTTTTTATTCTAAAGTGTGTGAATGTGGTCTTAAACTCACGCGCAAAACAACAAAAACACAATCAGATTATAATACATAAGCACCCAGACATATTTATATATATATATACACACAAAAAAAGCGACGAGACAGGAACATCTCAACAACCCTTTATGAAAAAAGGAAACAGGGAAACCAACACCTATACACACACAATTAAATGTGAATGCACTCTACATACACATAGACACCGATAAATACACGTACACACATCCACAGACAATGGCCTAGACAATCAGATACCACAACCAATAAATATTTAAGACTTAAAATATTAAATAAATGCTAACCACTTATTAAATTATAACTTAAGGGAGCAAATATACAAAGATAAAAATGGTTAAAAATAATATTATTTAATATATTAAAACGAAAATTCCAAAACCACAAATATCAATAAAAATATATTTTAATCATATAAGTTGATAATAATTTCATTATATATTAGGCGAAGAAAAACAGGATAAAGAAACCCACAGAAATAAGTGTACAGTCATACGCATATACATATATACACACGCGGCAGCAAACACATATTAACACACATAAACATACACACATGCATACATATACATACAGAAATACATACATATAAATATATAAACATAAACATATAATACATGCACCAATACATATATAAACATATATACAAACATAGACTAACTACTGTGGCAGTAATGACATACCAAAGTTTCCATACCTACACATGCACACAAACACACTCATACATAATAGGTGTCAACACACACATATACATCCACGAACATACATAAATATATATACACATATATACATATCTACAAATAAACATATGTATAAATATATCTATCTATAATAACAAGTACGAATATATACATGCATACATATAAATACAACAACACTCAACCAAATACATATATAAACGTACTTACATATACATACATAAATATACATTCAAATACCAGCATACACCAATATACATATACCCTAACGTACAAATATATAAACACATTCATACAAACAGAAATATACTTAAATATAAATATACATACGCAATAAAATAGGACACACACAGATATATACATACACACACACACACACACACACACACACATATATATATATATATATATATATATATACAAATACACATACACACACATACATATATATACAAATATACCGTGGCACAAAGCCGAAATTAGGGGGCACCCAGTGAGGAACGAACTCACTACTCAGTCGCAATTGATCTGAGTTTTTGAAATAAAACATTTATTTTTATTTTAGTTATCCTATTAATCTAGAAAAAATCTCAGTAATATATATATATATATATATATATATATATATAACGTAACATATATATCCGGCACAAGGCCGAAAGTGTGGGCACTTGATGATTATTGAACAAACTACTCAGTTCTAATTGAACTAGCGAAACAAGCTTGTTAACCATTACACCACTTCGATGTAGTCATGAAGGGTAGTAGATATCATTAACTTAAACAGGGGAATGATATGTCAATAATAATATAAATATGGGTTTGGAAAATCCTAATGGATTTATGGTTTAAATTAAAGTCTAATTTTGCCAATGGGTGTTTAACATATACTGTTATTATTTATCTCAACTGTAAAGCAACGGATATTCTGATAATCATAAGTTTGATATTCATCATTAGAAGTTTTATTTCATAATGAAAGTTGTAAATATAAATGTTTTCTCATTTAAATAAAGTATAAATGCCCCTTGAACATTTTGGTTAATTCTTTAGGTATATTAGAATTATTCGTTTACCATTTGTCAGTGTCAAAAAAGAAAACTAATTCATATTCTCACTGTTCAATTGCAATATGGGTCTGGTTTTCCAGGAAAGACTTGTGATTCATAGGGAAAAAAAACTCGATTTTCCCTTCTAGTTTATAACGAATAGAATCTTATACATGTATTTTAAAGTGTTTAATTTAAAATCTACGATTGGTAAAGATGCTGGTATAGTGGTAGACTCATTCTATCACTCGAGTAAGTATACTTTTGTCCTGTTTAGATCTTTAAAAGTCATATTAGGCCCAAAATGGACATTTTCTGCTGTCTACACTGCAGTTACACTGATTTCATCTGCAAGCTTTCATAGAGTCCAGCATCGCTTACGGTGAAGACTTGTTTTCCTTTTTGCAATCTCTTTTCTAGAGATGTAAAGTTGCACCTTTTCTTTACAACGATTTTCATTCTTTATAAGTCCCAAGAGCCACTCGAAATAAAGTGCTACATAAGGAAAAAAAACGTTTTAGAAGAAACCGGAAAGCCATTCCTAAATAGGAAGCAAGGAATAAATCTTTACTCCTGTTCAAAAAAACGGTTAGTTATGTAAACCGTACGGTAGATGAACCTATCTACTCTTATTGAGAAAAGATAAATTAAATAGTAAATAAATGTTCAGTATTTCAGGCGGAGCCATTAGAAGTATAGAGTTACAATAGACTTTAGAAGGAACCGGAAACCCAATCCGAAAGAGGAAACAAGGAAAAACACTTTACTACTGTTCCACAGAATGGGGAGGAGCGTGAACCCGACGAAAGGTGAACACTATCATTATTTCTATAAGTAATGTTTATGGAAATAATGGCAGATTTTAACTGAGTTCAGACCTTTACATCAAGGACGCGCTGAGTCTAACAAATTTAATTTCCGCTGAGTCTAACAAATTTAATTTCCTCTTTGTTTCAAAACTATATTTCCATAGCTATGTTCCATAGCTATGGTTGTTCCATAGCTGAGTTTTATAGCTATGTTTCCATAGCTATGTTTCCCTGATCGCTATAATCTCCAACTATTCAAAAGTAATGTCTAATCGCCGTCTCCAGATGCCTTGATCTATCCCTTATCCTTCACTTCATCCTTCCTCCATCACTCATCTTTGCTCTCGCTCCAACTCTCTTAACCTCTTGCATGCTAGTGGCTTCCCGCCTTGCTTGTCGTGAAACACCAAAAAAAAAAGAAAAAGCTCAGAAGAAGTTTATGCTTAATCAGTTTCACCACCCCCACAAAGAACTGCCAATTTGTAGAACAGAATACGCATTACATAACATTCTCTTCCTCCATCATTTTATTTCCTCCATATCCCCCACACCTTATTTATTATTTCAGTTTCGACTGTAACACTCTACCTTGAATGACTTTCGAGCCTTATATTTTGTGAAATATAGTAATGAAGAAAACAGTTCGATACTTTTAAAATAAGATGGGAAAATTCACGTTGCCAAAAAATCTGTCTTCAGTGTTCGAAAGCAATTGCCTTTCAGGCAGAGCTGATAATTATTTTATTTCTAAGAAGAAATAAGGCATTTGTTTTTGTTTTTCCTTTGCCAATCAGCCTAACATACGAGTGAGCTGGAAATATGTTTACGGATCAACTATTTTGTGACGCCCAGGAAGAAAAAGGCAAAAAAAAAAAACACATTTTGCGTTATTCGTATCATGAACAGAAAATATTTTGATGTTGTAATATGAAAAATAGAAAAATGCAAGAAATACAACAATCTAAAACAAAAAGGAATGTGAAGAAAAAATTAAAGTGTTACATAAAATATATAATTTTTTACCTTAGCCGCAAAAATAGTTGGCGGTATTGTTTGAAAACAAAGGACTTACCTGAAAAAGAAAGAAAAGTTCTTGAATAACATTTTCAGGAGATTTTTATTTATCAAGTTTAAACACATTTAAGTATATTGAAATAAGATGCACATTTTTTTTAACGGCTTTGTTTGAAAAACAGTATATTGTATAGAACATTATCTATATTCTTGTTGTCAAGCTATGTCACAGACTGTTTGGGCCTGCATTTCACTTATGATAGATATTTAGATAGATAGGAAGCTATGTAGATAGGTAGGTAGGTAGATAGATAGATAGACAGACACAAATTTAAGTAGATAAATAGATGAAATAAAAACTATGGTAAACAAATGAAAGACAAATTTTTAAAGATTATTTCATTCGTGTTCAGCATGCATACTTGGGGCAAATTATGAGTGAAAATATGTCATCAACAGGATTCGAACCTGCATTCCACGTTGCTACATATATATATATATATATATATATATATATATATATATATATATATATATATATATATATATATATATATATATATAGAGAGATATATATATTTATGGAATAAAGTGCTATATTTATGGGATAAAGTGCTCGATATCAGTGATAGCGTGTGTAAATATAAAAGTGAACATAGAAGTCAACACTTAGAGGCGACAGTCTGTTTCATGCTAGATGCAATCGTCAGGCCTGACGATATGCATGAAACAGACTGTCGCAAATGTTATTTTATGTTCAATTATTATATATATATATATATATATATATATATATATATATATATATATATATATAATATAACTAAGAGTTGAATTACCAGGAAACAATTGAATTAAAAAAGTGCTAAATACACGTACAAAAATACAAATTTAACATGCACAGCTTTTAAAAAAATTAGATCAACCAGTTAAGATAAACCATTTTTTCTTTTTAAATCTATCTATCTATCTATCTATCTATATATATATATATATATATATATATATATATATATATATATATATATATATATTATATTGAATTAAGTGTGCATTGCCAATATAGTAGATTACGTCGAAAAATGAATACGTGTAATATATACATTTCACCTAATTCAGCTTCGGGCCTGTGAAATTCTCTACCCCCCATACGCTCTCTCTCTCTATCTCTCTCCATATATATATATATATATATATATATATATATATATATATATATATATATATATTGCATCTTCGGTTTTCGGAATGTCTGACAATTCGGTTTTCGACCAGAATATTCGAGATGAAAATGCCTCGTTTATCAAACAAAATCTCCAACAACATTGTCGAATCGAGTTAACTCGAACCGATTCATTTCCTAGCCGACCGCCGTGTTTTATACATTCGTGTGTTGTGCTCTGCTTTTCTTTTCCAATTTTATTTTACTGTGTCTTTTTTTTTTCTCTTCATTACTCCTCAGTCATGGTTTCAAAGAAAGCTAGCAGTGACCCTGGTAAAGGAAAAAGAAAATTTAAGAGAAAAACAATTGTTGATTGATATCGTCTCTATGATGATGATATTGTCTCTTCCTACTCAGTTTCATATGGCAACATCAACGATCTATCCTCTTCTTATAAATAAAGAGATGACCATGTCTTTCCTTCCCCTTTCAAAACAATAACATCTCTTTCTTTCTACTTCAACTATAAACTGTCTTACATGCATGTACGGTAAAATTGAAGTGTTTGTCTATATTTTATCATTTTAGAATTGTTTTTTTTTCATTAGATTTAATGATTTCTCTGTATTAATTTGATGCTATCTTGTTTCTGTGTATATTTTTATTCGCATAAATATTCTTTTGCTTAATTAAATATAATCCATAATTATAATTAAGTTTCAAATTACACTTTCCGTTTTTCGAAAAAAATTATGAACATTAGCATTAATCAGTGACATTATCAAAAAGCTCTTTCTAAAGTGCAATGACAGCATAGATATGTCTGACTGTAATCTCTTCAGTATTGTTGCTAGTTTGTATTCTTGCTATGAACTAAGGCATTCTGGAATAACTTAGCCTACAAGAGAGAGGTATTTGTGTTGACTTTATTCAGTACACTAGAGAATGGTTTAGCGAGGTCAGTATTCTCAGGTTTCATCTATATACTGTGTCTATCAGATTGGAGTTTTTTATGTCCATTCTTGGACGACCGACATTTCGGGTATTGAAGTTTTATGAGGCCATATATTCTCTACGATTCGTGATGGGGTGCTCATTTCATTATTTGGCATCTCCGAATACAGTATTGACAGTGAACGAACGGTTAAACTCGATGAAAAAGGATTAAAACTGTTTATATTCCACAATTTACTTTATAAATAGTATTCATATATTTTGTTGCGCACGTAGTTGAGTGATTAGAACGTGTACATGAGACCCGAGTTCAATCCTCACCATGGTCGATTTGTCAGGAAGGCGACACTTCCTGATGTTATCAGACTGGAAGGGTCGATCCCAGAGTGCGAAAGCTTTGAAAAGAGCCTGAAAACCATATCACGGGTTGATCCAAGCCTTATCAGTGAAACAACAGTCGACAGCTCTTCTAGCCAGAAGTTACAAGTCATCGTGGCCGAGGGCTTGAGCGTGTTGGCCTTCTTCAAATTGTTGATCACTGTCGATAACTCGTACTTTCCCAGTAAATGTAACTAAGGTCTGCTCGGCATAGTTGCAGTATAAACCACAGTTGGACTCTGTGTGTGTTGAATAAACACAAAATGCGCCTGAGCAACCGTCTGCAAAATTAGCCGGGTATCTTCGAATACGAGTGGCCAGCTATACGATATTTTGCATTTAGAGTTTTCAAATTAAATCTGTGGCCTAATGGAACGGCTCAAACTTCTGTCATCTTATTGTTATCTTTCTTCATTAATACTTCATTTGTTCAGCTGGCATATATTAATCCTAGAACACTAACAATCAATTTAAATTACACCACTACTAACCATGGGTATATCATACCCGGTTTTGAAAATATCAAATAATATTAAATATAAATCTTTATTTGAAATATTTTACATGCAGGTACTTCAAACTTTGTACTTTGAGTTAACATTAGAAGGAAATGTAACACATATTGTTTAGGTAAGATAATCAGGTACTGAAAATTGTAATTAAAAATAGGAAAACTTGCGCTGGGTGCTATATAACCATGGTCAGTGTTCTAGGGTTTAGGGATCCTTTTCAAATTCAGATGGGTTAAGTTTTCCAATTCATTCTTTCTCATTATGCGTCCAAGGAATTTCTGCTAACTCTTCCTGATTCTGAGCATTTGCGTTTTTTTGTTTTTTTTTGGAGGGGGGTGGAGACAATTTTCTTTAAGACTTCCTCATTGCTGTCTCGCACCGTTCTTTTTGTAGAACAACATTTCTGTTGCCTCTCTTTTCTCCTCATCCGTGGGAAGATTGCCCTGCATTCACTAGCATATAAGAGGATGGATATCAGATGGAAGTGTTTTCTTTTCAGCATTGTTTTCCAGCACTTTGATTAGCATTGAAACGGCTAATATACCACGCACTTTCATAATCAAATATTATTTTGCACAACCCATGAACATCACTATAATAATACAATCAAGTATATTCATACAGTTTATTTACTATATTAATTTACTTCATGAACGAGTGTTTAATTCCAGTATACAGACAGTCGATATTTTCTATCCTGTTAGTCTTTTAAATGTATGTTTTTATATATTTCTTTTTCATACGCTTGTTATTTAATTTAAAGGAGACAGTCTTAGAAATTACGATATACTGGTTGTAGTTGCAATTGGTTTAAGTGTACAATTCAACATCATTACTTCAAACAATATCTTCAGCAACTAAAAATGAACATTTTCCATTGATCTTTTCCGTTCCGAATATTAAGCATGTGTTATCAGCCGTACATTGAGGAATCCTTTGGAAACAACGTTCTTATTCCGATCTTTCCATCAAGAAGATTGATTGGATTCTTGAACGAATTCGGATGCTAATGGGAAACGAAAGCTTTTAGAGATACACTTTCGGTTAGGATTAACTTGGTTAATCTTTGATTATCTGAAACTTGGTTCTGTACACGTGAGATTTATGGAGACCGTTTATCTCGATCTTCGTCGGCAATAATCTGTTCAGATGTGACTTTCTCTGTTGAAAGTTGGAGGCTGCTTGTGATGGACACAGGTTGTGCCAAAAGTACATTTAATATTTCTTGCTTTCGTTTTCTTCCTCTCTTTTTATTTTTTTACACGAAAGTCAAATGTTAACGATAATATGTTGAAAATATGCAATATAATCTTGTTAAGAATCGCCCGTTTTTCAATGGCAATATAACTATAAAGTCCACACCCTTCATTCCGCTGCATATATGTTCAGATACGTATATTTATATTGAACAGTAGATGCATATCTATCTATCTATCTATCTATCTATCTATCTATCTATCTATCTATCTATTTATTTAATTAAGAAGTGTTTTAAACAGAAAAATGTTAATGAAAAAAAAGACATCATAGTACGAAGATATATTTTTTCAATTCTTAAAAATTTCAAACAAAAAATTGAAATATATTTCAATAAAATTAATACATGCAAAATAATGCATTACATTTATTTTTGCTTTCATGCAAGCTTTCTTATGCATGCAGTCACTCACACATCTCTCTGTCTCTCTCTGTCCCTCAGGCTATTTATCTTTCTAGCTATATATATATATATATATATATATATATATATATATATATATATATATATATTTCTAGGAAGATTTCTTACATCCAATCAATTTTTGATTCTGTAAAAAGTATGGTAGATTTATTATTTTCTTATGATATGAAAATATGCATAAAGATTTTCCACTGTTGGGTCCAATGTTCATTGAACAAATATACAATTTTACATCTATCTTCGGATCTATTTCACACGGTATGCTCATAACATAATGTTATAACCTAGAAACTGAATGAAGTATAACCAAAACGGTATTTGTTTATTTAGGCAGCAAATTCTTTTTTAGGCATGTCTGATAAAATAAATTACAGAAATTATGTCTGCTTATTTTTAACATAATCAGTTCATACTCACGAATAACCTTCCATGCATCCCAGTTGAATTATATGAGAAGCACATTTCATTTAATTGCAGTACATGAAAGTTTATTCGTGAGTGTGACCAGATTATATTAAAAATAAGCAGACGTAATGTCTATAATCTATTTAATCTATATATATGTATAGCATACCTTAAAACTATATTTCTTTATATATATATATATATATATATATATATATATATATATATATATATATATATATATATAGATAGATAGATAGATAGATAATATTAGTGGTAAAATGCATACATATGCAAAATATATAAATACACATACATGTATATTTTTTTGAATAAAAATTCCAAGAGGAATAATCCAGGTAGAACTCAATGTCTAAGACAGAGTAAGGATATAATAAAAAGGCTTAAACACTAATAATATTCCATGGTCATAATTTATTCCATTGGAATCGTAAATACGATCCAATTCATCAGACCTAGAAACTGTTTTTCTGTTTTCGTTTTGAATTTGTAATATTAGTGCTTAAGCCTTTTTATTTATATATATATATATATATATATATATATATATATATATATATATATATATATATATATATAAAGAAATATAATTTTAAGGTGTGCTATATTTATGGGATAAAAGTGCTCAATATCAGAGATAGAGCGTATGTAAATATAAACATAAAAATTAACATTGAAGTCAACACTCAGAGGCGACAGGCTGTTTCAATTGCGTGCAACATGAAACAGACTGTCGGCTTTAAGTGTTGGCTTCAATGTTTACATTTGATCAATTCTTTGTATTGGTCATTATGTAAACTTTAAAAGAATCGTTTATCTGTTCATTAAACTTTAAAGAAAGCCGTCTTCTCACCCATGACCTTTTCTTTCGAATGCGTCAACAATTAATTTATATTAAATACTAGAAATATTAATGTATATATTAATCTCCCGTAGTTTTGAAACGTTTTTAAGGAAAGGCAGTTATAACTGTCCTACAATCTTCTGCTCTTAGCATCTCATTAGTATACATGGAATATGCTGGCCTGTCAAGTTGTTTTTTTTATTCCAGACTAGCAGCCAACCCCAGCTAGTTGATCAGAAAAAAGCGTTCAATTAGAATGGAGCAAAAACAGTATCATGTTTAGATGTAACAGACTCTATCTTCAATTATTTTAAAGTACTTTAATTAAAAACATAATGAATTAATGTTGTTATATAACAGAAGTAGTCTGTATTTATTCAGTCGAATTTAGCCGAGGGGATAAGGGTAAAACAGACAACATGAAGACCCATTTCAGACCATAATTATTTTGGAGTTTTTGAAATTCAATTTGTCAGTGTGCTACCAGGGAAGTAAAAGAGGATAAATTTATAAAGGAAATTGTTATGTTCGATAAATATTGGTTCAAATATCAAGGAAAAAATGAGAAAGAAACCAGTAAAAATCGTATTTTTTGCTATTTACGCAGGTTTTCAATATATCGGAGGACAGTTATCAAGTTAAATGATTGTTAAACGATCAACTTATTGTTGGCTACAATTGACTAAAGTTTGTCTTAGATTGCTTGAAAATTGAGGAAGTTTTAGTTTAAAATTTGTGTGGAAATCGATATTTTGTTTTTCGCGGGTTTTTCACTAAACGCAATGGAATAGAAATAAAAAATGATATATCGTCGAGCTCGACCTGAAATAAGTAACCAACATACCGAGTTTGAACGAAATCGGAGAAAAAATGTTGAATTTATCGATTTTTGATCGTCTTTATCAATTAATGATTTTTTTTTAGAGTTATCGATTTCTACGCTAAGGACCTATCGCTTACATTGTAAAATGTATATGTCAAGTTTGATCAAATTTGGTTTGATGCATCTCGAGTGAAAATGTATCATACAGACAGAAATACTCAGTTTTATATAGGGAGATTGAATGAGATGGTTGCAACAGCTTTTTGAACACACCCTACTAAACACTGCTTATTACATTTGACTAATTTGCAGAATACTGTCTAGGCTGGTAGACAATTTGGAAGCCCCCTATAAAATACAAATTTGTATCGACAGAGATGTGCATAAAAAATATCCCTCATCTTCCCTACAGTCGCAACCATGTTCCCTGTGACATTTGGGAGCTCGTTAAGCTAAAAAAAAAAAGATCTACAAAGGCAGTCGTTTTGTTTGTATTGAGTCGATGAAAGAAACTATGACAAGCGTCCTGGATATGTTCACATTGGATGATTTCTATGAGGCCTGCACGGAGTGGTTGGAGAACTTCAACAATTGCATTGTAGACATAGGATCCGACTTTAAATCAATATTTTTTGAATTTTTACAATACTGTTCAGGCTATCCAAGGTCCAAGAGCGACTCAAAGTAGGGGGTTATATGTTGAAGCAACAGTTAGAAGAGGAAAAGAATAGTTTGGTTTGGTTTGTTTTGTTTTACAGCATATCAACCATAATGGATTATTTAATGCCAACAAAATTTCTTTTTTTTTCAAAAATGTATAGCTGGTAATATTTAAAAAAATGTATAGTTTGGTTTGATTTCTTTTGTGGTATATTAAACTGAATGGCTTATTTAATGCTGACTTATTTTTTATTTAAATATTTATTGCTGATACTAATTTTTTTAATAGTATTTCTGGTATTAAAATCTATTATTACACTTTCATAATGTTTTGAGTCAGGTTGTGAGGTCAACTCTTTGCTCATAGCTGGGACCCTAGCAAGTGCTACAACCCCGGGTCAGGGTGGACCTGGTAACACCAGGAATTAAGAGGTGGTTCCATGCTCGTCAAAACCTCCTGATCATAGGCCTTGCTGTTGGATGTAGTTTATCGTCTTATCCAACACGCGGAAATAGAATATACGGAGAAGACATTGGAAGAAATAGAAACAGTAAGAGGCAATTGAAATTTCTGGGGCACTTAATGAGTAAGGAGGGCTTGGAAAACCTGATACTCACGGGACCCATTGAGGGAATGAGGGACAAATGAAAGCATCACGTGACCCACTTGGTGAGCTTGGGCAAATCGATGGTAGAACAAGTTCTGAGAGAAATAACAAAATGACAAAAGCTATAAAGCATTACAAGGGACTGGAAGATGTGGAGGCCCAAGCTCTCTTACGTCCTGAAGTGACACGGCACATAAAAGAAGGATCAATAAATGAAACTGTTGTCTTTCTCTATTAATTAAGAATATTTTTATGTTAAAAATCCTTTGTAAAATAGGAAATTATCTGAAACAAATTATTTGTCAGTGTTATTATTTTATCTTATTCTCTTCCTGCAAAGCATTTTTTTCAATAAATATGGATTAGAAAGACATTGCTTCAAAATACACGTTGTCAAAATATATGAAAATTTGCAACGGTCGGAATGTAGCTGTAAGTTTCCTAAGCTAACAAACAAAACCTTATTAATTCATCTGAAACAGAATGTTCCATGAATAACCCATTTTTTGTCCACAGTTGATAACTCCGCCGAAGTAAAGTATCAAATATTGATTAATAGTATTTTACTCTTCTGGAAATTATTTCAAGACTTTTCTTTTTTTAATTATAGCCATGTCTAAAACTAAAATTGAACAACATATATCATTTTCTATGACTGATCATGTCGTATATACCATATTTGCTTTTCTCATAAAAAAGAGCTAAGTGGAACGACGGTCAAGACTGAATATAGATGTCCTACCAGGATTCAACAGAAAAAAGGTTTAAGATCGTCCTGGTATTCATCCTGCAGCATGGCCTCTGATCGGGAGGTTTTGCAGAGTTTGAAACCATCTCTTAATTCTTTATGTCTGCATTCCGTATCTACGTGTTGCAGTCTTTTGCCAGCCTCATAGAGAAAACTTAGGAATCAAGTGGCATGTAATAAGTAAATTTATTTGCTAAACTAATTGTAAACTTACACAAAATTATGGCAAACCGATAACCGATGTTGATTGTTTTGCGAAATGAGCCTGCAGCTTATCAAACTAAAGGATGCGTTCATCTTATGGAATTTATAGAATTTTTTTGGCCTATATTATCAGGGTTTATTTTGGTTGTTATGATCTCAGAATAGAGTTCAAGATGAAGAATATGTGTAGCTTTTCATGAATGGTTATATAAGTGTTGACTTTGTTAGTCACAAAAGAAAATATGACAGCATCTTAAGAAAGCAGATTAACATTTATACTAATGTCATTGCGAGCTGAGGATAGTGAAATGATTAATTTTGGTCAATATAATCTGATAGATATCAAATTATAATTAAGCATAAGATTGTATTCAGTGAAATAAGTCCTTTTAATAAAATACACAATTCTATTCCCTTTTTTTTTAAATCCAATTTTACAGAACCTAATCAATGGGAAGTTTATTTCCGCTACTTATGTTAGTGTCTATCATGGCCGTATCTGACTTTGTAAGAGCATCTTGTTGTTTATAGCTACTATTCCTGGCTCTTTGAATTACTCAATTTCTATTTGATTGTCATTTCTTTATTATATGCTAACCTTTTATAGAAAAGGGGGCATCATGAATCTAAGACAATTTCCCTGACATTTCCACTCTACTAGGGCAAATAATTTAAGACGGCTTACTCGAGAAATGTCAGATGTCAGTGGTTTTCATGACAGAAGCTGGCGGTTTTCAAATAACATGAACCCTTAAAACATGGTTTATAATCTGGAAAATAATTCACATCATTTACACTGATTTCCCCGTTGGTCAATTTTTTTTAGTTACTTTTAAAGAAAGTCACATCTGTTATGAGTTTATTTTTATTTTATTTAGTTCTTTTTTGTTTATTTATCCTGGGATTTCATTTCTATTACCCACTGTGGATTTATAAATATGGATATTATTTTATTTTACAAACTTTTCTATCATGTGTTTTTTTTTTCATGTTATTTTGATTTGGGCAACATTTGTTTTTCCCCCTTCTTTCTCTCTCACATCTATTTCCTCTCTTTTGTACTTTCTTCTTCGACTTGCGTCTAAATAATCAGTTTTCTTCGTAATGTTCTTATTTTCCTTCCTTGGCCGAATGTATTTATCTATATATTTATATCTGTCTATATCTCTGAGATGAGGTCTCATGAGTACATGCATTATTTACATTATTCGGACTGTTATCCTTATCTTCATTGCTATATAAACAATGTTTCGCTCGTTGCACGCTCCGACCTTTTCAAGTGATTGGGATTTCGAACAGAACGGTTTATTTTGTCCACAGCAGTGGTGAACAAAAACAGAGAGTTGCGTTAAAGGGAAATAACTGAGACATCCAGGAAGAGGCATGGTACGTGGAACTAGAACAATATACCCCGATGGACGAAATAGAGGGTTCCATTCGAAATTTCAATCATCTGAAGCAGGCCGGAGCGTACAACGACAGAAACCTTGTGAATATGGCAATAAAGATGAGGATAATATTCTGAATAATGGAAATAATGCAAGAAATATATTTATATATTTGCTATTTCTTTGTTTTTGTCAATTTGAATTTAAGATTTTTCCGCTAATCAGTGATTTGCCCCAAGACATGAAAATCGGCAATATATACTCATTAGACACAATAAACAAATAAATAATTGCTAATATGCGACACTCGCATCAGAAGAGGCTAATAGGTAGCAAATTCTTACACTTCTTATTACTATGTGGATAGTGTGGAGGATATCACTGCCTACAAAATTAGTGCAAGGTACCGTACAGCTATCCTTTGGAAACGTTAAAATCTACCGCTGCCCCACCAGATATGGCTTAAATATCAGAGAAAACCGGTTGGCATTCTTAAAGAAGGAACATTCGGTATTATAAATTAAAAAGAAGGCAACGTAAAACTAATACACTCAATTTTTCCGTGAATATTAAAGAAACAGAATAGTGGTGAGTCATGAGCGACTATACACTGAATATACGTCGTCTTAAAACAAACAAAAAAGGGTTATATTCTCATCGGATGCCATTATATTAAGCTTAATAAATAACAACTGTTATAAGTGTTATCTTTACACACTTCTTTAGCCATATCAGCATCATGATCTTCACAAATGTCGGCATTTTTCTCAAAGGATTCTTCTTTAGGCAACAAATAACAGCTTTGGATATTTTCGCAAGAAACACTTTCATAATACCTTATTAAGGTGACAAGATCTATCTTGATAACAAACACATTAATTTATATAATGAATGAGAATTTTTTAATTTTTTAAATAAATTCCTTTTATAACAGTAAATTTTACAAAATACATAATTGAACGATTTCAGATGTTTCTGCGTTTTAGTAGGAAATAAATTAATAATTGATGTCTATGATAAACATTTTTTTTACGTAACGTATTTAATATAAATAATAAATGTCACCTGTTAATGAATGAGTAGATTTATAATATCCTGAGGAGTGTCTCTGTCTTTGTGAATCTTCAAGTCAAAGGTTAATGATTTATATTTTTCATTATCACTCTAGTATATAGTATTAATCATTTTAATACGATTCCTTTTCAAATGTGTCATTAGGGAGAGATTATATTGCAACATCTTCGATCTCAATATAATAATATATCATTATAATTCTATTCAAATTATAAACAAAAACAGACTTTTGATTACACGCTGTTTATCAGACGCAAAACGCTCTTATATTGATTCAAGTAAACAGTTTTTTTTTCAACTGTTTCAGGACATAGATCTGTAAATTTTAATATACTTGATGTACTACTGAAGCACAAAGATTATATCCGTATATACCAGTGTTCGACAATCTGTTTGCCACTTCACCATCTGTTACACAAAAAAATACGCCGCACGACTGTGTAGTAAATGCACAATGGCGTCAAAATTTTCTTAGTAAAAATTTGTATATAAAGAATTTATGTTCTTCAACTGACTTTATGTGTTAGTAAAACATACCAAAAGTAAGTAACAAATAATGCTAAATGAAGCGGCGGTGGCTGATGCTACCGTATTAAAAAGAACAAACGAAAGGAATCTTTACCATTGAAAATTATATATATATATATATATATATATATATATATATATATATATATATATATATATATATTAGGAGTGCCACTAGCACGAAAGGGGTTACAGAGAGTGAGAGCAAGAGTAAAGAAAAGACTGAGATCAGGATCAAGACATCAGAAGATATCGACTGTCATTACTTTTGAATATTTGAAGATTATAGCCATCACGTAAACAAGTGATAGGAAGGGAGTGCCACTCTCTGAAAGGTCGAAATAAGAGTCTGTTGGAATAAAAGAGACGGTTACATTTAACCGTTTCGATAGTGAATGGTGGAACTACGATGCCAACTTATTAGCACCTCTAAATTCATGCAATTGGTGAACTAGTGAAAGTAGCAGTTGTTATGAAAATATCTATACTAAAGACAGAGGGAAGCCACAGCACGTCTGTGAGAAAGGGACTGTACACGAGATGCCAAATCAGGACCTATCACATTGCATACCCGTCCTTGGATTTTGTCGAGGACCTCGAGATGAACACCGTGGGCACTAGACCATATATGACAGCAGTATTCAATGCAAAGACGAATGGTTGTTCGTAGATTTGAATGATGGACTCAGGCGGCAAAACTCTCCTTGCGGTGGGTGAATCTATTGATTCAATGTACTTGTTCCACCTAAGGTCAATAGAGAGCCTGAGACCAAGCATGCCCAAAGAAGAGCACTCCTAGAGTTGAGCATCAGCCATTCTAATAGGAGGCAGAGAGGGTTCTCTGTGGTTGGTAAATTAGAGAAGTTTCGTTTTGAATGCATTAATGTTTACAAGCCATTTCTTGCCCCAGTTCTTGGAAGTCCTTTTTGAGACCACCGGCCAGGTTAGTTTTGTCGGAATTGCCGGATTTACTACTGAGGCGGGATTAAATAGTAGTCTCGCCTGCGTCGATGCCTACTTGGGAACTGATGCCATGAATATCAGAAACTTGGGAACACCATCGTTAATATGAAAGGAACTGGAAGAGAACCAGTTCAGGGCAAACTTCATATCACGGTTAGACAGGAATCAAGTAATCGTACTGTAATACCGTATCCCTGAAGCTTACTTTGAAAGCCGGCATGTCCAACCCCGTCAAACGCCTTAGAGATATCTAAAGCCCGAGCTTGAGCTTTTTCGTTATTATCAAGGGCTCGGTTTAAATATTCAGTTATGGCCGTGGGCACGTCAGCGGTAGATCGAGCAGAGCGGAAACTATAGTTTGTCAGAGAGCAGATCATTGGATGTAAGGTGCTTAACCAATTAGACGTTGCTTGGAGCCTCGAAGAATGGTAGGAGACTGATAGGCCGGTAGTTAGATGGGTCAGAAGAGTATCCAGTTTTCTTAAAAACAGGGACAACATATGAGGATTTCCAACAAGATAGAAAGCAAGAGTCAGTGAAGGGATCGTTATATAGTTTGGAGTGGACTGGAGCCAGCTCAGGAGTGTAGTTTATGGTCAAAGTTATTTTTATTGTTTGGGTTAGCGTTTCAAGAATATACATTACAACCAATAAAAATTCAGCGAATGTTTATTCGGGTACCTTTATCCGACTCATATCAGAAGAAATGTTATTTCGTCTAAATTAATATTTAAATATTAAAACTACAAAAAATACCAAAATATTCGTAGTTTACGAGAATATATATATATATATGTATGTATATATATATATATATATATATATATATAGATAGATAGATAGATAGATAGATAGATAGATAGATTTATGTCTTATCTCAGAATGTGACAATGTTATTTCCATTTATCCTCCTGTTTTCTTTTATAAATATTTTTCGTATATTTTCTTTAGAATATGTTTTGGTCGGTAGCATATATTAAAATGCATTTTTAATACTCAATATTCTATGTTACCTAACAAATTTTCCAATCGGTCACCATTTTCTGTTCAGTTCCTCATCGCCCACCCAACAGTTAACATCGTCCCCGAGTGGACGATATCACCTAGGTTGTGTAGACTAATCATTTAATTCATCCACTATATTAATACTGGTGTTGTTAAAATGTTATGCCTCGACTAGGAATGACCCTCACAACAAATCCAGAAGTTAGATTAGATCTGAGAAATGTGTCGGGTTGAGGACATTTAGATGACCACTTATAATGCAGTTTAATGTTTCTCACAATTCTAATTGTAATATTTTCATAAGTGCGTCTATTTTGTCAGTTTTCAACAAGCACTATTTTACCCATGTAGTAGGGCCTTCTAAGACTGAGCGAGTAATATTCGTAAGAAAAAGTGAAAGCCATGGCCCAAGAATTGTGTACCCGAAATCTATTTGCTGTGCTGTAATCATTTAATAAGAGAACCCGCTTGACACACGCTCAGCAGACACATCTAATATTTAATCTCGTTGTCCGGGTCAAGATTTTGAGGTTCTCTTTACGATTACGAAGTATTTGGAAGGACCTCGTTACACTCTGAGTGAAAGCGATGACCATGCTGATAGGGTAATTTTATCGAGATTATGGAGTGCGACGACATATTTAATTCATGTTTCAATGAGATTTCTAGATTACGGAACGGCAGGAATTCAGTGGAAATCCGACAGTCATCTCACGAAATGAATTGAGATTTTCCCATCAACATGGACAATTATTTCAAGGAGAAGAGCAATGTCCATAAACTCACAATATTAAACCAATAATTATCAAACAGATAATAAAAAACTGAAATGCCCGCAAAGTTTAGAAATAAAATGAAAAAATTGAGAAAATTTTATTAAATTTATGATCATAAAAATTGTAATAAAAATAAGTTGTGGGTGGGTTGTAAGCCAGAAAACATTCCGAATATCTGATAAAATAATCAAATATCTGATTTAACTTAGAATTCAGACATCGAAATACAGCATCGAAGAGTAAGAAACTGGAATGAACATCAACCAGAGTCCCTTGACGATCTTCAAAACTATCAAAATACAAGGATATTGAAATGGAAATCTAAAAGATGTGGCACATGCGGCCATCAATAATTCCTGTTATAGTTTGAGAACTCGGACTAATTGGAAAGGTTTCCCATTGTCTCATTGAAGGGGTTCCTGGTAGCCAATGCCTTAAAGAAATACGAAATAGTGTACTCACAATTACGGAGCACACATTACGAAGAGCTTTATCTATGTAAACGTGTGTGTGTGTGTGTGTGTGTGTGTGTGTGTGTGTGTGTGTGTGTGTGTGTGTGTTTGTTTCCGTTTTGTTTTGTGACAAAATTGATTAGTGGAAAATGCCATGAAGCCAATTCTGATCTTAGATCCCTGGTTGCAACCCGAAAGGAAATATTTATACCAGAGAAATCCAAGGAAATAATAATAATAATAATAGTTGATGATTTTGCTACTATTATTATTATTATTATTATTGTTGTTGTTAAGTACAATAAAAATAAGACGAAGTGTGGAAACGTTGTTACCCGGAAGAATTTCCTAAAATTTATTATTATTCGCATAGCACTCTTCAAATCGTATTATTAATCTACGTATAGATACTTTTGCCTACAATCCAAATATCTCTGTCCACTTTTTAGACTATAAGTGATATTCCCTACCCACCTACGGCAAAAATTAGCGTGTAGTATCTGTACAATCGATGAAGATAGTTACAAAATCGTTAATACACAAAATATAAATGGATTCATATATATATATATATATATATATATATATATATATATATGGTACTCAATTCTTTCAAGGTTTGACACACTTGGTATCTGTTATCAAGGAGAAGCAAGTGATAACAAGTCAGCTCCGTACGTCATAACTATCCCCATATTGACGCAATCGATTTTTTTTCAAATCATCCTTTATATTCACTTCTTCCAAATGTACCATTTATTAATGTTCAGTGATCAGTTTCTGATATTTCTCCATTTTTATTTTGTCGGTAGTCTCGGTTACTAGAGCGAAATGTGATAACAACCTACAGATAGCTTTTGACATTGATTAGATCTTGTCTGGTGCCTTGGATGGTGTGATAAGTTTAAAGCTTAAAATCGCATAGGATTTTGAATTTGCATCATGTATTTCTGCTTTGGTTTTATACAGTCGAATCAATGAAGTCTTCACCATTATCAGCTACATTATCTGCAATTACTACTTCCTTATTTACATTATTCAGACTATTTTTCTCATTTCTGTCGCCATATTTATTACAACGTTTCGACCGTGGTGGTTGAAAGGTCGAACTCAAACATGTATTTCGCTAACTGGGGTAGACTGTTCTAGTTCAGTGTAACATGTTTTTCTGACTATTATATGCGAGGCCACAAAATTCTCCTGAGCCGACCAAGCATAGAAATGAATACAATATGGGAACCAGTAATAAGGAATTCCAGAGAAAAGTAATAATAAAAACAAAATTGCAATGTGAGCTCTGATAAAATCATGGAATGATAACAGCAAAAAAACAAAAAAAACACAAAAAAACAAAAATGCAATATGAGCAATGGTAAAAATGATTGCTGTTGGCATTTGGTTTATAATACCCAGAAATTCATGCACAAACGTCCTCAAGAAACAGTGGATAAAGGCATTAGTTAGAACCAGTGACAGGACCCAAAAAGTGTGAGTATAATACCGGGTTAAGGCAGTGAAGAACTTCGAGAGGGAAATTAATAGTAGATAACTGATACTTGGCAACCATTAAGCATGGCACATGGAAGTAGAACAGTCTACTCCAGTGAGCGAAATAAAGGGTTCAGTTCAACCACATGAAGATGTTCGGAACGTACAACGGCTGAAACGCTGTAATAGATATGGTCACAAGGATGAGGACAATAGTTCGAATGATGTAAATAGTGTACATAATACCTCATCTCAGAAATATACTACTTTATTGTTTAATTATTCAAACCTTTTAGATTTTCTACTACCCAGCTATCCATGAGTATTAGAAAACTTTTCTGATAATTTTTGTACATAAGCATTTTTAACATCATTTTACACCAAGGAAGGTGATGAAACCACTAAGACGCAGATTGTGAAAGAACAGATACAGATTAAGGATGAAGAACAATTGAGGAGACAGAAGATAATAATTGGCAGTGCATTTAAACTTTGTGAAGGTCAATGTTGACTGGGAAGCAAGAAGACAGAAGAAAATTCCAAATGCGAGAGAATAAATTGTTAGCATAGTATTTACTGTCTAAACTGTAAAATGATGATACTTTACCGCCAATCTAGGACTGCTTTTAAATTCATAAAGCCTGGGTAGTATATAGGAAAGTTCCTCACAATAATTACCATGGGTGTATTTATAGAAAAGGCACAGGGAAGATACATTTCGGTGATGCCAGGTAAATGACTGAAGCCAAAAGTTAAGGTACACTCGAAAATCTTCAGTTGATTTTAACAAGATTCTCTAGCAGGAGCACCAGACCATATATGGCAGCAAAATCCAAGGCATCTGAGATACCTTCGGGCGGGAAAAGTATGAAGGACGACACAGTGTACCAAACTTCCTAGCAGCAGACACCTGTAAAAGTAAGTTTTCTACTGTTTGGTCTAATCTCCGATAATTTCCTCACCCTAAAATCTTTTTTCATTTTTTCTTCCTTTCAAGTCATTTTATATAAATATGTTTAAAGAGTCCCATTCTATTTGCCGTGTTTATTCTATTAAATTTACAGGTTGTGACACTATTTAGGGTTGCGAGAAAGAAAGAAAAAAAAAGGCGAGAATTAAATTTAGGTGATAAGAAGCCATCACGAAAAGGACACTAAGCTATGTCATTTTTTTAACAAAGAAAAGTGGAAATATTTTATTTTCATTAGCGAAGAAGTAAGGCCGCGGTTCTGCCGGTTTAATTTGATTTATGACGACGCACCGAATAAGATATAGCTATCTGCCCATGGCAATAATGAAAGTTTCAGGTTGGTCAAGTGGCCTACGAAACAGAAACTAAGAGATAGAAAACTTAATTGGGTCACGAGAAGGATGTCTCTGGACCTCCCGCAGAGTACTGAGAAATAAAAATTAATTAGGTCATGCACTAACCAAAAAACAAAAAATGTCCGTCGGACCAACCGCAGAGTTACAAAGAAAGAAAAGATTGACCCATTAGCTGTCTACGGAGATGTCGTTTGGAAAAGGCACCTTTTTTGTGTCAGGAGCTGGCTATGATAAGAAAATTATTTTATCGAAACGAATAATTAGCTGTAGCGCAATACGTCCAGTTAAACCACCCACTTGATGCTGGCGAATATCTGATTGACGAACTCCAGGTTATTCGGTTAAGATCTAAGGACTTGTCGGGCAGGAGAAAAGAAAAAAAAGGAAAAGAAAAAAAGGAGATAATTTTTTTTCTTTGAGCAAGATTTTTTTAAACCGAGGCTAGTCTGGCCACACACACACTGCTGGGCGCCCATTGGCTGAATGGTGACGTGACCGTAGGCGAAGGTAATCATGTGAAGAAGGAGGGGAGGCCTGTTAACGCCCCCTGAATAGATCGGTGTGAGATGCCACTGTGAGAGAGAGGGGAAATCTGTTGACACCCTCTGAGGGTATGGGTAAGATACCAATATGAGAACAGAAGAAGGTGTGAGGACGATTCCCTACCCTAGAAAGTAAAGACATCCAAAAATGAAAATTCTTAATGCGGATTTAGAATTATCAAGGAACCTCAAACCTTGTCATGGCCCACCCCGGTTTTGGTCGGCGTCCATATAAGCAGAGTCGCAACGAGTTGCGGCAGTTGAATTAAAGAGTTCGCAGTGAAGTTGGCAGTTGAGGTTAGACAGACAGGCAAGCAGTTGCAGTGAGCTGAGAGCTCGCAACCGCATCGCAGAAAGCTGACTAAGATTCCACGCAATCACGACCTCAACTTCTAACCAAGAACACTTTATTTTTAAAGACTTAGACTCACACCTCCAGAACATGTTTACGAATATCGCCTGAAGATACACCAAGAACCAGTTTCTTAAGGAACAAAAAACTTAAGATGTTAAGACTCGCCTAACAAACTCAAAGTGTCACGAATCCATATAGCGGTTTGGAAGAAAGACGCAGTCCTGTATTCAGCAACCAGATATAAAATATTGTTATCCTTTTTTTAACACATTTGAACTTTTCGAGTTATTACTTTATTTTCTTTTACGTATACTTGTGCGGTGTTACCCTTGTCCGGACTCAGCTTGCATTACGGCCCGGCGACTGATTGATTTCGTCTACCTAATATCAAATGACAACATGGGTAGGTTAGACTAGAAATCAAAACAGTTACTTCGGTAACCAGACGTTGGAGGCGAACGACAAGGCTGATGCTGAATCTAACTAGATTCCCATCCGAATCAGCAAAAGGTTAGAACGTCGCATTTGGTGCCGCGACCAATACCAAGTCACATTGGTCGTCACGGGACAGGATAGAACGGCGATTGGCGCAGCGACACCGGGTGACGTCACAATTGGCGCCGCTACCAGGACAGCACGGCGGGCGCGGGCAGACGTCACATTTAGCGCAGAGGCAACCAGGGGACGTCACAGGTATTTTCATTTTTCACTTACTGAAACATGTATGTCTATATTTTTGTACAACACTAATAATTCCCCTTTTCTAGATTTCTTAGATTAACTTCATGGAAATTGTCTTGTTTCTATAATTTCTGCAAAAAAGAATTGAGCAATAACATCTAATTTAATGATTACTCGATCTTATGACTTCTATAAAATATAGGATATGTTCATGTGAACTTGAAATGGAGATCATTCTGCCGTATTTACTTCGAAAGTCAAGGTCTTCTTTTCATATTTTTATTAACTTTTCCTAATCTTATAATAGTAGCACCCCTGTTTCGCCAGCACACTCTCAGTAGCTATTTCACCAGAAATGGTTTACGGAAGCGGAAATACTTCAGAAAATATTGGAAAACCTATGTTCAAACACATCTAAGAATAACATTGAAAATATTTTAGAATAGAAAAAAATATCAAAGCTCTAAATAAATTAATTAGCTTTCCGCCAACCCCTCCCATATATACCATACATACATATACATTCATACATATATATATATATATATATATATATATATATATATATTATTATTATTATTATTATTATTATTATTATTATTATTATTATTATTAAGTATAACAAGCAATGAATTTCTATTATGTCTAATTACCTGTCTAACATATGAATATTATTAGACATATATTACTTGATAACAAAATAATACTTGCACATACACACAGTAGAAATAACCTGGAGATATTAGAGGCAATCTACATTAAAACGAAGCTACACAAGATCAACGAAATTGCATTTCAAACTTGTCATAACACATTACATTACATCTAGACATTGGTTCACGTGATAGACCGCAATGAATTTCTATTATGTAGACATAATAGAAATTCATTGCGGTCTATCACGTGATATGACGTCATAGAACTGCATCTGGAACTTACGATGTGAGTCTGCTATTTCGCGACCGGTAGCATCGCATAGCAATCTTTTTTGTCAAAATAACAAAATATCATTTTTGAAGGTGGATAGCTTTGTTTCATATCTGTATAACAACTCTGAAGATGGCACATGTGAGCCGAAAGCTTAGAAACAATTCTTGAACAATTTTTGTCTTTATATTCCCCAGATATTAAAGCAAACATTCGAACATTTGGTTCCATCGCTACACAGGAATTACCATGTTTCAAAAACAGAAGCAAAAACTTCAAATTCAATTATAGAATTAAATTAAAGTCCCTAGTCCTGTTTCATTTTCAAGCGAATTTTGGAATAGTTTATTTTGAAATTTACAGAGTTTTAGAAGCACATACATTTATAATATTAGTGGATAAGGATACGGTGAAATCGAGTCATTTTAACAAGGGGGAGTAGGGTATTCATTTTCACTGACAACTATTGTATCAAAATATGAGTTACATTCGAAAAGAGATTAAGATAAAATAGGGGTGCCATTTCAAACGAATGCTGACATCCATTCAACGCATGTCGCCTGTTTTTTTTTTCGACGAAAAAATTGTTTTTCAGCACTTTTGTTTCGCCGTTAAATTTGTATTTGAATACATAAAGATTTTTTCTAGAAGCATTGTTTTTATATGAATACGTCGTATTAAACAACAATTTTAAAATATTATTCTTAATTTTAATTACTAATAGATTGTACTTCTTTTAAAATAAGTAAATGCAATAGAATTACTTAAATTGTATATAGATAGATAGATAGATAGATAGATAGATAGATAGATAGATAGATAGATATGAGTTTTGTTTAGTTTGCTATAAAATCAACCTGGAACTTCATAAATAAAATACAGGAATACATTTCTTGTCAAACGTAATATTTGAGAATATCCCTATAAATACGCCCATTTCATAAAGATTGTTAATTGTGATGGTGTTCATTTTCAAATGGTGTTTGAACATAGATTAGAAATTTCCGATATGTCTGTCCTCCGATTGAAGATTATGAAATGTGAAACCAAATACCAAGCATTACTGAGATAATCATTCATTACGATCTCTGAAGAGTTATTTAAATTTCGTTGGGAAAAGAGTTTTAAAATTATGTCAAAACAAAAAAAAACAAAAACAAAAAACAGCTAATATTCTCTGAAGACTGTTATATTGTCAAGAATTACTGATCAATTGAAGCGACATATGAAAAATCAGACTTTTCCCAAATATAAAATAGTTTGATTGGATCTAAAAAGAATGCGCAATAAAATCGTTTAAGACTGATAATCGATTAGAATGGCCGGGGACATCAAATTTTATGAAACGGTCTTTTAAAATATTGGTTTGATGATATATATATATATATATATATAGATATATATTTGTGTGTATATACGTGCATGTATATATATATATATATATATATATATATATATATATATATATATGTGTGTTTATATATATGTATGTATATATGTATATATATATGTATATATATATATATATATATATATATATATATATATGTATATATGTGTGTTTGTATATATATTTATGTATATATATATATATATATATATATATATATATATATATATATATATATATATATATATATATAAGTATTTGTGTGTGTATGTGTGATCAAAGCCCTGTACTGCTTGTCAGGCTAAATTACTGTCCAACCGTATAATCTGTCTGTTTTCAGGTACTTAAGAGAAAAGTGACCACTCTTTCTACTTTGTCACGTTTATGGCCTTTCCATGTTTTATCAGGGCCTATCACAGGATCATGGAAGCTTAGTCAAGTACATTATATAATCTGTCTACCATCAAGTTCAATTATCCAGATATTTTTAAAACCGTCGAGAGATATTCGGTCGTTCTTCATAAAATAGTATTTCATCAAAGCAATAAGATAAATGGCTTTGTTAGCTTTCCCTTTGGCTGGCAGTAATTACTATTTTGATAAAATCATTTACTGGAATGATTTGTTTTGTGTGCCATCTTTACTCCACCGAGCGATATGCAGACTCAAATTACGTCACAATGGGAAAACATAATTTGCATATTATATTATTGTACTTCATGACGTTTTCATTTTCAACTCGATAATAAATTGATGGTCTCTAGAAGAATCGTAATCACGTCATGATCTGGATGGGTATATAGGCTAAACATTATGAAACATTAGTGAGCAAAAGATGCATTCGTACTTAGAGTCTTGCCCTGACTTTAACACGAATGGACACAGAACTCTCCACACTATGTTTCTCTTTATTTTTAATGAATGAAAGTTCTCTTGGAAAATATTCACTACGCTTTGGAATTCAACATTGCTTCTTTCCTCTAAGAGTAAAGAGCTCAGTCTCGGCTGCTAAATTACACATACCTGGGCTGATAATGATAATCATTGAATCAGTTGGGAAAACACTGCATTGTTCTAAGAGAACATTGAAATTCATGGACAAACCAAAGAGAAACATTGTGTATAGAGTGCAGAGGACATTCGCTTGATTCTATAAATTTTCTAGGTTGAAGTTGAATATCGACATTACTTGATATTCCAAGCACATTCTCGTACCAGAAAATATTGGATAATTTATATTCAACTCCAGTTTTGAAAATCGTTAGAATAATAAAATACCCCTAAATTAGTGCCCCTTGAACACACACACATGCGCACGAGCACACATATATATAACTTAAATTTTATGTATACCTATACATACACACGATGCAACTTCATTTATATATATATATATATATATATATATATATATGTGTGTGTGTGTGTGTGAATATATATATATATATATATATATTCGCACACACATATACATATGATAAAGAACAAGTAGGAAGCACATATCAATCTAACATTTTTAACTTTTTGAAATCTTTGTCTGAGTTCAAGATAGAAATGATAAAAACAAAGAGATCAGATTAATGGTATGTTGTGTTTTGCTTATTTCTTATTGGTTAGATATGTGTCATGTGTAATAAAGTAACATATACTATTCAAATAATGTGTAATAAAGCATTCTTTATAATAAAGTGTGTCATGATTAGTGTGACGCTCTATGACGTTTTAAAACAATTAGTTTTGCTAAGATTTTTCATTAAAAACATCTACACTACCCATATCTTTCATCTTAAAAGAAAATAAATGAGCTCACAAAAATCATACACCCAAAGAAACAAAAACTTTTGTCTAATATTATACAAAATTAATAATCCGATCATCCAACACTTCATCTAAACACACAAATGAATTAGCCATCGCTAATACGAGTATCGTTACAAAAACCTTCAAAACTATCGGATATATAATCACAATGGAAAATAAAATAAAATGAAATAAAAAATAACATTTCAAATGCCGGAGTTTATCAAATCAAAAAAACTAGTATGCTGTAAAATGTACATTGGGGAGGCATCACGGGATCTATAACAAGCATCCAAGAACACATAAGAGACTTGCGTTTAGATAAATATTCAAATTCCCACATCTTACACCGCAACGACGTTGGATATAACTTTAATTTCCCCAATGCCAGACGTATTGAAAAAGAACATAGCACTTTAAAGAGAAAATATGATGAAAATTTATTTATAGTAATACTACCAAAATAAAACAGCTGACGTATATTTGTATTAATACTACCAAAAAACCGGCTAATATTATCTGAAGCCTGTTCTATTGTCAAGAATCACTAATCAATTCAAGCAACATATGGAAAACCAGTCGTTTTAAAAAAATAATATTGTTTGATTGGATTTAGAACAGAATGCGCAATAAATCGTTTAATACTGAGAAAAACTAAAAAATAAAAACGTTTAAAGAATACGTTACGTCACCATATTTCTACAGATCCATTATTCATAAATCTAAACTATCTCTTGCGAATACTTAAAAATTAATGAAGATGAATACAAAATACGATAGATATATGCTTTAATGAAAAATCAGACAAAAACAGCATTTTTCAAAACATCCAGAAGCGTCTCACTAGCTTTTATCTACTTTAGACTCAAGAATATTTTCTTATACATAGTTGAAAATTATTTGTTGCACGTGACACGTATCTACCCAATAAGAAAAAAAACAAATAATATCTAACAAATAATAAATAACTAAACATACCATTAATCTGCGTCTCTTTGCTTTTTATCGTTTTTCCTCATTTCTATCTTGATCTCTGATGAAGCTTTAATAACGTGAAATATATCAAATTTAAATCCGTTTCCTACTTGTTCTTTATCGTGTCATTTTTCGGATTCCTATACATATTGTCTCTCTTTCCATATATGATTCTCAAAAATGTTTATGTTTATTTCTTTACAAGCGTCTTTCTTGAAACACACACACGCACGGACACACACACACACGCGCGCACACACACACATATATATAGGTAACTATACTCGTTTCGAAAAACCTTCGAATTTTTGATTTGCCAATAATCAAATCAATCTCGAAGGAAAAAAGGTTTTAAAAAAAGAAAGAGCTAGAAACATTAAAGTCTGTCGATCTGCTTAGGTGAAAGGTAGGGTAGGTTGTCTGGCTCACTAGGGTGTATATATATATATATATATATATATATATATATATATATATATATATATATATATATATCATACTATTTTTAAAATAATACATTACAACCCAAAACGTTTGCGATAACTCTCTTCTTTTTTAATATACTCACTTTTCCCTCGTTGGAACTACCATAATCTCTTCCTATATATATATATATATATATATATATATATATATATATATATATATATATATATATAGCATTGTTTTAAATAAGCTATAATTCTGGTCTAAATTGCCCAATATCAAGGACAGAGCGTATTTAAATGTAGAAGACAACATTGAAGTTTACACACAAATCCGTTAGTCTGTTTTATGCTTACACGCGTATAAACAGGAAACAGACTGTCGTCTTTTAAGACTGTATACTTAAATGTTTGATTTTTAGGAAGAAACAACTTTCTCCTTAGCGCGGTCTCTACAGCAGTAAATTGGATTTTCTATCTCAAGTCACTCTTATATACATTCACTGTCATATATGTGTGAGCGTATACCTTTGGCAAAGCGACGATTCCATCTCATATCACTTCCCAATTATAAGGTAAGTTGTAGTAGTAAATCCACTATATTTTCCAATAATTCATACCAATTTATAGATGAAATAGACTAGGATTATGGGAAGACATAATCACCTACATCTTTAAGAAATAATGTAATTAGAAATGATTGATTGATTGACATTTTTTGAAAACTATGAACCTTTTGTTGTTTTTTTAAAGCGAAACATTATTTCGAATTTTATATGGTTACTTACAGTACCCGACCTTTCCAAGCGGTTACCCATCTAAATGTTGACCGGGTTGCGTGTATTGGTCATCTTAATCATTCTGTATGCCTGCGAATCTTTGACATTAAAAGCAGCGAACAGCGAAACATCCAAGCTTTATCAATGAATTGCTGCCGGGCAACCCTGGACATCTCCTATATAGACCATGTCATAAATGACGCAGTTCGACGCACCATCAAAGAAGAATCAGTCACATTAGAAGACGTCGTAACTATTCTCAAGAAGAGAAAATTGAAATGGTACAGACACGTCGTAAGAGACAACAAACCTTCCGCTTTAGGCAAAAAAAGAAGACGCAAACAGAAGGAAAAGCGTCATTGAGTGGACTGGAAGAACATTCTCAGTGGCAAGCAACCCAATCCTATGGAGGAAACTGGTTGTATGCTCAGATCCTCAGAGATCCTACGATCACACCCGTTCATGGGAATGAGGATGATGAAATGGCGTCAAGCGCCATGATGTATTTTTTCTGATTTATCCTAAATATTGCATATGCATATAATGAGTGTATTTAACTTTAATAAGCATTTTTTGGACAGTAAGAAAATTTTTTTGTGAAAGGTTTGGAAGAAAGGAATATGCAAAACAGCATTGAAGCAATCCAGACAAGAAGAAGAAGAAGAAAAAGAAGAAGGTGGTGGTGGTGATGGTGGTGGTGGTGGTGGTGGTGATGGTGGTGGTGATGGTGGTTGTTATTGTTGTTGTTGCTGTCGTTATTATTATCATTATTATTATTATTATTACAACAACCGCCACCACCACCACCATCCCCCCATCTAAGCCCTGTCCACCCCTTTAGGTAAAACATGACGTAATGCTCAGCCACCAGTTGAACAGTGGTAGAGAAAAATGACTTAATGCCCAGCCACTGGTTGAACGGTGAGTAAACCCTTGCATTGTGTTTTGCCACTGGGTGTTTTATTTTGAAAAGTCAATCACAAAATCCGTAATATTCTCATGTCATCGAAACATATACCAACATGTCCACGACTTTGTTTCATTGTGTTTTGCGCATGAGTTTTAGATAATAAAAAAAAAGATCGTTTTTACCAAAAAGCATGCACCCCTATGAAAGCAATCAGGGAATATTATAATATCTATCATTAAATATTACATACCATTTGTTTGTGAACTTTGACTTAGGAGAAGGGTTTAAATTGTCCAGAAAGGCATGGCTCAAAGAGATATGAACATAAAGCCAGCAAAGTTACGTAGAGGTACCAATATAGAAAACCCGATATACCCTTCAGGACAAGCTATGTGATATACTACACATATGCATCAAAGACAAATGCCCTAGATATGGTGACAGTTTTTCATTTTTTAAAAAAATAGCGGATAGACTAACAGATGGTATTCAGTTTCTTTTTACATCGGGTAACCCAGTTCATTCAGATTGCCTTTAATTGAGAATGTTCCCAAAGTATTGATATATCACACCGGTCGCTTGTCTGTTAACTAAAATAACATCTAATTGGCTAGAAAGCCAATCATGATGCTCCACATTCCTCCCAAACATAAAGCGACCATAAGAAGTATGCCCTGCTTTCTCAGGTCAGAAAAATGACAAGCAACACTGTAAAGCTAAACTGGATATATCCTGTATACCACTTTAATTTAATAAGACAAATACGTACATGATAATAGCACTAATCAATTAATATTAGAAGCCACGTGAGCCATGAATGGTGTAGCAACAGGAGATCATTAAAGAAATGGATTGGCACAACTATTCCAGTAGTTTGCAACATTTACAGAAGAACTTGATTTTCATAAAAGAAAAAGGCAAGTCGATATATATATATATATACATATATATATATATATATACAAACACATTCTTAGTGGAAAACACTTTCTTCTCTCTCTCTCTCTCTCTCTCTCTCTCTCTCTATCTATATATATATATATATATATATATATATATATATATATATATTATATATATATATATGTATATATATATACACACACAAACACATTATTAATGGAAACACACTTTCTCTGGCTCTATCTCTCTCTCTATCTATCTCTCTCTCTATATATATATATATATAGAGAGAGAGAGAGAGTCCGCTCAAAAAAGTATGTCACTTCAGGAAAGGAAAACATTATTTTTGTAGTGATTTTATAACATATATATATATATATACGGATATAAGTACTGTGTTTATATATATATATATATATATATATATATATATATATATATATATATAAATCGGTACTTATATCCATACAACTGAATATATGTTTATATAATTTGCTTAAATATATATATATATATATATATATATATATATATATATATATATATATATATATATATACACACATATATGTGTGTTTGTGTGTGGTGCAGTTCAATTTATATTACAATGAATCATTCATACAAAAAGGAAATTAGTAATGTTAATGATATAAAATGCCGAAATCACTTCGCTAACAAAAATTTTAAAGGTGCATTAACCTATAAATCACTCGATGAATGTTACCATCCTTGACTTTTTTTAAAATTATAAGCTGTATACGTTCTTTCTTTAATCCGCAAGTACTTTCAACCGTACATTCAGTCATCTTCAGGCTTGGAAATTATTTTGTTTTTTGGTAAAAATCGATTTTACCAAAATTTTGCCATTTTTTAATATACTTTTTATTATTTATATATATATATATATATATATATATATATATATATGGTGGATTCTCCGTCTTATTCGCCGTATGAATTTCAAGGATCTCAGTACCATATGATGTGATTATAATTGTGAAAGGTTTGTGAAGAATTAACCACAATTGGGAAGCCCGACTCCGACCCTCGAGAGATATCCATGGCTATAGAACCCATTCTTTGAGTTACCCAAAGCAGGAGCGTGCAGAAGATAATTAATAATATTCACATTATTATTGGCACGTAAGTGATGTAATTTATTGTATTTCGAACTCGGCTCTCCGATTCCTTAATCCGAGCCGCTATCCAGTACTCCACTGTGCTTTCTATAATCTCTGTGAATTTAATTAGAAAATGTTCTTTATGACAAATATTATTAAGAAAAAAGACAAGCACATTTTGATGTTAATTTATGAAGCTTCCCAGTTCGAATACAAATACCAATTTTTCTTATTTGTTTTCCAGCTGCGACCATTTGAGTTCAAGTGTGGCCTCAATAATCCGGAATAATATCAACATTGTTAAACCTCTACTAGCGTGCTATGTTATAAGCTTAGATATCTTTCTTCTATTTCAATTTTCCTTTAGAACCATTTCGTAACGCTATCACTACATCTATTATCCAATACTGGTTGTTTTTTCTTTTGGACAGTAAATATGTCGTCATTTCTGCTTAAATAGCATTATCACCTTGTACACTGAAGACCCAGAGCAAATTTACACTACCTTTTTCCAGTATTTCAATTATTATTATTGTTGTTGTTTTTGCGAAGACATTAGCAAGGTATGCATAATTTTTAGCCTATATCTATATATAACCTAATTTTCCTACTATTGAGAAACATAAATGATATCAAAGTTACTTCAAGCCAGTTGTTTTGTATCGTTTTCGCCTATTTTTCTGCAATAATTCATTTTCGATATATCTTTTTCTTTTCTTATCTTGTTTGGAATTGTATGTGGGCGCTTTTTCCCTGATGTTGACAGTCTGTTACATTTTGTCAGCAAAATTATTTCCATTTCTGAAATAATAATAAAATAAAGGCGCTCCTTGAAAATATATATCAGTACTAATATTACTATATGAATTTCTATCAGCCACTCCCGCTATATTATATAAATTTAGCTCCCAAATAAATTATGTCGTATCATATCGGATGATAGGAATTTATGTAAGGAAATTACAGCATGTAGATAATGCCTGTTAACTATCTTAGAATAACTTTCCACTTACTAGAATCTTATCGCTACTTGTCATCCATTAGATGCTAAACATATACACTGGAAATGCCGAGTGCTTTACATCCTACTTTTCAACACGTAATTTCATCCACTTCCAGATTCCAACGTTTTCAGTAGTGTTTCCACTAAATTAAATGTCCATCTGAGTCAAAGTTTCTAATCATAATCCTTGAGACGCTAATACTGGGATTAGGAAATTGTGTCCACACATGCAAGTCACGGGGTTGTTATTTAATCCAGGAAAGTTTGACGGCAGCTGGTTATGCTGAAGCCATTGCGTTATTTTATGAATTCCCCCAGTTTGAAGGCAAATGATTGTAAATGAAATGAGGTCGAGATTAAGCCCATGCTCCATTGCTTGTGCAAGCAATATCACTTCTGACGTCAATTGAGTTCCGCTTTTTGATATTTCAGGGTTTTAAGGATATTGCATGATGAAGAATCACAACTTTCTCCACAGTTCCGTATTTCATTTTGTGTTCAAGATTCTGTTTTAGTTACACGTAGAAAATAGAGGTTATCGTTTGATCACCAAAGCTAATCTACTTCGAACCCGGTCTGTACTTAGGTGACGTCTTGGCAAGACCGGGTACTGTAAGTAACCTCCTAAAATCCGAAATAATGTTTTTCTTTTAAATAATCAACAAAGGGTTGATAATCCTTAAAGAAAACTGTCAATAAATCATTAATATTTTAATTACCAAGTTCCTTAAAGTTGTATGCGTTATAGGTGATGCTGTCACTCCACAGATACCGGTTTATTTAATCTGTAAATTGTCATGAATTATTAGAAAATGTAGTGGATTTACTTCTTTTCGCTGGTTCTACCCTGCTATTTAAATGTTTCCATTTTTATCAGATTACTCTGCCGTATACCCTATAGCTGTGAAGGGAGATGAGAGGGAATCATGACTTTGTAAACGGTATGCGCTCACGTATATATTTCAGCGGCATGTTTATGTATATTTGCCCAGAATACTCTGCTACTTGTCCAGTCGTTGAGAAGGGAGATAAGAGAGACCCATGGCTTTGTCAAAGGTACACGCTCGTACATATATCAGCGGCGGGTTTATGTATATATGCCTTTCCAGCTTCGAACGTTTTCACTCGTATTTCCAGTAAATTAAATGTCTATCTGAGTCAAAGTTTGTAATGATCCTCCTTGAGAATCTAATACTGGGATTCGGAAATTAAGTCCACACATGAATGTCAAGTTGTTATTTAATCCTGGGACGTTTGACTGCAGCTTATTGTGCTCATGCCATTGCGTTATTTTATGTATTTCCCCTGTTTGAAGGTAAATGCTTGCAAATGAAATGAAGTTGAAATTAAGCCTATGTACTATTGCGTGTGCAAATCATATAACTTCTGGATTTCTCCACATATTTTTTTCTTACCAGTTTGATTATCGAGTGGCCTTAACGTCTGTGGAATTTAAAGCTTGGTTTGTTTTCTACGGGATATTTATCTTTTTCAGATGTTTTAATGTCGTATTATGGCTTTTTAATACATACTGCATCGATAAACATAGATTTGGTTCGAGTAGAATCAAAAATCAACACATGGTCTATATAGATAGACAAATAGGTAGACATGGGTCTGCTTTGCGCGATAGTTTTAAAGGTAGACATAGATGTGTTTTACACGAGAATCAACAGGTAGATATAAATAACATATGGCCCCTTCTAGAATGTTTGCCCCTGTACCAGGAATATATATGTTCGAATCCTCAACGTCCGGTCAGGAATATCAATATTTAAAAAAGCTTTGGTGATTTCACTTACATGATAATATCTTACTCAAGAACGATTAAATTATTATCCATGAAAAATACATTTTTTTTTATAAGCGTAGCTTAGATGTTGTATAAACCGAAACTATGGGATGCCCCGTGAGAATCGAACTCATTACTCAGTCGTAATTGATCTAGCAACATAACCATTATAACACAATGTTAGGCTCATGGTCATTTTCTAAGCGTGGCTTAGATGTGGCATACGGCGGAATGTATGGGGCACCCAATAAGAATCGAACTCACAACTCAGTCGTAATTTATCTAACGACAGAATATTGTTAAACATTATACCGAATGTGCCGAATCCAGGAGAAATGCGAGTATAATTTTTTTTTCTAATAAACGTTAATGACATTCAGTGTCATGAGCATAAAACCAGAACCAAAATTCATACTAAGTGATTGGATGTTATAAATCTTACGAAGAATATCGTGGGTTTCAAATGTGTTGCCACTTGTTCGTGCCAGAGATCTTTGTTACAAAAATATGACTTCAAGATATAATGTGTAGACATAAGTTTGTCAAGAGGCACCGCAGCAAAAAAAGAAATCAGACATTTGAAAAATAATTAGAAAGATTTCACACCTGGAAGTCAGACAGTGCATAGAAATTTTGCGTTTTGAACAACGCCAAAAAAAAAGAAAAAGTAGTGGAACTGATTAAATTAACATTTTGATTTCTTCAAAACTATTGACAAAATTGCTGGTAACTTAAGAATTATTGCAACGTCTTGTGTAGTAATAACAAGCAAACTTCGGATTCTATCATACACATATATTCAGAAGAAAATCATTGGAAGCTTTGCAAATCAATACAATTATACACGATGAAGGTACATATCCAAATTGAAAGCTCTTTTAGAAAATGTAGACCATCAAATAATCATGACATGCAAAATGATCATACAAATCTATTGCAGAAGTCCAAAGTTAATAGCCATGAACAATTTGATTTCGTTGCTCAAAGCTTAAAATTAAAAACAAAATTTACATAAGAGCCTGGAATAATTACAGAAGGAAAAAGAACCATAATATATTTATTCTACATATTTAGAGATTCTTGATAAGATCCAAAGAATAATCTGCAATGTTGTTTGTCCTGACCTGTCATCTCCGCTTCAGTTTCTTTCCCATCGCCGTAATGGCACTTGCATGCGCCTTTTCTCTAAATAGTTTCAGAGTAATTGAAATAAAGTAATAAAACTGAGGAACTTTTTAGCATGGTACTTAGATTTTATGAATCTAAGCGCGCTGCTAGATCGGCAGCATGCTCTCACCATTTTACAGATGCAACCGTAAGTTCTAAGATAACAGTTACTTCTATCGCACTTCTCCCTTGTGGAACACCCATCCGGCTTCTTGCTTCCCAGTCCACCTTCATCTTCAAAATGTAATTGTAATCTTCTGTCTTAATTTTTGTACTTTTATAGTCGTCTCTCCTTAACAGTAAATATTTCACATATTCTCTAAAACTTGATAAATCCTTGAGTCCCAGTGAATTTATTACCATGTTTGGAGGGAAATGTTTAAAACGTATCATCACGCACTAACATGCAGACACCATAGGTGCAGGTAATATAATGGCTAGTGACTCTGAATGTAAAATCGGAAAGCATTGTTAGTTTCATTAGTTTACTGACGGAAATAACATTGGGGAAGTTATCAGTCTATCTCTTCCCTCTCCATTCCGTTCTGGATATGACGATAAACCTCATCCGCGTACTGGGTAAGACGATAAATTACATCCAACTGCAAGGCCTCTGATCGGGATTAATCGTTGGTGTTCCCAAGTTGACACTAAACCGGGGTGGTGGCACCTGTTTTGGTCCCAGCTATGGGCAGGTGATTGGCTCCCAGGCTGGGTTCAGAGCATTATGAAAGTGTAGAAATAGGTTTTAATACCAGCAATACATTTTTGAAGGAAAAATTATTACCAGCAATATATTTTTAAGGAAAAAATATTAATGGAAATACATTTTTGGGAAAAAAAATGTTACCAGTAATACAAATTTTGTCGGCATTAAATAACCTATGCCGTAAAACAAACCAAACCGAACCAAACAAACCTAAGCCTCTCCTTTGTGCTTTAGTGTCATTATTCTCATTCTTGCGAAGATGTGATTAAGCAAAAAAAGACATGAAGGTGATCTATTCTGCCTATTGTTTTCTGAATATTGGGAACAATTTCTGACAAACAAAAAAAAAATGTTGTACAAATTGGATATCTAATGAATAATGGAAACTCTTTGAGTCCTGTCACTGGGTCTAACCAACGCCATTATCCACTGTGTCATGTGTCCACGAGGACATGGTACAGTGAAATAAAGGGTTCAGTTCGACATTCGGACCACATGAAGAAGGCCGGGGCATACAAAGGCCGAAACGTTAATTTCCCTCTCCAAGTTCTCCACTATTTTAAACGGGTATTGAACTCACACTGTTTGGTCCTGTCACTGGATCTAACTAAAGCCTTTATCCACTGTGCCATCTGTCCTTATGGACATCTGATCATGAATTTGTGGGTATTATATACCTAATGTCTTCAGCCGTCATTTTTTACCATAGCTCATAGGCAATTTTTTGCTGTAATCATTGCCTTTTTCACCAGAGCACATATTGCAATTTTTGTTGTTATTATCGTTTTCTCTGGCAGTCCTTATTACTGGTTCCCATATTGTATTCATTTCTATGTTTTGTCAGCTCAGTAGATTTTTGTGGCTTAGCCTATATGCTGATTCCTTAAGTTATTCAGGCGTTGGCAACCATATATGGAGATAAAAGGGAGATCACCGCCCTCTGTGGAATCAGGTATATATGATAGACAAAGAACACCATTGGAAAAGTCATGGGGAATGCTGAATAAGATGGAAATGGTAGGATCTTTCTGGAATCCAAATGTGGTGATGTGCGGATGATTTGTTTTCATGTTGATCGCTTAAAATTAAATCGTTTTTTCCACCTATTTGCATTAAACGTTTCATTTACTATCTTGCAAATCACAAAAACAAAAAAAAACAAAAAACTATCGTTTACAATTTGGTCGGAAGAGATGATTTCATTGCGATGATAAATAATTAAAATTGATTTAATGTTGCTCCAAAATGTTTTGTTCTCTAGGGATTTGGGTAACATCCACTGCGACAATCGCTGTTGTGTCGCAGGGTAATAACAATAAAACTATGATTCATCACCGCTTGTTATTTTGATGATGAAATTGTGGCTATCTATGGCTAGTATTTAATTTCCATTCAAGCAGAAACAATTTGGCGTTTCTGATTATCAACCAACTTAGTCAATATGCAGTGTCCATTAATGTAATTCACCTTCACAATTTTTAACAAAGCGTGGTACTTATTTTCGTATCATTTAGTAAAAATTCTGTGTGGTTTATTTACGGATGACATGGATAATTTAGGACAGCTTTCTATAATCCTCTCACTTATCATTGATTATGTATATCTTTCATAACGGTCATTTTCGTCGTAGTTAATTGTTGGCTTCTATTTCAAGTGGGGATGATATGCATGTAGAAATGAGAGTTTTCTTCAAGAAAGTTTTCATTATCGATGCACTGAATATAAATAATACCGTTGAATTCATACGCCAATATTTTTATAAATTCGTGACACAAAAGTTATATTTGTCTTCATTATACACCGAAAAGACGACACCGGCAAAGTTGTATATATTCCGTGCACTGTTGCAGTCAGTAAATTTTATTTATTCTGGAGCAAGATTCAGTAAGCTTTCATATGTTTCTCTCATTTATGCCAAGCTGTTTATGAAGAGCTTAGGTCATTTCTAGTCGCTGAAGTGCATCCTTTCTCGCAGGTCTGGGAGACATTTAGTTAGAATAAAGATTTTAAAGACAAAGAATCCTTTGCTACATAGAAGCTCAAGGCAGCAAAAACTTTATACTTTGGATATTTGCCAAAATTAATTTGGTTTAATAAATATCAATAATTTGATTTCGTGATAACATGCCCCGTATAGTTGATCCACAAAAAAAACACATGTTTGATTTTATTGAGAATGATTTGTAATAATAACTCGAAGATTTTTCATAATATTTCTCTCTTCCTCTCCTCTCTCTGTCTCTGCCTCTCTCTCTATATATATATATATATATATATATATATATATATATATATATATATCTTGCATATACAAACATATATATATATATGCGTAATTTTTTTTTTTTCCACCTATTCTCATTGTACATTTCTCTGTTTTAATATTGAATCTCCCGTGGAAGCCTGACGAGCGGGGAGCGAAACCGGTTGCTTCCCCCGCTTGTTGTTGAGTTTTTTTTTTTTTTTTTTTTTTTTATTATTTAATTTTGTTTTAATATGTCTTGTAATATTAAATTTTATACTTTTATTTCGATCATTAAATTTTGTACCTACAAAATATCTTTAAATATATATATATATATATATATATATATATATATATATATATATATATATATATATATATATATATAAGAGATTATAATAATAACATTTTGAATCGCTACATGAAAGTTTTTCATGTTTCAATACTATGCTTGTATTTCTTCAGCCGATGGTAAGTAACTACTGAAACATGAAGCATTTTGTGTAGCAATTTCAAAATGTTTTGAAATCTCTTATGATAAAAAATTATTAATAATAATAATATATTGCTCTACTTTCTAGTGATCCCTTTTTCAAAATTAAATATTACGAACAGTGGATTTTTAATCTCTTTTAGCTCTTGTTTCTCTCATTTCTACAAGAATCGCTAAAAAACCCAAACCTAATAAAAAACGAAATTTTTGGTCAAAATATTTGTTATTATTGAGTGGAAAGAGCAAACGATTTCTTATTATCAAATTACATTTTTGAACCTTTTAACACGTTCTAAATATTGCTTAAATGACTGTTTCTTTTGCGTCTACGTGCGGCCATCAATTCTTATAGGAAATATTCCATCTTTTTACACTGAAAAACACATTAACCTGAAATTCTTTCAAAAACCAAATCACTTTCGATTTTGTACGAATCTTTCAGGATTATTCAGTAGTGAATTCATTTATTTTAGCAATGTTTCCTTTTTAGAAAATCTTGGTAAAATCATTTTTACCTCTGTTAAATCTCACCCACCCACACACACTAGTTATTTACTTTCATGTCATTTCGAGAAATTCATTTTTGTACAGCTAAACAGAACTCCTTGAAGAATTTAAATCATCAATTTTTTTAACAGGAACCGCAGATACGCAATATGTTAATAAGATCTGCCTATATTTCTCAGATGAGGTATTATGTACACTATTTAACTAACGCCTTTATCCACTGCGCCATGTGTCCTTGAGGCCGGAGCGTACAACGGCCGAAACGTTGTAATAAATATGGCGACAAAGATGAGGACAATAGTAATAATAATGTAAATAATGTTAATAAGAAAAATTTATAAAGTTTTAAATCTTTTAAAATTCTGTCTAAATTAGTATGAATTAGATGATATTGTTATTAAGTCTAAAGTATAGTTACTAATCAAAAATGGAAAAGTTCGCTACAATTGAATTTTGGTAAAACGTAAAACGTTTGTGTAAACGTACCGATTTCGCAAACGCAGGCGTCAATAAACAATATTTTCAGAAAATAAGAGTGGTATCTATGATAAATTTAAAGAAAACGTACCTAAAATTTAATAAGGTTAAGGGGTATATTTTCCTGTATCTTTAAAAAGTTAAAAAATATATAAAAATACTCTTGCGTTATCTTCATCAAGTAATTTTTAAAGATAGGCCCCCCCATATGAAAAATTAGTTAAATTAATGTCAAGTAGTTTTTAAACAAATCAAATTAATTAGATTTTAATTCTTCTAATATTCTTCATATATGTTTTCAGAAAATAATAAAGAGTATTACATTGTGTTGGCAGAGAGTAAAAAATCAGAGATTTTTAGCGATTCTAAAAAATGGATATATCCTATTATTTTAAATTTGTTTTGAAATACAGCTAAGTATTTTATCATTGGAAATATTAAATGCAATCTATCAGGTTGAAATTAATATGAAAATAAAAGCTTCAAGAAATATTTCTTCCTTTTTACAAATTCAATTTAAATCTGAATTATCGCCTTTCTTTGAGAGTTATATATATGTGTGTGTGTCTTTGTGTGCATGTGTGTTTGCGCGCGTGTGTATATTTGTCTCTGTCCGATGTGCGTGTGTATGTATACATGTATGTATGCATGTATATAATGGTAATTTATGTATACTTATTTTCAAATATATTAGGTCTGTCATAGGCGATAAGAATGATAATATCAAAGAAATAAGATAGGTTAAGGTCATTGAGTTATGGGAACATAACATTGGAAAGGCTGAACTCAGATAAAACATTGAACAGATATTAGAGGTTGAACAGAGATAAAAAAACAGCAAAAATGTAATTGAAAAAAATTGTAAGCTCAGAATGCAGAAAAATCTGCCTTTAACTATGTTAGGGAAAAAGATCTGAGGAAAAAGGAAAAGTGTTTTTGATAAACCACAAAACAGTTGAAGCAGTTGTTGCTAGCATGAATGTGGAAAATTGGGAGAAACATGAATGTTATTTAGAAAAATAAAAGCAGCGGATATTGGCTGAAAAATCACAGGAAACCTGACTTCTCAAAAGCATGTAAAGCTATATTGGATGGAATTGATTGCTAGGATTTATGTTGATTCTCTCATTTTTTTTTTTTTTTTAGGCGTTTCACCCCAAGCAAGGCGAGAAGCCACTAGGACGCAAGGGGTTACAGAAAATTTGGAGCAAGATCAGATAGGAGTGATAGAAGAAAGGATGAGGAGAAGGGTAGTGGATAGATCAAGGCAACTGGAGATACAGAGGCCAGAGAGAGAGAGAGAGAGAGTGGAGGGTACCGAGAACCTTTTCCTAAACAAGAAACAAGGCGTAAGCCTCTACTCATGTCCAAGAGAAGGAAGAGGAGTGTTAACCGGGCGGTAGGAGAGCCTACCTACTCCTATTACATATAACATATACAACAACAAAAACAGAGGGAGCGATGAGAGGGGGTGTAATTTGCAAAGAGTCCTGGCTGACACTTGGATTTTTCCTTTCGCAACATTAATTTTTAACTTAGTATGAGTCCCATTGACTATTCTAAAAAGAAATTGAAGAAAATAAGGATATCTGGAATAATTGCTATGTCATAATAAATGCACCAACATACGTGGCATGGATATAATAAATTAGATATTCTATATGAAGGAAAGGTTAAGTAAGGTTGAATTGCGTAGTAAAATTATAGCGCCCTTCAAATTTAACAACTGTGTCTAAATAAACGCAATTGGCCAATACGATTTTTTAATACTAAACATCACGACCAATAATATTTATGATGACATTGATATGCATGCAAAAGAATACTCCTTCAAACATCTGATTATTGCTCATTATAATTATTGTTATTATTATTTTATTTCCTTTGATTTCTGGTGTTTACTCATTTCTTTCTGGGTCCCGACCAGAGACCTAAGGTTAGAAATGACATCATGGCATTTTCCACTAATCCAAAAAAAAAAAAGCACGAAAAAAATAAACATATTTTACATAGATAAATCCCTTCATAAGTTGTGGGATGTACTTATGAGAACAACTTTTTAATAGGATATATTTTTTGTATTCCTGTAAGATATAGACATCCAGGAATCCATTCAATTAGTTTACTGGAATCTTTTTCAAACAACAGAGATTGTCGATGTTTCCATGTGCCACATTTTTAAGATTTCGATTTCAATGTCCTTGTATTTTGATAGCTTTTTGAAGATCTTGAAAGATACATTGCAGTCTGAAGGGACAGCCATATCAATAAGGAGGCACATTTTTTTTTGTGGTCTCTAATAACAATGTCAGGGCGCTTAGCTTTGATTGTTCTGTCAGTGTGTATTGTGTAGTCCCATAGAATTGTAACAATTCCTATCTCCGTAACCGGATTTGGGTGATGTTCAAATTATTAAAATTATTCAAAATTATGTTTAAAAATGACAGTTATATAGTAAATTTCAGTGAAAATCTGGGGTGTATCATAAAATGTTGTAAATACGAAATGGAAAAATTATTCAAGTCACAATGATAACTGGGTTGCAATAAAACTACTTGAGGAAGAGATTTTAAGTAACAAAAATGTGGTTGCACAGAAGGATACTGAGAATGCTATGGATCGAACGTATGTGCGTGCGTGCGGCTCTAAATTTTTATACGAGCCATATCCTACGTAGCTACATGGCAAAATAATTAAACAGTATAATTTATTATACATCTACTAGCATCATTTACCATTATGATATTTCACTTAGTTCTCTTAGGTTTTGCTGCCATTAATTCTTTCAAGACATTACCTGCTTTTATTTCATTTATTTCGAATTGGAGAAACCCGGCCATCTTATGTATATTGAAAAAGTTACGAAATGCAGGGTTTTTACTGTGCATATGTATCATTTGACTCCATTACACAATGATAGGGGTATATTCTAATATAATGAAAAAAGAAGTTGCATTTAAATATTTCTAATATATTCCGATATTCGTAATAGTGAAAAACGTATTGAAAATAACTGTCCGATTACTGGAGACAATAAGCTTGAATAATACAACTCAATAATAATTTTGATTAGTTGATTTGTTTTCTACGGCTTATCAACTCGTTGCGTGTTATTTAAAGCAGGAAAACAGTTTTATATTTTAAGAATTTCTTTCAGGGATATATTGGATCGAAGTAGCTAACTGGTTTAAGCTACTGTAACCGAGTAGAACAATCTAGCAGGTAGCAGTAATGGACTTGGTACTCGTCGTAGTCGCACTCAATAGGTGTAGGCAATAGGCGTAGACCAATACTATAGCCACTGGCGTAGTCCAATGGTCGACGTCTGCACCTTCACATCACTCTGTATTTATGGCTGACAGCAGCCAATCATATTCCTGTGAGGAGGAATACAGGTGTATGCATATTCATTACATCAGATAATAATGATTTAGTAAAGTTTTACTGATTAACCCATGGGTGGATTCATACCTTTGACAAGGGTATTTGCATCTAAGTTCATATAACGATCTCAAAAAAAAATTGGAACTTTGTTTCTCGATTAACAATGCTGAGGAATTAGCCATGATACCAAATTCACATCCAAGCTTATAGCATCTGGTATTCCCAATTGGTCGTCCATCTGGGTATTGAGCAGGCTTGACATTGCTTAACTTTGGTTATCGCTCGGGAACTGATGTTTCAATGTGATGTGGCCGTTAGACATGAATAGTGATTTAAATACTCATTTGAATACTCATTTGAATACTCATTTGAATACTACATTTGATACTAAGTGACCCAACAAGATTAAACATGTAAAAGTCAACTAATCAATATATTCAAATTACGACAAAAAAAATTGTCTACAAATTCTTAAGTATTTTCCATTACATTTAATTTTCATTTAAATTTACAACTGTCTACATCACGTGCAACAACTGAATCCGACGGTTTAGTTATGCAAGAGCTAATAGGTATGTAGATAGTGCAGTTGTGTTATTCATGGGATAAATATAGGATTCATCACCATACGATAGCAAAATGAATATTGACGCTAGAAAGATGGTAACTTTATATCTAAAATGTCGCCTGTTCTGTTTTTTTTTCTTTCTGGGAAACACAAGGAAGTATGTCACAGGAAGATGTGATTTCGGAACCGATATCCGCGTCGTTTACAAATGAAGTGAAACAATATCGTAATTTTCTACGGCTGACATTGTATTCACTAAACGGAGGAGTATCACACGTTGGTTGAGTTATCCTGGCTTAGCTCAAAATAATGGTGAGTTCAGCACCTGGCTACAGTGCAGGAAAAAATGAATAGTTTATTTACTAAATGGAATTAACCGATGAGGATATATTAAAAACGTGAATAGAACGAGAAATTAGAACAATCGTTAGAAATAAAAATCAGGGCAACAGTCCGAACGATATAAATAGTGTAAAATAGTGTAAATACATCATAATGGAAATATTAACAGATATTTACATATTTTTATACACCATGTTTCCTGGCGATGGTAGTTTTTTTGTTTTTTTTTTCTTTTTTTTTTCAGGAAGACAGGGGAAAACTAGTCCGACTCAGATATCACGAATTCTTTCTTTGAACATTTGGCTGATTACAAAGAATCCATTGTTATTTGGGAATGTCAGACTTCAGCACTCTCGGCCAAATTTACTAACTTCCTTTCAGTTACACGCAACTGATGCAATTCATTGATGTACAGATTTGATCCATCCTTGTATAGATATACTGACACCACTACTTCAGTACCTAGACCACATAGTACCAAGACCTAAAACTGCTGCCATACTGACTAATCGAGAAGCAACACTAGAGTAGTTGATTTCACTGACTTAACACAGAGAGTCGTGTGTTCAATACTTGGCCACAGCAAAAGGAACCAAAGCTTAGAGTTGTTACTAAAGCGAATTTACTGAAACTGAGATATCTAGAAGATGTATAGTACGTGGACTAAATAAAAGGTTAGGTCCGAAATTCCAGCGTATATCACATGAAGAAGACCGTAGCTGAATATATGAATATAATAATAAAGATGATGATAACAGCCCAAACGATGCAAATAGTGTAAATTGTTTTAACGGTTTAGTTAGAATTTCATTTAATTTAGGATCCCTCAAATGTATCTTTTTCTGACAATCATTTTGCGTTGTCATTACAGCTGTCAAGCAATGATCCAAAAAATTCACATCCTGGTATGATTTGACACGTAATATTCCGGAAGCTATATGATCAAATTGTTGTATTCTTCGCTTTGATTTTACTGCCACACTCGTCTGAAATCTACCGTAGCTCCTCAAAATATTTCTTTCATTTCTTTACTATAATGCTGTCTAATTCAAAAATAACGTTCTTAAGTAGGCGCCGGATGGGGTCGTCAGTGATGTAATTTGACTTGGTTCATCAGGATGTTTCGGATCATTCAACATCATACACTACATCACTATGTTGACCCAATCAGGGGAGATCAATCCCTGATCCCCCCTCGCAATAAAACGCTGGCCGTTTTAATGAATTAAACGAAGAAAGGCCACGTTTTCTGCACACTCGATTCGATGATTCTAACAACCAATCCACTGCGCGGACTATCTTTTAAATGGTCCATGGTGTGGACTGTCTTCTTTTCTTTCTTTTCAGTGGATAGCAGTTTCAATGGATAACGTAAATTTAACCCTTTTTTCCGAAGTATGGTTTGATGTCTTACTCTAAAAATATTTGCCGTTTTGATTTTATTTGTACTTGCGGGGGGGGGGCTTAAACTCAACTCTGCTATCACATTTTTATCGTTTAATCTGCTTCTTAACATTATTACAGGACAGTTAACTTTTAAGTGGATTTATTCGCAAAATTAAAATAATTGTCCATAAACATTCCGTACGATTTTACTGTACACAAACAAATAAATAAATAAATAAAACACCATAATATTCCTTAAAATTTATTTAAAAACATTTACAAATTTGGTGTCGGTTAAAATACAATAAACTACAAAATACTCTGAAAGTGAGAAAATGCATTTTAAAAATGACGTTAGTCTTTTACAACATTGTTTCATATTTTACATACCATATCCCTTAAGTACATGGCTCATATAACTTTATATACTTTTTAGTGCCTAGTAATGTTTCTCTTTTTCCTATCTTCCCATTCCCTGATCTTTCATCCATTTGAACAAGCTCGTTTGGTAGTTATATCTCATGAGTAAAATGCAATTAAAATATTATCAACTTATCAGCGTGTTAAAAAGAATGTGTGATCTTAACATAATTTAATGGTTAACAAAAAGTGTGACGTTTTAACAGATAGTGATACTTATACTGTGTGAACAGACCGGTTCACCATAATTTAGAAATTGGCAAATACTGATACTTTATTGGATTAGATTATAACATTTCTCGCCTTTTTTCTGTAGTTATTCACTCTTATTTTCTATTTGTTTATATTTGTCAAATTTTGCACACTTCGCTGTTCTGTCAGCGATCTAGATCAATTACGACCAATCAGTAAGTTTGATCATCACCGAGTGATTCATAATTTCGGCCTGTGTCACAACTGAGCTTCGCTTAGTAAATCATTATATTTGTTGAAATTGTGTAGATCCAAAGATTTCAAATTTAGGCTAAGATAGTTTACCTTTAATTTAAACTAATATCATTTAAAGTAACGTATTGTCTTATATCATTAAGTTAGGTGTGTTATTAATTCATCTTCCGCTTATTGTATCGCCTAGTAAAACATTCTGCGCGTTACATAAAGAATAATTCGTCCCAAATAAGTTTTGCTCTGAGAAATACGAATAAGGTTTTTTAGTGCCAAGAAACAAAACACGTTTTTTTTAGCTAATTTGATGGTGCTGATTTCGAAAATTACTTCAGTTTTTCCTGGTTAGCTATCGTTTTGCTCTACTGAAATTGCTCATTTTTTTGAAAAAAGATCAATTTACGATCTTAGCTGATCGTATAATTTAGTTAATAAATGTATTAGAAGCCCAACTATTTTCGGGTAGGCCGAGCAATTTGTGTCAGCCACTATTTTTATGAGAAAAAAATTGTTTTGAGTAAAAAATTTTAAAATAGAACTACCAGATTTTATTTTGAGAAATATTGCCATCTATCAACATCATATATACAGAAAGCAAATTATTTTTCCCAAAAATGATGCATTTCTGTACAGTAAAAACGGAAGCTATGCAAGAAAAAGTAAGATCATTTTCACATTCAACCCCTTCAGATTAAGTAAAAGTGTCGTTTGGTGTCTCGGCACTATTTCAGTTCTTTTTTTTTTTTTTTGACTAGTGTGATCTACACGATTAGAGAATCATTTAATTTAATTTTAAAATTGACTTTGAAAATAAAACTCATAAATCTTCATTTGACGCTTGGCTAAATCCAGGATTTTTGCTTATGCCCATTTCTCTCCTCCTCGTGTTGATATTTCTTTTCCTCTGTGGAATTTATGAACTGCTATCCACTTTTACAATGCTGTAAAAATAGTTTGTTTATTAACAGTTCTCTGCCGTCCTGGAAAAGACGATAAACTACATCTGTGTCCTGGATAAAACGATAAACTTCGTCCAACCGCAAGGCCTCTGATCAGGATATATTGAAAAGCGTTGGACCACCTTTTAATTACCGGTGTTCACAGGTCCACTCCGATTCGAGGTGGTAGCACCAGTTAGGGTCCCAATTATGGGCAAAAAGTTAACCCCCGAACTGGGTTCAAAACACTGTGAAAAATGTAAAGATAGGGTTTAATACCAGAAATACTTTGTAAAACTTTATTATCAGCAATACAGTTTTGAGGAAAAAATTACCAGCAATACATTATTACTAGCAATACATTTAAAAAGAATATTACCAGCAATACATTTTTGAAAGCAAAAATACCAGCCATGCATTATTACCATCAATATATTTAAAAATATTACCAGCTATATATTTTTGGAAAAAATTACCAGCAATATATTATTACCATTAATATATTTTAACAAATATTACCAGTAATATATTTTTGGAAAAGAAATATTACCATCAATAAAAATTGTCGGCATTAAATAACCCATTGAAATTGATATGCCGTAAACCAAACCAAACCAAACCAGAAGTAATCTATGAATGTTATTTTCTCTCCCTGGATAACGTTTTATTTTTACACTTGACCTTGCTAATGATTTCCCTGTGGTATGCAATTATATTTCTCGTTCTTCGTAGTATTTTAAATCGCTTTAATCTATTATTAACATCTATAGCGAAAGCAAAACGCTCATTTCAATAATCATGGGATATTATTCTCTCTAATCAATGCAATCAATCAATTTCTTTTTATATACTTAAATTACAATTTATTAATGTTTAGCATTATTATCAATTGCATGAATTTATTAGCAAAAGGAACAGCCCAACTGGCCGACATATTAATTCCAAATTGAAGATACCAAAATCAAACAAGTATAACAATTACAATATCCGAGTAGGACGGAAAGTCTTTTATGAGAGGAGGTAAAGTGCGACTGTGAGATCCGAAGATGCGTTTGGATAGTGAAAGATTCATTCCAAAATCTAAGCAAATCATTAGGAAACTGAAAAAAAAAACGTAAGAAACAAAGGAAATATTTAAGTACAGGGTGTTGCAGCAAAATCCGAAACTTGATAAAAAGAAACCGAAATAGGCAATAAAAACAAAAGTTGTATATGCAGACAAGAAGTTTTAGGAAAGATGGCAAAAAGACAAAATTTAGACAGAGGACAGTAACTTGTGGCGAGCCATGATCGCCGCCGTCCTGAATGGACATGGCAGATGAAAGAAAGACAGAAAAACAAGAAGGCAGATTTTAATGATCATGGGATAATATTCTCTCGGTTCAATGCAATTTATTATTGAATTTATACTATTTGTTTTTACTTACTAAAACACGCATTTATCAAGTTTTAACATCATTAGATAGCTTTGTTCCTTTTCAATATCCTTATTATATCATGCAATAGAAAACCCCAACGTAAAAGTCTTTGATCTCTTCCGCTATTTACCCAGTAAGCATTTTACAGAGGACGGGAATAATTGCTGATCTATAATTTCATGCTGTGGTATATTTCAGTTTCGTTTTGTATGCAAGTTTGTTTTTTTTTCCTTTCTTTTTTATGTTCGCCCATTTTGAAAATCCTACTTCCGCCATTCATTTATTGTCGGCTGATTACCATCGTCTATAATTAAATAACGTAAGTGTCTTAAACTAGAATCTATTATGTCGATGTGCTTTTCACGTTGCATGGTGGTGTTTTTCTCTCACCGTGTAAATAATGACGCCTTTCTTTCTTATCTAAGTAGATTGTTAATCGCTCTGACTTTTTACAATGTCCTTTACATTTTCCAGTTACATAATTTACTCACGGATATTATGGATTCATTAGTTTCTTTTTGTCTTATATCTGCTGATTAGTTGTCAAATTTACCTACATTCTTCTGTAAAGTGCACAATGATAATAGAATCTCTTCAGGATATCTTCTTCAGAATATGATCTTTTGGTTCCCTATATCTTCGAGTAACATTTGTTCCATATTTCTATTTTTGCAATGTTTGATTGATATAGGAATAAAGTCTCGCTGCCAACACTTGAGTTTGAACCTTAATAATCCAATCTATGTTTCAGTAAGTGCGCCGAGTGGAATTGGCGTTTCCAAATCAAATCCTAGTCGGTATCACTGCGTTCACATTCGCACAAATAGTCTAGGGAATAAAAAAATCTAGATGTTCTCCCTCTGCTAGTTGTTAATAGTACAACAAACTGGGTTAGTAGTATTTTAGGCACCAATCTAGGAGATTGTCAATATTGAATTTAAAAAAAAAACGGTTGGGGTGAGAACAGTATATCAAGCTTATAAAAAGACAACTTCACTATAGCAATATCAAGCGTCGTGAAGCTGTATACTTATAAACTACAGGTGAGTCCACAGAACTTACATACCTACATGCATTTCTCAGAAGCCTAGAGGCCTTTTGAAAAAATGGCTTCCTATATATGATATATAATAATTATGAACTTTTCCTTTTATTTGTATTGTATAGTAATTTCGTTTCCAACAAATAACACCCGGTCAGAAATGGCATCATGACAAGGAACATTTGTGAAAAACCAAACATACTATGAACACATACATTTTACATAGATAAAGTCCTTCGCAAAGGGTGATTTTGGCTTCAGAGAACAAAATTTTGCATTTCTTTAGCCTTAATAAATGAATTTTTTTTTCTCTGAAGGGCTACCAGGGATCGTTTCAATAAGTTTACCAGAACATCTTTCAATCAAACACAGGGCCCCAACAAGAATTGAAATGATAGATGCATTCATAAGCCCTATGTTTTTAAATTTCTACTTCAAGACCCTCGTATTTTGATAGTATTAAAAGATCTTGAAAGCAACAATACAGTCTGCAAGAACTGGCAGGTCAATAAGAAAGCACATTCTGTTTTTGTGGTTTTGAACACGTAGTTTGGATGATTTCTTTGATTGTTTTGTCTATTATGTCTATTTTAAAGGCCCATAAAATTGTCACTGGTCTTAAGTTTGTAACCGTTTTTTTTTTTAGGTGAGGTAGTGCACATAAGCATTTCTTGCAGAATCTTATTCATAAAAGTTGCCGATTACCCAGTGCAGATATTGGTCCATTTTATCTCATGCCAGATTTAATATTCTGTGGGCGCTAATAACGTCTAAGCTGATAAAAGATGTGCAATTTTTTCTGAATATTCATCACAGGATATGCATTTGGTCCCAACACAGGTTTTTCAGCATGTTTGCTTGATAATTTATGGTTAGCAATCATTGGTCCTGTGCAGCCATGATAAAACGTTCGGTTTCAGAATTTAATCCTAAACTATCAGTAGCCACCGATGGATATGGGGTTTGCCAGCTTGTTTGAGACGGGAAAATATTAACCATCAAGAGGTTTCTTTTGTCATCGTTCCTTTATTTTATTTGATTAATTTCATTTTCTGCATTATTATTGTTATTATTATTATTATTAGTAGTAGTAGTAGTAATAGTAGTAGTAGTAGAAGTAGCAGTAGTAGTTGAAGTAATTGTTGTTGTTGTAGCAGTAGTAAAATAACATTTTTGTAGTTTTCTTTCACAATAAGGCTTAAGAGTCACTCAGTGTAGAAATAGGTGTGCGTTATGAATGTAAATGTCTATATTATGTGAATATGGATGATATATAACAACTGACCTACGATATGAAAACAGGGAAGTATATGCTCACCGAATCTACAGTTCTTGGTAAGAAGCCTTCTGAGTGAAACTTCCCCCTTACAATTGGAATAGAGAGAAATGGAGGGTGGTTCCATTACGTGTACGCAGCATGTTGAACCTTAGCCGTACATGTACGAATTGGGAGAAATAAAGAATGCAGTTCTACCAAACATTTACCAAGGAAATAGCATAAGATTATCGATAGACATGAAGTGTTGCATGGTGGAAAACATGTCATCCACAACGTCGCGTAAACGACATTGGAAGCCATCATGACTAGATTATGAAGGTTAGCGAACTACATACCAAATATAATAGCCACATACATTTTGAACAATTACATCTCTTATAAAGATTACGGTAGAGTAATTGATAGCAGCTAGGATTGAGAAATCGAATCGATTGCATTCACTTACGTGTTAATATCCTTGGGAAAGGTATGAATCCTCTTCTTCTCCCCCAGCTATGGGTAAATAGCAGGACAGATCGGGTTCTATAGCCTTTCATGGCAACTGATAAATGATCGCCTAAGTGTGTATCACTCATGGCACATAACTGACTGACTGATATGTTAATCCATTTGGGAAAAGTATGACTCATCTTCTTCTCCGCCAACTATGGTTAAATAGCAGGACAGACCGGGTCATATAGCCTTGGATGGCAAATGGTCTATCGCAGAAAGAAAAGGCAACCTACTGCAGAAAAAATCTGCCTAGTCAGTGATGTATCAAAAGCTACATGATCGCATAACTGTCTGTATATAGGTCATTAATCATTCGACATAAGCAGCCTCATTAGGAGAGTATCGTTTCATCGTGACTGGGGAAAACTTTCATCGATGATGTTGTTAGTATCTTGGTTTTGAGGTACTGAAAGTTACAAACCAGTTTTTTCGCCATCGAGATGTTTGAGGGAGATCAAAAACAGCGGTCTGTCTCGCTTTGGGTCACTCTATATACTGTAGAATCATCTGCATATATGTTTACTAACGATCTATGAATTTTCATGGCAGATCGTTAATAATAAAAAAAGGGAAATATAGTAGGGTTGCGTTCAGTTCTTTTGTAAACACCTGCATTGATCTCGTAGACTTCAGGCGTCCTGTGTAAGATATTAAACTACATCCGCATCTTGGGTACGACAGTAAATTACATCCAGCAGCAAGGCCTTTGATCAGGAGGTTTTGAGGAGCGTGGAACCACCTCAATGGCAGGTGTTCCCAGGTCCACCTAGACCCAGTGTGGTAGCACCTGTTAGGGTCCCAGCTATGGGCAAATAATTAACTATTACCAGCAATACTTTTTTGAAAAATTATTACCAGGAATACAATTTTGAAGGAAACATATTACCAGAAAGAGATTTTTGACAAAACAAAATAATAGCAGCAATAAGAATAATGCTGTCTGCATTAAATAACCCACTGAGGTTGATATGCAGTAAAACAAAATAACCCACTGAGGTTGATATGCAGTAAAACAAAATAACCCACTGAGGTTGATATGCAGTAAAACAAAATAACCCACTCAGGTTGATATGCAGTAAAACAAAATAACCCACTCAGGTTGATATGCAGTAAAAACAAAATAACCAGGTTGATACAGTAAAACAAAATAACCCACTCAGGTTGATATGCAGTAAAACAAAATAACCCACTCAGGTTGATATGCAGTAAAATAAAATAACCCACTGAGGTTGATATGCAGTAAAACAAAATAAACCAGACCAATCTAAACCAAAGATTACATATCCTATTCATACAAATCTATCCTAAAAATGTTGTCGGCATTAAATAACCTATTCAAGTTGATATGTCGTAAAACAAAATAAACCAAACCAAACTCATAGACTTGAGAAGATATTCCCAACGACTTTCATGAACCTACCTGAGATTAAAGGCTTCATAATTGTGTAGAGTCTTGCCTAAATTTATAGAGAATTTAATAGCATCCACCTTTGCAACATCTTGTCAAAATCTAGGGAAATCGTTCACGTGGCGAGGCTCTTATGGAGGGCTTCACTTGATTGTACAACAACACATCAGCAGTTGACATGCAAATGAGATATCACTATTGTTCTTCGCTTAGGAGGTTGTGTTTTGCTGAGTCGATCAACAATATGCTTTTTGATAACAGACTTAAAAAATTTGTTGATGACACCAAGGAAGCTGATGTGGTGATATTGTGACGAGGCGACCCTTCATCGGCATTCTTGAAAACAATGCAAACAGCAAACAGTTTTACATACGTAGCTAACATTCCGCCTTCAGATATAGTTTAAATAACATTGCTAAGCTTGGAGCTAAGGCTACGTATTTTAAGTACAACTGCAGGGATTTTTTTTTCCGGATCAGTAGCCTTCATTTATGATATGCACATCTTTCTATATCATAGTTTCTCAATCATTTTTACTTCAGGGCGTACAAGTATTATAACTAATACTCAGAGTCGCACTTTAAATTTTAATAAGTAAAACTTAATCACGAAATTTGAAAATAAGGATGTTTGGTTTAGCATTCCAAAAGTTTTCATTTAAATTGATTTATGAAGAACCTGTTATTTTTAAAGAAATTTATAATGACTGATTTAAATCCCTTGAGGAGGTCAAAAGGTTTGATTATCCGTTTCTTAAAGATTAAAGAATTTATCATTCAGTTTAAAATATCAAATAATAAAGATTTGCCCTATCCATGGAATCCATGAGCTTGGTGTCTTTAACTTTTTCAATAAATATATTTTATCAAAATATAAAAAAAAAAATCATAAGTTACTCTTCTGTTACTTTGAAGCACACTTGGCTACTTTTCAGAGGGTATTAGTGCACCCAGGCGAACCATTTGTTAATGCTGTTTTAAATTGTTCAGTCTGAATGATAGAGGTGAATATGATACATGAGATATAATATTAACTTTCTTTAAGTATGTGTTCCACTATTTTTGAGCTGAATAACAGAAAGTAATTAATGTCTTTGTTACAAAATAATTAATACCTAATTCTTAAATACTTACTTTATGTTTAATAATTAGTTGATAAACTACGTAGTTTATTTTTGTTTTAGTCTATGCGATCTGGATAACTATAATATGAAATTTCGATTAAATGTAACATCTAATTAAAAAAAAAATGTGCGTATTATACAGGGGATATTTCTTTCCAGAAATACCTATTAAATGAGTGCGTATTGTATAAGAATAAATATATTGTTATTATTATTAGTAGTAATTGTAGTAGTTTTGAGTTTTCAAATCATTCGTATCTTGTGACCCTCCCAATATTTTTGACTCTATCTCTTGTATTGATTTTGAATATTTCACTTAACTTTCTTGACCCGAGCCTGCGTTCAATTCTATTATGCCATAACATCTCGAATCAGTTCTATAACATATTGATTTATTATTCTTTAAAATTTCCAGTCTATGATTTACACTCATAGGAAAAATCAATTCTTTTACACAATTAACGCCTTTAGTATGTCGACTTGATATAACTCTAATCATTTTCATCATCCCAAAAGTTATTTATTACCCTGATTTGTATAATGGGAGATATTCCGAATTTGGTTGGAAGGTTGAGTCAGTTTAAAATTTTTGTATTGATAAGTCCAGTTTGCGCAAGAGTCAAAAGACTTTATGTCTTTTTTTTTTTATGATGCTTTCTTTCACAACAAGTCCCGCAGTTCAATGAAGGTGCCTTCAGCTCTCTGAGCAATTTAATAAACTCGGACAGAAGCAGCGGCTGATTCTGTTTCTGATTCTGATTATAATTATTTTATTATTATCATTATTATTATTATTCGTCGTCGTTGTTGTTGATATTGTACAGTGTGATTGAAAATTATTTGCCTAATTTATGTATCATCCACTCTCTTGTCTTGTAAAAATGACAGTAAGACGGGCAAGTCCATCACACATATAATAGGGAGCTACTTGTCAATAATCCTGTATGCTCTTTGCATTTTTGATTTAAGAGATCTTTTGAACTAGAGAGATGAATCCGTTTATTCTGTTGCAATAGTTCTTTTCCTCACGCTACAAACCTGGGAAACTCTCTCCTGATTTCTTGCTTCAAAAATGTAATGCAGCCCCAAATGTCTGTCTCCCTGAAAACTGTCTTTTCTCCTCACTAATGTCTTCTCATTCTCATTCGTTCCCAGTAAACCTTTTGAGTCCTAATGCAATTATCACCTTACTTGGGATGAAATGACAAAAAAAAATAGTAATTTTCACAAAGTATCAAATGTACTCAGTACTTCATAAACCTCCTCGTTTTTTTACGACATAGGCTAAAAAGAATTGCTTCAATATGTCTGCCAGAACATTTATCAATCAATCCTGGGATTCCAAATACAATTGGAAATAGTGATGCCTCTATGTCTCACATCTTTCAGATTGCCACTTCAAGATCGTTGTATTTTGAGAATTTTTTTTTTTTAATATCTTTAATAAAGATACACTGAAATCTGCAGGAAGTGACATGTTAATAAGTATGCACATACTGTTTTTTGTTTTTATCATTATTATTATTTTTATTTTCTTTGATTTCTAGCGTTTACACATTTCTTTCCGGGTTCCGCCCAGGGATCTAAAGTTAGAAATGGCGTCATGACACTTTCCACTGACAAAAAAAAAAAAAAAAATTACAGAGATAAACCCTTCGTAAGGTGTGGGCTGTACTTATCAGAAATTTTTTTGTATCTCCTTGAGGCATGGACTTCCAGGAATCCCTTCAATTAGTCTACTGCAATCTTTTCCAACCAGTGCTAGGGCTCCAACTACAACAGGGATTGTTGATGTTTCCATATGCCACATTTTCGAGATTTCTATTTCATGGTCCTTGTATTTTGACAACTTTTTGAATATTTTCAAAGATACATTGAAGTCAGCAGGGACTGCCATATCAATAAGGAGGCACCGTTTTTGTTTGTGGCGTTTAATAACAATATCTGGGCGGTTGGCCTTGATTGTTCTGTCAGTGTGTATTGTGTAGTCCCATAGAATTGTAACAGGTCTTATCTCCGTAACCGGGTCTGGGTGGTGTTCATACCTTTTTCTTTCAGTTTCCTTCCCGTAGAAGTTGCAGATTTTCCAGTGCAGATATTGGCCCACTCTGTCATGCCAGGTTTTATATTCAGTGGGTGCCAACACCGTGCAACCTCATACAAGATGATCAATCGTTTCTGGATATTTATCACAGAATCTGCATTTTGGGCTGACACAATATTTTAGTATATGTGCTTGATATATCCTAGTTAGCAAGAATTGGTACTGCGCAGCAAGGATACAACCTTCAGTTTCCGCTTTCAACCCTGCACTACGTAGCCACTGATGGGTACGGGTTTTGTCTACGTCAGCTTGTTTGGTACGGGCAGAGTATTGGCCATGAAGCGGTTTATCTTGCCATCGCTACTGTATCTGGTCGGTTGCATTCGTCTTTGCGGTCTTTTTTATGTATTTTGCTGCTTAAGTCGATGCATTGTGCTTTACTTGCATCTATTTGAACCTCCATTTTGAACTTTATGGCTTCTTTTATTTCGGAATAAAGATGCTTACTACTTTCATGTTCTTTGACACATATCATCATCCAGTCTTCTGTAGTTTCGATGTATCTTTGAAGGCTAGTTGTTGAACTAATCCTCTGTCTCCTTCGGATTTGTGCACATACTGACGATCAACATCAGCTTTGGGATAATGCATGCGGTTGTTGTTGTCGTCGTTGTTGTTGTTGTTGCTGCTGCTGCTGCTGATGCTTTCTTTCCTTTGCTTTCTGGCGTATACTCATTTCTTTCCGTGTCCCGACCAGAGATCTAAGACCAGAAATGGCGTCATGAAGTTTTCCACTGAGCAGTTAAAAAAAGAAAAAAACAACCACAAACAAACTTCGCACATATTTTACATATATAAATCTCTTCGTAGGGTGAGGGCTGTACTTTTGAGTACCATTTTATGTATCTCTTTAAGGCCAGGGATTCTTTCAATGAGTCTATTGTAATCTTTTCCTGTGAATCCGACGGCTCCAAATACAACTTGGATAGTTGATGTCATCATGAGCCACATTTTCGAGAATTCGATTTCAAGGTCTTTGTATTTTGATATATTTTTTGAAGATCATCAAAGATACATTTCAGTCAGCAGGGACCGCCATGACAATAAGGAGGCACATTTTAACTTTGCGATATCTAATCCGATATCAGGGCGATTAGCGTTGATTGTTCTGTTTGTGTGTATTTTAAAGTTATTATTATTGCAGTTATTAATATTCCTTAATCATTCTGCTTTCACTTGTCTCTGATTTGTTTCGAGCCGTGTGCAAAAAATGTTCCTTCCTCATTACTTCGATCATAATTCCATTAAAATCAATTTCGGATCATTTGTTTCTTCTGGTCACTTTTTCTTTTATGCTCGAAGATTATCAGTTCTATGTTCTTTCGTAAAATTATATTTTTCTAATAATTCGTCTATTAAATATTCCTATTCATAATTATGTTATTGTTATTGCTACTGCTACTATTGTTAAAATAATATTTATTTTCTTGAGATCCGCGGTCTTTTGTGTCTGGCAATCAAGATTACAGTTTAAATCTTCGAAATTTAATATCATTTTCTGTATTTTCCTCCCGTTATTTGTACTGTTTGCTTTGGCTTCTTTGTCTTTTGTAGCTGTTAAAGAGAAAGAAAGGAAAAAATGCGATGTCTCTTTGTACTTTTATTTCACCATATGACCTGACTTCGGGAAAAATACAATAATTTCTCTTTGTTTAACAACAATACAGCAGAATGCATTTCAGTTTAAGATAATCAATAATGTCGATAATTTTATTTTATTTGTACTACATAAACAGAATCTAGCTATGATTTTTAACGTACAAAACTATTGTAGGGACATCAATGAATCCGTAACAATAAGTCACAAAAAACATTTATAAAGGATGTTCTAATAACTTGGACAGATTTTAAATGTGAATTAAGTTTAAGCGTCTAATGAGTTTTTTCTTATTCTTTCAGATTTGGCGGAAGTTTGGGCGATATTAATTTGCACACGTAATTGCCTTGACTAAAATAACATGATCCAATAAAGAAATAAATAAATGTCCACCAATAACACTGATTTAATTACGGGTGACTTTGATCCGTCTGAATGAAAAACCCTTATATATAATCCGTCATAATGACACATCATTAGAAATATATTTATTTTCAGCATAATTTTCTTCTTTAACAGTATCATAAATAAGATTTAGTTTAAACATATTCGATACACAAATGGACTAACAGAATTATTTCAAAGTTAAAATAATCAATTTGGAGATTTATAGGTTTTTTTGAAGACATTGCTCCGAGTCAACAAGTAGTAGCAACAATATTTTGCACAACTGAATGACGAATGTAAGGAAATAGGACGATTTTTAAGTTTTATCTATTTTGATTTTATGTAGCATAGTAAACACAGAAAATACATTAACCTACGTACAAATGAAAGAACGCATTAAAGTTCACTATAGGGAAACCTTTGCAGTTAGAGAAGTGAGAGAGGTCATGAAGTGTCGCTTTTTTATAGTTGTTGGACAACACCACCGAACGGCCTATTAGAGAGATTATTTGCGGATAACTCACAGCTTAAAGAAGCATAAATATGATCACCGTAATTCAATATTGGAATCAACTGTATGATGAGTTACAAAGAAAACTCAATAACGTAGACATGGCATATTTAAACTGGTGCGCATCAATATATGTAATTTCTGATGAATTCATGAATCAATGATTAGGACATCATAAAATATTAATAGAATTAATCTAAAGAACTTTCGATTCAATTTAAGCCTGCAATGTTTGTGATATTCCCTTAAAGTTGTCATCAAACCAATATCCAATTATCTCTATGCCAGGTTTGTGCATATTTCTCTTTACAAGCTTTGAATTTTACATATAATAACTTAATTTTGAGATCTAATGGTCAGCTTTGATCCACATTCATTTAATTTGTTAATAGATATACTATAAAAAACACATTGTCTAAAAATGAGGTAAAAAATCGCTAGCTACTTATATTGGGAAAGATATGTTTTGCAGTTCACGCAATCACCAAAATAGATAAAATTAGATAAATGTTTTTCCTGTCCGAGTGCACATATGCATTATTCTTCTGTTACCAAAATGACACATTTGATTCCATTATAACATTTTCTCATAGCAGCAATGAAATGCTTCGTACAAAAAGAGGCGCCTTATATGAGAAGACTATCACAATTTCATAGCTATAAATGTGCGTGTGTATATGTGTGTATGTTAAAAAATAGAAAGCTTAATCTGATTCTTATTCCAGTTCCTAGTTATTAATTTTTTGTGTACGAATACAAATATAAACACACACACACACATATATATATATTCACTATATATATATATATATATATATATATATATATATATATATATATATATATATATATATATATATATTAGTGAATATATATGTGTGTGTGTTTGTATATATGTATTGTAAACAAATATATATTTTTTTATTACTTTTAAATTACATTTAAAAGTAAAAAAAAAACACAGATAGGTTTTAAACGGTAGATAACCGCGTATAGGATTCAGAACATTATCATTGATAACTCTCTCCTTCAATTTGCGATATATATATATATATATATATATATATATATATATATATATATATATATATATATATATATATATAAAATAAAATAGGAAAAACAATTTTATAAGGCATTTATAAAAGAAAAAAAAAAAAAAAAAAAAAACACACACACACACAAAAAATAAAACAACTGGTTTCGTCCCAGGACTTATCAAGTTTATTTTTCTGGGAATAGAAAATTTGTAAAAGCGTGTAAATTACATAAACGAATGGAATGGAATGAAAGAGGATAACCCCCCAAAAAAAAACCCCAAAAAACTATTGAATTTGAAGAAACTAGAGTCCAAAAACATTTAGACCCAGTAAGCATTCCCTATGTTTACAAAGGGAAGGCTCACCGGAGTGGGATCGAGATAAAATCCAAAAAAGATCCAGACTAATATGAACCACACATTTCCTACTATTTATTGCTGAGCATAAAATAAATAGTTGGAAATGTGTGGTTAATTTTCGTCTGGACCGTTTTTTGATTTTATCGAGGTTCCACTCCACATTTCACCTTAAGGTTTTAGAGTCTTTGTATATCAGATCCGCTGAGCCTTCCCTGATTGTTTTTTTTTTGGGTGTTTCCTCTTCCATTATATTCCATTCGTTAATTTTATAATCAGCAGTGGCCGCTACTAGTGATTATGAATGAATCGAGCACATCTGAGTCACTGAGGCGGTGAAGTAAAAAAATCATCTTCCTCACTGACGGCAGATGATAGTTTTGAGGAAAAATCTTTGATGTCAAATATATATATTGCCATACACAGTGTGTTTCGCATCGAAAACAGACGGACACACACACACACACACACACACATACACACACACACAGACACACACATACATATATATATATATATATATATAATATTTTTTGTTTAAAAATATGATTCCTTCGCTACATAAGAGTTCTCATGTTTCAAAAACGAGAGCCGAAACCATCCAAATAATTATTAAAATTAAGTTGAATTGAGGTGTTTAGTCCCGTTTCATGTTGAAAATTTTATATATATATATACATCTATATATATATATATATATATATATATATAGAGATAGATAGATAGATAGATAGATGAAAAGAATTAGCAACTCCTATAAGTCAGCGAAAGAGGCATACTAGAAAAAAAGAGTGCTCCATGCCATATTAAATGGCAGACGTGTATTATAAAATTCAATCAAATTTCCAGTATCATGATGCAATAAGCAAGATACATCCTCAAACATTATTGAAATGTTGCGTGTTATATGAAAGTGAAAAGGAAATAAATATGAATTGAGAATTTGTTATTTCAAACGCATGTAAAAACGTTGTTAACGCTGATTGCGATGTCAGCAGACAACTGAAAAGAAAGATGTCAGATGTGAGGTTAAAAACTGATCGTCCGACTCTGTAATGATGAAAAGACTTTACACACAGGAGATAAATAATTGCATCTAGTAAACAATTCGGTAAATAAAGGAAGAAATATGGGAAGCATAATGGAAACTATGACATATGTACAAAATCTAAAAGAATAATCTGAAGACAAACAAGCCTACTTCAAAAGAATCCAATTGAATAGCGTTTCTAAGACATTTAGAAAAATTCAGTTAGGAATATTTACATAGCAAAAAGAGAAAAACTGCTTAACATAAATCCAGAAAAAATTAGAATAGAAACTGTTACATGTGCAGTGAGAGAAATGTAAAATGTAACTCGTCTAATAAGTGTTTGGAAATTAACTTAATAGAAGACAATAATAGATTACGTAGCAACAATTATTGACGTAGAAGGCTGCGTACAATTGTATTTTTATCCTTTAGACGTGTCACGGGCAAACTGTGGCTTACGAGTCACAGGCATTTCGTTTGCTCTTTATGAATAGCACGCTTACATTCATAAGCAAGATTTTATTCATTTTATGTGCCGTGTCTTTTCAGGACGTAGGCGATTATGGCTCTCCACTTTCTCATATCCCTTGTAGCTCTCAAAGAGTTTTGTCCCTTTGATACTTCACACAGGCCCTGTTCTGTCATCCACTTGGTTAAGCCCGCTAGGAATGTCATGCGTTGCTTTCCCTTTTCCTCTATTCGACCTGTGAGTATCAGATTCTCTAAGCCCTCTTTTCTCAGTACGTGTCCCAGAAATGGCCTCATTTAAGTATAATCTTCATCCTTGTTTGCATCCCCTTCAAAACCATAATGTTGCTCACACGCTCGGACATGTTATCCTTAGCATCCATCTGTAGAACAATACCATCACTGCCTCGAGTCTCTTCTTCAATTTTTGAGGAGAGCCTCCAACATTCGCTGCCGTAAAGGAAGACAGATGTCAAATAGCAGCTCAGTACTCTTTTCTTTTCTTTTTTTTTTGTTATCAAAGAAATCCTACTGTCTTTTAATATTCTACCTAGCTTTTGGAATGCAACTCTGGCCATCCCAATGCGTCTTCGGATCTCAGCATCGTAATTACCGTTCTCTCTCAGAACACTTCCCAGATATTTAAATTTCCACACCTGCAGATCGCTTTTCGGGCTCATCCTTTTTATCGCAATAATGATTGAAGAAAATGGTTCGTACAACTCTAATTTTATCATTTACACGAGTCATGGCCAAACAGTGGCTTACAATCAATCACAGGGGGCTCATTTGCCCTTTCTGAATGAAACGCTTAATTTAATAAAGAATATAACATTTTCTTAATATTTTGTTTTCTTTCATTCTCAATTGACCTATTTTACTCTATCGAATGTAACCTATATAAAAATTAAATACAATGTCTCTTGAATTTTGTATTCTTTCGGTGAAAATAACGTTTCTATCAATTGAAACAATTATCGTTTGTCACTAAGGAAGATCGTACCTGGAAAAATATTTGTTTTTGAAGCATGAAACATTCATAATAATTTTTTTCCTCTAGAAAAAGAAATACATTATTTATTTTCAAATGATTAAATTAATACATCACGCAACGACATGTGTTTATCACACTGTCGTCAGTGATAGTATTATACCAAGATTTCAGTTTTTTTATTTTTTTGCAAAAAAACAAAAAAAAATCAGAGTAAGTTTTCTAAGGTATATGCTTCCGTATATAATCTTCTGTAGTCGAAATAGCTGATGTAGCTACTACGAAAAATTCCCCGAATGTCTTAATCGTGCCGCCAAACTTGAGATGAACTGTAGATCATCTCGTCTACTGTTCGAATAAAATTGCCCATGCCTGACTTAGAGAAATGCTTCAAGTATAAAGTAGAAGCTGATTTAAAAGAAAAGAAGGAATCTATAATTCTTAGAACAGTGTGCCTTAAATCGATAACTCAAACGATTGCTGTAGGACGAGAGCAGTAGTCTTAGACAAAAAAAAAAAATCGGTTAGTGAATATAACGCTTTCACTCAACAACACTGAAACCGTTATGAAAATTTGAAGATCTATGCGTTCTTTCACGGTAAATGAAAGAATTGTAGAAATTGAATAATTGATTCTTTGATTATTGGAGCACTTGTAACAGTTGGAATGGTTCCAAAGAGTCTTGCGAAAATAAGAGAACTGAAAATCGAGCAAAGAACTAAAATCATTAACACGTCAAAATCAATGACACTAGTTTGCAACCGGTGGAGACTTGTAGATAAATTAAGATATTTGTTGCCACGTGATCCCCTGGTTATCTATCAGATATTAATAGGACAGCATATAGAATGATGGAAATATCATTAATATTATTATTAATAATGTGAAGAAGAAAAACGAGAGTAAAACGAGGAAAAATTGAGAACTGAATGTCAATGCATAAAATAATGAATATATCTAATTAACACCAAATAGCAATAATTAGAAAGGGATGTGCAAAGATTTTCGGTACATTGTCTTTCCCCAAATCAGATTGGATTGTCCAATCATAAGAATAATTATGTTAAGAAGTGGCAGCAATTCTGAGAATGCTATTGTGCGAACTAGAAATCATCATAATTACAGGAATAGAAATGTTGCTAATTGAACTGCAGAACAAAAGACAGAATAACGAAAAACATTTACAACTAATAATTAATAAAAAATAAAATCATTTTAATGAAATAATGGTAGAACAATTATTAAAAGAATGGGATTCGTTTGCGTGAGTATATATATATATATATATATATATATATATATATATATATATATATATATATATATATATAAAAAGAATTAATCATACAAAAATAAATCTGTTAATTTAATTAATGGCAGAATCACTACATTGACATATTTAATAAATCTTTCACTTACTAACCACTCGTTGAATGATGTGATCCTGATATTTAAAATTATAATATGGATTAGATGTTCCTTAGCTGCTAGTACTTTCGAAATTTATCACATTTTTATCATCAGCCGTTGACATTTTTTTCGAAAGTACTACCAACTACGGAACATGAACTCCATCTTATAATTTTAAACACAAGGATCACATTATTTTAAGGAGTGGTTAGTAAGCTAACGTGTTATTAAATCTGTTAGCGAAGTGATTTCGGCATTAAATACATTAACATCACTGATTAATACTTTGAATGATTACTTCTTTATAATATTATATATGCTGCACCATATATATATATATATATATATATATATATATATATATATATATATATATGGAATGAGAGAGAAAGAACTATAAATGGAATATTGATTAACGTTAGAATGAAAATTGGGTGATAATCTAAATAGCAAAACAAAAAACATATTTTGTTAAGTATATGAGTCAAGTGTTTTGGTTTTAATGAATATTAATAAGACAGTAAAAATATATCATTATACCATTAAAGTTCAGTTATAATATGAAAAATGTTTATTTTTCATATTGTTTACATTATGATGGATATTGATTTTTTTATATATATTATAAAAATTGATTTCTGCTTTGAAATATAATTGTAATTACTTTTTCGAAGCTTAATACTTATTGTTAAGTTACTAAGGAAAGCGCAAATTATAATTTCTATCAAGTGCACGAGATATATTTGTAATATATATTTTTTATTTTTTTAATCAGTTCATCACAAGAAAGTCAATAACGCCACTGGAAACAGAAAATCAATCCTAAACAGGAAAACAAGGGATAATATTTTACTCCTGTACAAAGACCGGAGAGCTTGACAATAGCTGAACCTATAAATAACTATCGTTGAAAATATATAAATAATAAAATAAATTTCACTGCATAGATATTAAAGTATAGAGGTTAAGTAGAATTTAGAAGGAATCGGAAGCCCAATATTTGTTTGTGTGTAGAGCGTGTGCTAGGTGAAAACAAATCCGAATTAGATAAATTTAGATATTTTTTTTTAATTAGAATCATTAGTTGGTTCTTACAGGATCCACGAACATAATTACCAACTTGAACTAATTCTTGGTCTTTGTCTTCTCACTGGACATTGACCCTATCGATAAAAGCCGGAGAGCAAGGAGACTACATGGTATGCTTATGAAATTTTTCCGCCACCACAGCCTATATCACGTGGATTATATAAAAATGTCTACATTCAGTTAAAAATAAATAAAACAAATCGCCCTTGTTAATGGTTAAAAGAATAGCATAGCACTTTCCGTTATATTTTTAGCCATTATCGACGGCACTTTATTTTTAACTGAATGTATGCGATTTTTTGTATGCGTCTTGCGTTATAGGAATGTTTTATTTCTAAAAACATTGTAAGAACATTGTGGCTGTGTTGTATTTTGTTTTTTATTATTAGTAATTCCATTATTTTTATTTATTTCTTTTTATATGCGGATGAAGGTATTCGATTTCTATTTTCTACAATATGTTGCCGATACAGATTGGTATTCTAAAATTAACAAACTTTATCCGCAAAATCCGATCGGGTATGAAAAGAAACACACAACCACACATATATATATATATATATATATATATATATATATATATATATATATATATATATATATATATATATATATATATATATGGTGTAGTTCAATTTATCTTACAATGAATAATTCATACAAAAAGTAGATTGGTAAAGTTAATGATATAAAATGGGAAATATTTTTTCTCAAAAAAATTTTAAAGTTGCATTAACCTACAAATCACTCGATGAATTTTATGATCCTTGTTTTAGGATCAAGGATCATAACATTCATCGAGTTGTTCATAGGTTAATGCAACTTTAAAATTTTGTTTGCGAAGAGATTTCGCCATTTAATATCATTAACTTTACTAATCTACTTTTTTGTATGAATGATTCATTGTATATATATATATATATATATATATATATATATATATATATATATATATATATATATATATGGAAGGTGGTTAAAAAAGCAAATCCTCATATTGAAATGCATATAACTTATTTATTTATTAACTATGATTTTTACAAGAAATTAATATCCGTTTAACATGAGGTTTTTTTTACACCAGATTTCGCTACCAATTTCTCAAATGATTCAATTTTTGTAGTATAAATGCGTCCTTCAAGATCTTCCGAATCATGGTTTCGTATAGTATACTCGCACTTTTAAACCAAATAAAATAGTCATAGCGTGTTAACTCAGGACTCCTGACCGGCCACTCACATATAAAATCGGAAGTTACTTTTCAATCACCCTATATATATATATATATATATATATATATATATATATATATATATATTCTTCTCTCCTTGTTCAAATTAATTGAAACAATACAAATAATTCCGTTATTATTTACTTTTTCGTATTTTCCAGCAAAACGTTATCCAGTGCACATGTTTATTTTTCTTATGTCCATTCCCCGGAGATTGACCACAGATACACGATTGGAATTAAAACAGAAGATTTTCCGGACCAGTCTAGTAATTTGATTTGCTCACTGGTAAGCCTTGCCAGTTTTTCGTGTAGCATTATAATTTTCGTACGCTCTTTGGAGGAACGTCATTCGCAGGCGTAGGACAACTAATCGATTGTCAGGACAATAGTGTCTGAGCGTGATAGAAATCTGATGCAATCACGGATGAGGCAGTAGTTTTCAAGGCCAAATAAATTCCATCACCCGATCCCACATACATTCATATTACTGCACACCACTGCAAATGACCTAATGTAAGGACAAATTAGAAATCGATTGCACCCTGATGCACCAGTGGGTCTAAGCCTAACGGTATTGTGAAAGAAAGGAAACTAAATCGGTTGCTTCAATTAATTTGCATTAGAATGTATCTCTCTCTCTCTCTCTCTCTCTCTCTCTCTCTCTCTCTCTCTTTGTGTGTGTGTGTGTGTATGTGTGCTGACATCGCAAAAATCTATGGGATAAAGGCATTTCTGATTAGATTCATAAGAGAAAAAATGTTATAATTACGAAGAACATTTTAGTAAGGCAAATTATATTAAGTTAAAAATAAATGAAAGCTAACTTTTAGAGAAATAAATTTGCGTAATTGCATGAATTCAGCATTTAAGGATAATCAGCGCATCCATGACCGCAAGGAATCAGCATTGCACTGGAAACTGTGACAATAACTTATTTACATACAAATATAAAGTCGCTAGAAATACATCTGATTAGCAATTAGAGAAATCTGATATATAAGCTGTTACGATATAGGTGGTAAATAGAGCCTGTATTACATAGATAAAAATCATTTTAAAAATAACAGATATCGGTCAGGTGTCAAAGCTGAAATTAATCTCAGAGATCGTGAAAAATAAATGCATTTAATTTTCCTTAAATATCATTGTCTCACCAGGGAGTTTTAAATGTTAGAACCAAAGCTACTGTATCCGTCAATAAGGCAGAATGATGAAATGCAAAAACAATCTCAATTAAATGGTTGCAGCTGACTCGATATGGGCCACACCCTGAGACGCGCTCTATCATTACGTGTTGTTTGCCAGTTTTTCTTTTTATTTTAAATCTAGTTGATCTGACAAGTTTAAAGAGGACAACCTACCATTTTATTTGAGCTGAATTTGGTCTAGAGAAGAAAATTGATTCATGCTTTAACAAAAGTAATAGTGATAATTAAATACGAGAGCATCAGCCGAAATTGTAATCCGCTTTGGAGATTCAATTGGCAGCGCCGAGAGAAAATATGGAGGAACAAAACCGAAAAAGAAGAAACACATTCACATATATTAACAATAAAAGAAACTGTTCTTTTATCCAATTAGATGCCGTGGAATTTTACCACTCCATTTCAAAGGATCTATCTACATTTCCTTTGGAGTTTGGTAAAGAATAATCTCATATTTCTAGTGATGAGCTGAATCTAATAATGAACTGTAGAAGATTTAGTCTAATTAACAACAATGAACAGATGGTTAAGAACAACTGATGATCATTTTGATATTTCTATGGGATCATTAGATTGTTCGTGTCTTCTGACCTGGTGGATTTATTTATCCTGTATAATCTTATCACTTTTGATGGTGTTAATGCTGTTAATATACGGTTATACAGAGATGACGGTCTTATGGAAGTAAAAGATTCCACTAAAATTAAGGTTGACATATAAGGAAAATGATCCATAGAGAATTAAACATCGTAATCCTTTAGGTAAAGATAAATATTAATGAATAATTTTCTTAATGTTATGTTGGATCCTGTTAATGATGTATTCCAAACTTGCTAACCCAATATATATTCACCCTAAATTTAACCACCTTCCTTCTAGTATGTAGGGTTAATAACAACGCATCTAAGAATGATGTGTTTAATAAATATAGCAAGATAATAGCGATCTAACAAAAAGAAATAGGAAAATCATTTAGCCTACACCCTCATTTAACCGAAATTAAGCCAGAGTGTTCATCCATTTAACTGTAAATATTTCCTTAGAAATAATCCTCTCAGTAAAATATTTAACAGAAACACATTAAAACTAAGTTACAGTTGCAGTGATAAGCTTGAGAAGATTATAAAAAAACACAAAAAAAAAACACAATAATAAAATGTTAAACCAAATTAGAAACTTAGATGTTAAATAAAATTCAAAGATAAATATGGTTAACTTTATTACCCAGTTTAATTGCAGGAATTCTAACGAATGCCCATTGCAATATGTGACCAACTCTCTTGTTTATCTAATATCTACTTCTACAACAGAAAATCCGACTGTTGAAAAATTTTATATTGTGAGAATCCTAAGAATTCCTTTAAGACTAGATGGTACCAACATGTCGTATACTTCACAAATATTACTTACATAAATAGTACATGGCTTTCTAAATATTTTTAAAGAAATTTAAAAGAAGTTAAGAGCAACCATACGGTAAAATGGAAATTATAAAAATGCTAGGACGTGTAGATCTTTAAATGTAACTCTGTTTTTATGCTTGCATGATAAAATAGAAATTATCAAATGTATTGATAAAAACTCCTTATTAAACCAAAGAAGTTAACTAACTGTATATTGTACGCACAGTTTACATTTTAACTTACAATATGTTTAAACTTCAAATTTAATAATTCTATTTCTTATAGTAATAATCGCTAGATCAACTGCGGTCCACCTTATATCGTTTACTATTCTATTGTGTAAAATTCATTTAGATTTAATATAGCTATGTATAGATGTCTAGTTTGTATTAGGAACATCTTACATCGATGTATAGACGTCTACTTAGTAATATTAACATCTTATATATATTAGTTTGTATGATTAACATCTTATATGAATGGTCTGTACGTTAAGGTTGCATATTAATTTACCAAAGTAGTTTTGAATTTATGTTTTTTTTTATTTTACCAGTTTCTTAAAGTAACTTTTTGATTATCAATTATAACATTCTATGTAAGAAGATGACTGACTATATAGCGCGTTAAAATTATGCTAAATTATCACACTACTCTTTTCCTCTTCCTGTAAATGCCATACTTCTCTATATTTTACGAAATAATGTAATCATTTTTATCTTCATGCTATGACATATATATATATATTTTCAATTGGTTTAAATTTTATTGTAGGTCTTATATTTGATTGGTTAATCACGGTAAACCTGCAAGACTCATTTTAATCATTTTTTTTTTTAATTCTCTTTCTCTTTCAAAATAAGGCGAAGTATTCTAATTCTGAAATTAATCGCTCACTCACCAATAATTAACCAACCTCCGACGAGGCACAGTTTTGTGTTGAAATACGATTGCTATGTTATAGCGATTTTTAGCATGTTTTTGTTTTAATCTCCGATAACAAATAACATTTAGCTCTACTACGTATTGAGTCTCCTTTTAAATTAAATATCACTGACAGTGGAATTATGCTCCATTTGTTCTTATCTTACGTATATATATATATATATATATATATATATATATATATATATATATATATATATATATATATATATAAAGTTCCTTGATCCTCTCCATAAAATTTGAAACATGCCTTCAAGAGTAATCCTTCTCAAGTTGTTCACATTTAGATAAGAATCTGAGCATACTTGAAAATATTTCTCTGGTTATTTTATACGATAAGGATTTCGCCTTTAAAGTCAACTTTCGCACACACACACACACGCACATATATAATAAATATTTATATATATATATATATATATATATATATATATATATATATATATATATATATATATATATATATATATATATATATATATATATATATTAGTGGTAAATATATACATACATATGCAAGCATATATCTAAAATATATATAAATATATATACATACATACAAACATATATATATTTGTATAAAAAATAAATCCAAGACGATAGAATCCAGGTAGAACTCAATGTCCGGGACAGAGTAAGGATATAATAAAAGCATTAAACACTGATATTCCATGGTCATAATTTATTACATTGGATGTTTCCAATGGTATAATTTATGACCATGGAATATTAGTGTTTAAGCCTTTTTTTATTATATATATATATATATATATATATATATATATATATATATATATATGAATATGATCGACCTATAATTAGACCATATTTAAATACACACACACATAAATATACATATATATATATATATATATATATATATATGTGTGTGTGTGTGTGTGTGTGTGTGTGTGTGTTTGTGTGTGTGTGTGTGTGTATTTGAATATGGTGTTATTATACGTCGATCATGCCGATGGTTTGTACTATAATATTGAAGCTTATATACTGATTAACTCGAACAATTTTCCGAACATTCAAGCACTATCGACGTGCAATCTTCATTATTCATAGAGATTTTCTGAAATTGCCGTCCAAAGACTTGAAATCTCAAAACTCAAATTTTATCAAAGGTTTTTAGTTTAAACAAAACACGTTTACGTCTCAGTGTCATGGTATCCGTTTGCACTAGGCTCTTCCATATTAATAAATCATCCTGTAGCAACGCTTTATCATCTAAGTCTCGGAAACATACTGGGTGCTTTTATGAGATTTCTCAGATTTTAAATCAGAATATCAACGAAATCCACGCGTTTACATTCTGTACTCAATTAAAAATCATTTTCAGGCAACTTTATTTTCATTGAAACAGCCTGTGTGTATAAGACTGCTCTACTCAGTTATATGACAAATGTAACCTACTCTTTTATACGTTGAATATTACTATTGTGATACGACATGTGTTTTGACAGCTACGCATCAATTGCCGTGAGCCTAGAATCAAAGCCCACATGTTTGTGACGAAGGCGAATCTTCAAAATTAAGAAAATTGGCAGCGATATGACATAAATAGTTTGGGGTCAGCTATTTCTACTTTGCCCAGGACAAGCAAAGCAGGAATGAACAGCGACCGAGGCATGTCGAGGAAGATGTTCAGCTGATCACGACAATACCCACTGATAGAATTGATGATAATATCAACAATACCCTGAGTCATGAGTAAGGTAGACATTTTAATTCAGTCTATACACGCTAGCACATATAATACGCACTAAATGCTTAATATTGAATCATTACTAAAAAAAAAAAAAGCTGAAATATATTTGCGAAAAATTTTTATAAGAAAAACAGTAAAAACAATTGAAACCCTGCCTTGTAATAAGTTTTGTACTGAAAGCAAATAGCAGTATAACAGAGATTAAATAATCCCACGTCATATCGACGACTGAAAGAATCCGAACTTTTGATGAGAAGTTTACTACGTACTCAGCTTAAAACCGGAAATCGTTGATTGAAGTGCAATATCCTTTCACGTCATGGCAAACACTGATGACGATCGATACGTCAGCGGAAGTGAAGTAAAATACAACTGACTGATTGTTCTTTTTAGTATCTTCTTTTCGAGTCCTTTTATTTCTTATTTCCATTGTTTTCACTTATCATTATTCATTCTGTGTGTGTGTGTGTGTGTGTGTGTGTGTATGCGTGTGTGTCTTTCGAATCATTCGTCTGTCTTACTCCCCTTTCTTAATGTAATTGCTTTTTTCTCCAATATAAATTTTCTCCTAATTTCTTAGTGTCTTTCTTTTTCTTCATTTTTTCCGTCACTTCTTTTTGTTCTGATCTTAAGATGTTTTCTTTTTCCTCATATAATCTTATATTTTTTTCTCTATCTTCTTACTGAATCTTTCTCGCTATTGGCTCCTGTTTTTTGGTAATGTTCTTTATTCTTCATCTTGTGCTTTCTTCTTTCAAGTTTATTTCACTTTAGTTGATTTTATTTCCTTCCTTTGTATTGTCAATTAAAATGTCTATTTTTGCCAACACCTGTGCTTGTGCAATCGTGTTCGGAAAAGAATCGTTGAAAAGCATCCATCTTTCCTTTTGTCCAAGAATCTGGTACCAAGAAAAACATTCAATGAAGAATTGTAACATCAGCGAATATACTGTTCTGCAAAGCTCAAAAGATAAACAGTCAATGGAAAGTTAGTAGGATAGATTTAAACTTCGAATCTTCGCAATTTAGTCGAGTTTCACTTGAATGCAAAATAGACAAACCGAAAAAAATGAAGTAATGTAGCCCGGAGAAACATTGGGCTCTAATATCTCAAATTATCGCATTCTATGAAATCCATCGTATTTTATGCACATTTCTAACATTAAGGTCGATATCATATCACTGGACTTACCAACAGGTCAACACTAATAATTACCTCGCTAATGGTTAATATCTCCAAATAGTAATTGCTGTTAATTATTTACTACCCAAAGTAGCGGTTTAATTAAAATTTAATGGTGATTTTAATTTAACTCCCTGCATTTTCCATTTAAAAGTGAACATTGATGTCAACACTTAGAGGCAACAGACTCTTTCATGCTAGGCGCAATCATCGGCCTGAGGATTGCATCCAGCATGATTAAACCTGTTGTTTTTGAGTGTTGACTTCAATATTCTCTTTTATATTTATATTTACATAAGCTCTATTTCTGATATTGAGCACTTTATCCCATAAATATAGCATACATTAAAACTATATTTAAATATATATATATATATAAATATATATATATATATATATATATATATATATATATATATATATATATATATGAGGTTGTAAACAGAGGCTATTTCTGCTACTAATGCAATATTCTTTGATAAAACAAATCGATTTCTCTCAGTCACTGGCGTGTTTATCTAAAAATAAATGCGCTTAAATCCACCTCAATCCATGCCGTGCGCCAACGGCTTAGGGGTAGCTACTTCGACTGACGCCAATTCAGCTAGTTTTCAGTAGATGACACACACACACACACACACACACACACATATATATATATATATATATATATATATATATATATATATATATATCTGGAGAGAGTTATGTGTGCGTCAGATAGAGACAGAGAACATGTACTTATGTATATTAAAGTTTAATGAGGAGAAATGTAAGATACCATAAGCAAAGAATTACACACAACACGAAATAAATAAACTTTAATTCATTTTAGGAACAAACATAGTTATTAAATTATTGAAGAAAGCGACCATATACTTTCAAAACCCAACTTGTTCCCCATAGATTAATATGAAAGTTATTGCGAAAGTAAAAAGTAAATCCAACGACTGATATATATATATATATATATATATATATATATATATATATATATATATATATATATATATATATATATATATATATATATATATATATATATATATATATATATATGTATGGATAACGTAAAATTGTTTATGAGGCAGTGACTGTTTTTGTACGTCTTATAAATATTTTGTAGGTTATTTAAAGCCAAAAATATTTTGTTTGTAAGAATTTTTTTTTTTTTTTGCGATGGGATAATATATTAACAATGATTTTTCCAAATACAAGTTTTACTATTTAGCTCATAGCTGTTGGGAAGAAAATAATCTATGCATAAGAAAATGTAATAAGTAAAACTATAATTTGAACTCGGTTTCCGATTCCAAATCCCGACCCATTACACCCACCCATGAAATATTGAGAAGGAAGAATGAATTCGGTTCAATAATCAATGATTATGAAACAAAACCTTATCCGCAAAAACATTAGCGTTTGATTATTGAAGAAGAAAAGCTTAGATGTGGCACAAGCGAAATAAAGGGTTCTGTTCGACATTCCAACTACCTGAAGACGGTCGTAGCGTACAACGACCGAAACGTTGTGATAAATATACCGACAAAGATGAGGACCATAGTCCGAATAAGATAAATAGTGAAATGGTATTTATTTTCATTAATCAACTAGATGCATCAGTGACCTATTATGTTAATAGCAATTAGAAAATTCACAAAAAGGAACGAGCAAACATAATTTTCTGGCGTCATTAGAGACACATCGTAAGACACTAAACTACAAAAATTTCTATAAAATAGTCAGGGAAGAATACGTAATGTCATACACTGAGAGTTAGTGAAGTTTATCACGACAAACAATACTTTTTCCCCTTCAAAAAAGAAAGAAGGGGATACCGTTGGAATTTTTTGGTGATCCAGATTGGTATCTCTATCGAAGCGAAAAGCCAGGGTCTGAGAGGAAACCATATAATAAAGTACCTGTCATGAAACACACATAACTGTAACTAACGGACGACAGAATGAAGAAGAAAGAAGCCAAAATTATCGGAACCCACGAGACAACTGGGTAAATTGAAGCGCATGAAAGTTTTGGGTTGAGACAGTAATCGTCGGCGCATTGTAACCGTTCCAAAAGCACTAAAATCGTGATTGAATAATTTAGAATTTCAAGCAAAATTCTTCTGGAGTTTACGAAGATTATGAGAAAGTCTCTTGAGATTGGGTCTGGTGTCGTGCATTTGACATCGATAAACGCCAAACATTCGCTGTTAACATAATAATAATAATAATAATAATAATAATAATAATAATAATTCCAGTTGTAGTTGGAGTCCTTAGTTAGATTGGACAAGATTCCTATAGACTCATTAAATAGATTCCTGGTAACCCAAGCCTTAAAGAAATACAAAAAATTGTACTCAAAAGTACACCTCGCACCTTACGAAAAGTTTTATCTATGTAACATGTATGTGATCTTTGTTTTTTTTGTTTGTTTTTTTTTTCTAAAAGATCTGTGGAAAGTGTCATGATGTCATATTTCGTACCTTAGGTCTCTGTTTGGGACCCAGAAAGTAATGAGTATACACCAGAATTCAAAGGAAAATAATAATAATAATAATAATAATAATAATAATGAGGATATCGATATAGATAAGCACAAAAAGCAGCATGTTACAATCCTAAGAAGGAGGCGTTTATAAATTCTGTACAAGACCAAAATCTTTTCTCTTGCATTGACAAAGAAAACCTGATAATAAAACTTGCATAGACACAATATTTTGATTATGTGAATAATATGTTGAAACTATTGAGCACTACGTGTATAATTGCCCAATCCTCGGTCAGAACAAATCTAAAGATCAACTTGATAAAATTAGCCTGTATATTCTTTAGAAGATATGCCATTATTGCGCTACATGCTGAATAATTCTAAGAAATTCACCCTGAACGAATCAAAGAAGGCCATGAAGTCACAATTCATTAGGACTTTTTACTGATAGATATATAAAAGTTAGTAGAGTAAATATAGAGATTAGACTGTATTTTTACAAGTGCCAGACCAGACAAGAAAATCGAGTATTGCTGACCTATCTAGGCTGGAGCTATCCAGTTCGCATTTTCCTGTCTTGGTGGAGATTTGAAGCATCTGGTAATGACGAATTATTCCCCAGCCTACAACCTCTTTCAAATAGATGAAATGTCAAGAGCTTCTCGCTGCTCTTTCCTATTCCATTAGTAAGAAGCCAATTCTGTTTAGACAGCTACTCTTCGAGAGCTGCCGGCATAATGTTTTCCAATCGCTACAATCATGACAATCAAGTCGAGGAATAACCATTATCTTTCCTGCATAGCCACATTAAATTCACTTCTCATACAGCATGACACAATGACACTCTACCTTGAGAGGTTCTTAGGCCTTGGATTGGGTGATCATTAATATAAAATATAATAAAATATCCATAGATATTGGAAACAATATCTCTTATATATTATGATAAAATAAATAAATATAATGATCTTAAAATTTAACTACTATGCCACATTATATTTGATGTTATACTTTTAATCACTCGAGTCTTTTTTATGAACAAAAAATTACAATGATTCCAGACAGCCACTGTTTACAAGAGAAAATACATATTGACGGAATCTACTCATCAACTCAATATATTATTGTCAAAGTACAGGAAATATGTACATTTTATTTGTTACTTACCCACAGTATTTGTTTAAAAAATGCATACTATTTACATTATTAGGACTATTGTCATCTTTGTCGCCATATTTATTACAACGTTTCGGCCGTTTTACGCTCCGCCCTTCTTCAATTGTAAAAAAATATGGCGACAAAGATGAGAACAATAGTCCGAATAATGTAAATAGTGTACATAATACCTCATCTCAGAAATATAGCAGATACTAAAACATGCATATATTTACAAATTTTTCTTAATCAATATATTGGTTAATGAGCTGGTATAGTACTGACAGTTTCATATGAAAATAATGATAATCAGATAAAACAAAATAAAAACCCGTAATAAAAGAAGTCAAGAAATTCAAAATGGAATTTTAAATGGATGAAGAAAAGCAAGTAAGCCATAATCCGGGGACAGCAGCGGCAGAGAACCTAAAAAAAGAAGGTAAAAGCAATGTAGAAGAAATAATAGCAAATATAAAACTCTTCATGATCAAATGTTGACCCGTGACAAACAAGTTGATGTAGACAAAGCACATACCAAACATAGATTGTATAGTGTAGGATTAAAAAGATTCATTATTGCTTACTAACTAGAATCTATCAAGTAAGCACACTGAAAATTGTTCTGTACTCAAATACAGATTCTGTGATGAATAATAAGAAAAAAATCCTCATCTTTGATTAGATCGTATGGAACTGGTATCCACTGAATTTGAATCTCGGGATGACAGCATGGAACAATATCTGCACAGGAAGCTTTTATGAAAAGGAAACAGACCAGGTTAGAGACATAGAACCTGTAACAATTTTATGAGATTTTACAATACACACTGACAGAACAATTAAGGATAATCGTTCAGACATAATGATCAAAGACCACAAAAAGAAACAAAGAAACAAAATGGGTTTTCTGATTGACCTGACTGTTTCTGAAGAGAATAATATAGGTTTGATGGTCTTTAAAAAAGAACGATCAAAGTCGAAATTTGAAAACATATGGCACACGAAGACATCAATAATCCCAAATGTCGTTTCGGCCTTGAAAAGCTTCTGATGGGCTCACTGAAGTGATCTCTGGCAAATAAATTAATTTTATCACAAGCCCAACTCACAACCTACCGTTGATTTTATCTGTGTAGAATGTGTGTTCATAGGTTGATTTATGTTTTTACACAAACTTACAGTATATTATGATGTCATTTCGGAAATTATGTTTCCGTTTGGGACCCGGAAGGAAATGATTATACAGCAGGAATCCATAGAAAAAATAATAATAATAATAATAATAATAATAAAGTAAAACAATCGGATTTGAAGCATATCTCTCAAACACCAATGATCCTCACCTACAAATTGTAAAATACCAAATCCACTCGATCAACAAAGAAGCTGCACTCTTCAAGAAAGAGCTTAATATACCTGATATCCTACCAAGAAAAAACGAAACCAATACCATTGACGCCAATTGAGTAAAACAGAAAGCAAAACTTGGTCAGACTAAAAAAACAAACAAAATACCAAAACAAAACTGGGAGGACAATGCATTGCATGGCAAATAGCTAAAAAGAAAGTATGAATCAGATGTGGAAAAACAGAAAAAAAAAGCATATCAGCGACTTAGGAACATCGAGTTGGAAGCTTATCCAGAAGACCTAATTATTGCAGCTCAGGACCAAAACCACGCAACCAGATTCTATCACTATCATGAAATCAAGAAGGAGCTAATCCGAAATGCAGGATCTGCGGGAAATATGATGAAACTGTTGACCATATTATGTCAGGATGTCGGAACTAGCAAAAACACACACACACACACACACACACACACACACACACACACACACATATATATATATATATATATATATATATATATATATGACGTCACACCGGGCCTCTCCGCACCCGTCGCCGTGCTATCCTGTGACGACCAATGTGGGTATTAGTCGCGGCACCAAACCTTTTCCTGATTCGGATGGGAATCTGGTTAGATTCGGTATCAGCTTTGTCGTTCCCAGCTCGCCTCCAACGTCTGGTTACCGAAGTAACTGCTTTGATTTCTAGTCTAACCTACCCGCCTTGTGATTTGATCTTAGGTAGACGAAATCAATCAGTCGCTGGGCCGTAATGCAAGCCGAGTCCGAGCAAAGGTAACACCGCACAAGTATATGTAAAGGAAAATAAAGTAACAACTCGAAAAGTTCAAATGTGTTAAAAAAATATTAACAAATATTTTTATATCTGGTTGCTGAATCCAGGACTGAGTCTTTCTCCCAACCCGCTAATATGGATACGTGACACTTTGCGTTTGTTAGGCGAGTCTTAACATCTTAAGTTGTTTTTTTCAAGAAACTGTTTTTTTTCTGTATCTTCAGGCGATATTCGTAAAACCTGTTTTGGTGGTGTGAGTCTAAGTCGTTCTTCAAAAATAAATTGTTCTTGGTTAGAAGTCGGGATCTGTGGATATCTTCATTCAGCTTCCTGTGAGGCTGGACTTTATCAACGGGATTTTCGCCAGCGTCAAGTGCGTGGTTAACTGGACGTATTCACATTCTGTCGCTAATTATCTATCCCGGTAATAAACTCTTATCATGGCCAGGTCTAACATAAAACAAGTGTTTTTCCCAAAACCAAATGATATCTCCGAAGGATAGTTAACGGTTTATTCTTTTCCCTTTCCTTGGGTGGCCCAGATGATGTTTTTTTATCGGTCAGTAGCTGATTAACATTATCTCTCAGCTTCTGTTTCTTAGGCCACTTGACTAATTTGAAATCTTCATTATTGCCATGGGCAGATGGCTATCTTTTATTCGCCGCCTCGTAGCATAAATTAATTCGACATATCTGAGATCTTACGAATTTCCTATCTTCTGCGAAAAATACTTTTCTTCGCAAATGAAAATAACTTTTTTTTTACCACTTTCCTTTATATATATATATATATATATATATATATATATATATATATATATATATATTTGATAGTTGTATATTTAGGCAGCAATCCTTCTTTATGCATGTTTCAGAAAAACGACAACCAAAGTACTACGGTTAAGCTTTTTATTTAATCTCTCTTGTGTTCTAACAAGAGCTTTCTTTTCTGGACAAAGGGTGTGTAAGAAATGTCCAAATGTTTTATATTTCCGAGCGCTTTCGGCTATACCTGTAGCCATTATCAAGCATTATTCGATTTTTCAGCTTAATTGAGTGTGTGTGTCCTGTGTATGTCTTAATCTGTGGTAGGGATGTTTTTAATTTCCGAATACGGTTAGCAAATTGTGGCTTTGTTTGTAGTTAATATTATTAAGTGTTGGCTTTTTCTTTTTTATTATTAAAGCTTCCATTTTTTTAGTCTTTTTTGCAGGTGGATGCAGTTAATATATTTGTGTTTTCTACTAGTATGTTCCTAATGGAGTCTGGTAAATTTGTGTGTGTGTTTAAATGGATTCTAATGGAGCTGTGATCAGATAGGTGTAACGTAAGACGTCTGGATAAGCATGTCGTTGTGTAACCGATATAATTATTTATGAGTACGTTTTGATCAGAAACACAGTTCTTTAAGGGGCTTTTGATCTCATAGATAATGTTTGTTCTTTGTAATTTTGATTTAGCTGGTGTGTTCTTATTTTTGAGGATAAGGTTGGCTGTCTTAATTTTTTTATAATAGATAAAGAATTTGATTTTTTTATTCGGTTCAATTGGAGTAGTATATTTCTTTATAGTATGTCTTAGAGAAATACGTCTTGTTTGTAATTAATATGCATATGATTTTTTGTAATAAATGTGTATGTGATTTTTGGCTGTGTGTTCACTATCGTTATTACTTACGTTGGGGAGAAATAGTCTAATTTGGTGGTCTATAAGGTGGTTAGGGAAGCCGTTGTTGATTAGTGTTTGTTTAACGTTATTAAGTTCTTTGAGGAAGAGTAGTCGAGAGCATTAATTCTGGTGTGCTCTCTTTAGAATTTTTTTTTTTTTTATCACAGCTATTTTGTACCTAAGTGGACATTTGCTTTTGAAGTTAAGGTGGCACGAGTTTTTGCTGGTGGTTTTTTTGTATAATGATGTAATGAAAGTGTTATTGATGTATTCAACGAGTTCATATGTAAAGTTAAGGACGGAATTTTTCTCAAATGTGGTCTTAGGTGTCTCTATTTCTTTAATGTTATTAGCGAAAATAAAAATATCGTCTAGGTAGCGAACATAGATTTTCGGTTTGTGGGCCTGTATAAATATAGTATTTCCTACGTAGGACATGTAATAGTTGGAAAAGCATGGTCCGAGTGGATTTCCCATACTAACACCATTAGTTTGGGTGTAAATGTTGCCATTATGGTCATAGAATGGGACTTTGTTTCTGCATGCGTGTAGTAATTTTTTTTAGGATGGATGGTTTGATGGATGGCGGAGGGATGGAATTATTAGTATATACAGAATTGAGGATAATTATAGGCCACCAAATTAGATGTGCGGAATGAAGACTGAGACTGTATCAATAATAATTGGTGTTCTGGGCTCCGTGAGAGAAGTAATGGAGAATACTTTTTAAACGCGTCCCAGGTAACATCGACATATAAGTTGCCCAGAAGATCGCCCTGCTAAGGACATCCCACATACTAATAAAATTGTTATGAATTAAATCTCAGGACCATCGTTTTGAGCCGGCTCTGCAGGATACAAAGTAGGAAACAACATACACCAATGATAATAATAATATTGTAATGTATATTTGAAGGTCTTCAAAAAAACTATCAAATTATAAGGATCTTTATATTGAAATCTCAAGATGTGGCACGCGTGGACATCAAAAATTCCATTTGTAGTCGGAGTCCTCGATAGACACAGTGAAAGGATCACTGGTATCCTAAGTCTTAAAAAATACAAAACTTGTACTCACAAGTACATCTCATACGTTACCAAGAGCATTAACTATGTAAAATCTGTGTGCTCTTAGTTTTTGTGGGTGGGCGTTTTGGTTTTGTCTTGAAAAATGATATGATGCCATTTCTGACATTAGGTTGGGACCCGGAAAGAAATGAGTATAGACCAAAAATCAAATGAAATAATGTAATAGCAATAATAATAATAGCCATCAACCCTAAAAGTAAACGTTGAAGCTACTATACTGCGCGACATGCTAAACACACTGATAAAGAATAAGGCCAACATATATGATATATTTGTGGAAGAAAGGACGGAGAGAACTAGTCTGCTGATCGACATATCTGTCTCTAGCAAAAAGAAAACCTGAAAATATAAAATCTACAAAATGAAATCATAAGAATGTATGGTATAAAGACAGCAGTAGTAGCAGACATAATAAGAATAATAAGGAAGAATAACAAAAGTTCATTGTTTAAGAAATAGAAGAGAAAATATACCAACAAAATGGCCGGCAACATCAAGGCACAAGAAATTGAGAAGTTTGTCCTACTCGGCCCATTTCTAAAATAAGGAGACTAATTCCATTATATTCTCATGCTATATCCAATGACCAGGAATTTAAGGAATAACTTATATTATTTTCATTATTTCCTTTGATTTCTGTTATAAATCCCAACCAGAGACATTAGTTCAGAAATGACATCATTGAGGATTTTTGTCAGTTCATACATATTTTACATAGATAAAGCCCTTCCTAGGGTGTGACTTCTACATTTGAGTACATTTTTTGTATTTCTTTAGGGCATGGACTAATAATAATAATAATAATAATAATAATCAAAATGGAGTTTCAAATGGGCATAGAGATGCAACTACAGCGTGTAGGGATGCAATACACCGGCTGAAACTGCAAAATATTTAAAAAAAGACCGCAAAGACGAATGCAACCGACCAGATACAGTAGCGATGGCAAGATAAACCGCTTCATTGCCAATACTCTGCCCGTACCAAACAGGCTGACGTAGACAAAACCCGTACCCATCAGTGGCTACGTAGTGCAGGGTTAAAAACTGAAACTGAAGGTTTTATCCTTGCTGCACAGGACCAATGCTTGCTAACTGGGAATTATCAAGCACAAATACTAAAATATTGTGTCAGCCCAAAATGCAGATTCTGTGATAAATATCCAAAAACGATTGATCATCTTGTATCAAGTTGCACGGTGTTGGCACCCACTGAATATAAAACCCGACATGACAGAGTGGGCCAATATCTGCACTGGAAAATATGCAACTTCTAAGGGAAGGAAACTTAAAGAAACTGGTATGAACACCACCCAGACCCGGTAACGGAGATAGGACTTGTTACAATTCTATGGGACTACACAATACACACTGACAGAACAATCAAGGCCAACCGGCCAGATATTGTTATTAAAGACCACAAACAAAAACGGTACCTCCTTATTGATATGGCAGTCCCTGCTGACTGCAATGTATCTTTGAAGATATTCAAAAAGTTGTCAAAATACAAGGACCTTGAAATAGAAATCTCGAAAATGTGGCATATGGTAACATCAACAATCCCTGTTGTAGTTGGAGCCCTAGGACTGGTTGGAAAAGATTGCAGTAGACGAATTGAAGTCCATGCCCCAAGGAGATACAAAACATTGTTCTGACAAGTACAGCCCACAATATACGAAGGGCTTTATGTATTTTTTTTTTTTGTCAGTAGAAAGTGTCATGACGCCATTTCTAACCTTAGGTCCCTGGTCAGGACCCTGAAAGAAATCTGTAAACGCCAGAAATCAAAGGAAATAATAATTATAATAATAATAATAATAATAGTAGTAGTAGTAGTAGTAGTAGTAATATACCCTTTGGTTTAAGATCATTACTTAAATCAATGTATTTATCAGACTCTTTCAATCAAAATACAGTGTAACCCGGATATAAGAGAGTTGTTGGGGCCGGAGAAGAAGTCTCTTATATGCGGGTTTCTCTTATATCCGGGTTTGGTCTATTTTATATACATTAACACAGGCTCTAATTTGGGACCAGAGAAAATCTCTCTTATATCCAGGTTTCTCTTTTCAGGTTTGGTCTTATATCCGGGTATGGTCTATTCGGGTTTGGTCTCTTTTATATACATTAACACAGGCTCTAATTTGGGACCAGAGAAAATCTCTTTTATATCCGGGTTTCTCTTATATCCGGGTTTGGTCAATTTTATATCTGGGACCAGAAAATCTCTCTCTTATATCCGGGTTCTCTTATATCCGGTCTCTTATATCCGGGTTATTAAATTAACGTCATAACATAACACTTTCATGAGAACGGATACAACCCTCATTTACTTATGATGGTAAACACCATATAAAATATATATGTAGATGAGCGAGAATAATTAGAGGACCAACAGAGAAATACGGAAAACATTAACAACAAACAAGAAGGAAATAAACCTATCGAGAATCAGCTAGGAGAAGAACATTTGGGGGGAAATCGAATAGTGAACATAATCAATACAAAAGATTTATTCGAGAATAGGTTTTGAATTTCCGTTTATCTTTTAACCGGCCTTTTGTTAAATCGTTATAAATGAAACATGTATGATTTGTTGACTATCGGATAATTGATAACACCCTTTCCCCTCTAGATCGTCTGCAAACCTGATATTCGCTATGGAAGTGGTTTTTCAGCCAAAAGGCCACACGTCTTCAGCTTTTTTCGCTTTATATTTGTAACGTTTCTATTTACATCGTTAGAGAGAACACACAAGAAGATTGCCAGCAGGTGAGATGCCCGCTTTGCGAAGATATCCGGCTTCTTTTATTGGATACACTGCAAATAATCCTCAAAGAAGACTCAATTAATATTATCATATAATACACACACATCCACAAACGCATACACACATATGAATTTGCAATATGTATGAAGAAGAGGCAAATGTGTTTATGTATGTTTGTGATTGTATGGATGCGTCCGAGTGATGTCATATTCTCGTCTGAGAGCAAAGCATGAACTGAAGATAGTAGAATGATTTTTTTTCACTTATATTGATTAACGTAAGTATGAAACATGACCTGAGAGGGAAACGTTTTGCTGACGTAGACAATAGGAGACCAGAATAACGCTAGAAGTCATGGAAAAATTCTACACTGGAGTGTTTCAATAATGTTTCCAGCATTGTAAAAAACGATGGGACAAGTACATTAAGCCGAGAGGAATGTACTTTGAAGGAGACTGGAGTTTGAGGTTGTAAACTTAATAAACATTATTTAATAAAACATTATTTAAAATAACTCAGTTCATATTTGGTTATATGAGCCATGTTCTTAAATAGCCTCTTCAGATCTAGACTCAAATATGGATGCCAGGCATAATGAATAACTCGTTCAGAAATGTCTAAAATCTGAGCTGTATGCAATCGCTTTCTTAGAGCAATGACTAAAAATGGCTTCGATCGAATGAACCCTGAGAAAAGGATTCTTCATCAGATCTAGTGGACTGCGCAACATAATCCCAAACAAAGATTTGTTATCAGATAATTGTAAAATTTTTACCATCGCCAGCAACAACTAAGGATAAAATTATTATATCATCAAGACGTTGATATTCGACGATGCAAAATATTGTTGGCTTAATGAACTAGCAGTAAGAGCTGAGGTGTTGAAATTAGGTAATCATTTCCTTCAAAAGATTTCTTGTTGAATTGCTCAGAAAATATTAATGGATATTGCGTCGGCTATTGGCTATAACATGTGAACTCTCTCCCAACCCTGTAAACTTGGCACTCATTCTCGCCCTTAATAAGGAACATGTAACCACTGTGAAAAAAAAATCTTTTGTGCAGTCTCCCAAAAAGTTGCCAGCTTTGAATGAAGTCCAGGAAAAAAAATGGAGTATAAATCCTCTGTACGTGATATTTAATTTAAAAGATGGCTCAAAACAGAGTGGAGGAAAATATTATTTATTTTAGCATATTAAAACATGTTAAATATCGCTACATGATGTCAATTATATTTCAATACTACAAATTTGTCTCCTCGGGCGATGTCAAACTACTGACGAGTGAAAGATAAATTTAATTTCAAAAGCAGAATACATTAAAACTCTATGCTTGTGTTTTGTCGTGAATAACCAATCGAATCTAATCTACGGTAAATTCAAAGTAACCGGAAAAAAAAATTTAATGTATGTTATTACACGAAGTTTTCTGCATGTAAATTTCCATATGGGTAGATACAGGTTGTTAACTTATTTCATAAGATGTATCGAAGTCTAACGTTTAACTTTCCTAAGAAATAAAAGCGTATCCGATTGGGAGGTAATGTCACATAATTCTAACTATTTACATACTCATTCATGTTATTAAAAAAATTGTGTATTTATAAAAAGCTCTTTTAAGAAACTGGTAATAACTTAACCGTTTGAAAAAAAAAAACGGATAAAAAATACAGAACTACTTTGGCAAATTAATATGCAACCGTTAAAAAAAGAGAAGATAAAAAATAAGTTGTTAACAACACCAACGAATGAATGTAAGAAGTTAGTATTACTAACTAAACACCTTTACATCCATGTAAGATATTAACAATACTAACCGAAACTTCGATACGAAGCAAGATTAAATCAAAATGAATCATAAAAATAGAATCGTAAGCCTTATTATGTGCACAGCATTTTATTTACTGATTATTACTATAGTATTATCAAATTAAAAGTTTAAACATATTGCATGGTAAAAGGTGGACTATGCCTACAATTTAATCTCAATTCACCTCTTTAGTTTATTAATGAGTTTTCTTTTTTATCACAAAATTTGATAATTTCTGATTTTTCATGTAAGCAAAGAAAACCGGGTTCATTTAAAGATTAACATGTTCTAGGTTTTTCTAAATTTTCAATTTTACTTTAGGAGTCTTATTAGCTTCTTTAAATTCAAAAAATATTTACAAAGAGATGTACCATTTTTATAAGTACTATTGGTGAAGGATAAGATATGTTAATACCTCCTAGTCTTAAAAGAATTCTGAGTAATGCAAATATCATTTTTTTTCAAAATCGGATTCTCTATTGTAGAGATAGTACTTAGATAAACAAAATAGCTGTTTGAGCATTGGTTTCATAATGGGTACTCGTTAAAACCTTTGCAATTACATTGGATAATATTATTGACAGTATTTATCTTGGGAATTGAATTTTTATCCAGATTTTTAAATTGGTTTCAAATTTTATTACTATGCTAAACTGCATCGATAATCTTAAGATTATAAATTAATCTTAACATTATCGAGGCAGTTTTAACTTAGTATTAGTGTGTTTCTGTTAATAAGTTAGGCCAGATATTCCTCCATTTCATTGCTAATTTCCCTAAAAGTAACCCTCTTAATAAATTATTTAAAATTAAATCTTTCACTGGCCAGTAGTTTAACACCGCCCGAGGAGCCATATTTGTAGTATGGAAACATAGTTGCCATTATGTAGCGATATTTAACATGTTTTAATTTTCAAAAATAAATCTGGCCTTCTGATTCTTACTGCTGATGAGTGGTTTTCATCTTACCTCTATGTTTCTGATCACAAAGTCCTTTTCGAAAGGTGAATTGTGAAAGATTCACCCTTGAATTGTGGAGGTGATGTCACTGACAGTTGTTTTGGTGTTTTTACTGGCATTTCTAATAATCTTTCTAACATCAACTGCTGTTGTTTTACTTGGCCGACGTGTTATGTGTCTGTTGTTCAACAAACCAGTAGTTTTTTTCTTTTTCTCAGGAGATTACAAATTGTTGCGTTGTCTATACCCTTTGGCTCTGATAGATTTTCCTTTTTTCTCAGTTTCAAATGGCTTGCTTTCCTCCCATAGACAGCTCTCTGTTCTTTATGATAGATTATATTTTTAAACAAGAAATACAGTCTTTTCTAGTGAAGTCCAAGATTAAAACGAAGAGTAGTAATTCAGAGTTGTTTAGTGTTTAAACAATCAATCTAAAAGCCAAATCACCGGCAACGTGACATGTTAGTCACGTTTTTCTAATAGTTTTGGTCACTTGAAAAATGGGTGGGTTCAAACAAATGGTGGTATGTCCGAAGTTGTTTAAAAGATCTAAATGTGAATATCAGGAAATAAAACATAGCATTCTGGACTATTGTCTTGTATTAATCCTTAAACCCAAGTGTCTTCAATGAACAACAACAACAACAGAGGTCTCTCTGTATTTCTGATAAATATGCAACAAAGATGAGGACAATAGTGTGAATAATGTAAATAGTGTAAAAACAAAGGAATTAGCCTTGCCGTACCAATACTTTTTGGAAGTATATATATATATATATATATATATATATATATATATATATATATATATATATACATGTATATTTACATAGATAATAGTGATGAATACCTTTTAGTAAACCATGCGGTAGAACACATTAAGGTAAAACCGTTCCGAAATACCAGTATAGAACTCGGTTACTCAAAGCCATTCCTCAGGCTGTTCCAATAGGTTACGGGATGCCACTTATGGAATGCCCAAAGAAGCCTGCCAGTTTGAATCAGAATATGCTTAGTGACTTATGAGAGACAACCGCAAGTCAGCCGTTAAAACTATCCTAATCATCAGAGCGGAGTTAACAGTGTTTACAAAAATGATCACTCTTGTGTCGAGTAATTAACACAGATGTATACACATTCCATAATAATTAGTGTTTCCTCTTAATTACAAAAATTGCTAGAGTAATAATGGTAATTATCTGATTAAAATGACTATCCAACCGGGCTTTTATTACGTCAATTTTTTCTCTTTCTCATCCGATCTGAGAATAAAAAAATTGACGCATTTAATGTTATGTAAAACCGATTTTTTTCAGAAGAGCAACAGGTATATATATATATATATATATATATATATATATATATATATATATATATATTATATTTTAATTTTAATTCTATCCGCATTAAAGACTACAAGAAATACGAGAAAATTATTCCAAATTTTCAGTATGTCAAAAGTTTACAAAGCTACATTTAAGCGAATGTTCTTCAAAACGTCTTAACCACCGGTCTATTACTTAGACTATATCACTCTCTTGCCAAGGTCTAACTATGAATATAACATCTTTTTAACTATTCGGAGTTACAGACGTTTTCATCTTCAGATTTGTAAAATATTATTGAATGACAACATTTTAATGACTAAGAAATTGAGCCGTACCTTTTCCAATGGTTTTTATTCAGTTTTCGTTTACCGATTCAGTTATCCACCTAAACATATTAACTGCTACGCTAACCAACCTATTAAGCGTGAAGTGTATATATATATATATATATATATATATATATATGAAAAAGTGAAAAAAGTTATCGTCTGACGCATTTCGTCCTTAAGGACTTCATAGGTTTAAGTTTATTTTTAAGTTGATGCAATTACATATGCGCACGAACGATAGGCGCTGGGAATAAGAGGTTATTTATATGTGATTTGGGTATATAATCTAGCTGATTTCATTGAGCTTTTTTGTTGTTGTTGTTTTTATTTCCATCACTTGAAATATAAAATTTCTTTTTATGGAAAAAAAAATATACATATATATTTATTCGTTATCCTATATGCATGATGCGATGGGTAAATTGCCACCATATTTTATTTCGCGCATGCGCGTTTTTCTCTTGATTTCATCCACTGCATAATATAGTAAGATCATTTGGCACCATCAGTGAGAAAAAGAGCACTATGATGCAATTAACTCCGCTAGAATTTTGGAAAGTGCATTCTGTTCTTGGCGTTTGCACCGGAAGCTGTAATGCGAACATTTCAGAAGTATTGAGTGATAATCTAGGGATAGGACAGAGGATTTGGAGAGTGAATGATGAGTCTAATGGTGATTACGAAGGTACGGCAGCTGATTACGAAGGTACGGCAGCTGATTACGAAGGTACGGCAGCTCGGCAAACTCACCCTAATAGTTTTGATAAGAAAAGAAATCCGAATGTCAGTGTTATTTTCATTTTTCAATTTATCCATCGCCCATATATATATATATATATATATATATATATATATATATATATATATATATATTGTTGTGGTACGATCCACCTAATTTACATAGTGGAGTACCGACCATATAAATATGGGTTGGTACCGGGAAGACGGGGGAGGAAGAAGAGATCCAATCCAGAGACTCTGCCCGACTGTGACTAAAGTCAACCCAGTCTACAGAAATAGTCTTCCCAAGAATATACCAAACTATCTGTAAATATTGTGTACACGTTCTTGTGTCAATACATTTTGTTTAAGTACATTTTGTGTTGTATTATTATTATTGCTTTGCTTTATTCAAGTTTATATATATATATATATATATATATATATATATATATATATATATATATATATATATATATATGTATATGTATATATATATATATATATATATATATAGTTGTGCAAATTAATTGAAACAAAACGGAAAATACTATTCATATTATTCGGATTATTGCCCTCATCTTTGTCGCCATATTTATCACAACGTCTTGGCCGTTGTACGCTCCGGCCTTCTTCAGGTGGTTGGAATGTCGAACTGAACCCTTTATTTTGCTCACTGGGGTAGACCGTTCCACCTGCCATGTTTAAGGAATGTCAGTTATCAGTTATCTCTTGTTAACTCCCCTCTCAAATTTCTCCACCGCCTTAACCGGGTATTGAACTCAGATTCTTTGGTCCTGGCACTAACTCTAACCAACGCCTTTATCCATTGTGCCATGTGTCCTTGATAGTAAATAGTGTACATAATACCTCAACTCAGAAATATAGACAGATACACAACAGAAATTCCCTTATAATTTTTTTTTCGTATTGTTCTAATAAAACATGACCCAATGCACGTGTTAAAGTTCGTATGTCCACGAAATCGTTGCTTGCAGATTGACCACAGATACTCAATTGGATTTAAATAAGGAGAGTTTTCGGTCCAATCTGTAATATTTTGATTTGCTCACCGGTAAGTCTTGCTAGTTTTTTTTCGTGCAGCGTTGCAATTTTCTTACGCTTCCTTCGAGTAACATAGATCGAAGACAATGAGCGTAAGTCAACTAATCGAGAGTCGAGAAAATAGTGTCTGGGCCTGATTAAAATATGATGCAATCACGGATTACGCAACATTTTCAAGGCCAAACAAATTCCATCATAGATTCAATCATTACTGCACACCACTGCAAATGAAATATTGAAATCAATTAATCCCTGCCACTCCAAAATGGAGTAATGGATAACAACTTGTACTGAGGAATTGGAGAGCCGAGTTTGAATTCCAGTTAAATAAATTACATTCACTTACGTGCTAATACCCATGGGAAAAGTATGAATCCTCCTCTTCTCCCTCCAGCTATGGGTAAATGGCATTGAAAGACTGGGTTCTATAGCCTTGGATGTCATCTAGTCTAGGAGAAGGACAACTCTGAATTCAAAAGGAGAGTGGTTTGGGGACCTTGTGGTATTTAGTGTACCAGGTCAGTGTACTTGGCCCTTCGAAATGTGTGGATGGTTATGTACAAAACCTTCACCACTATAATCAAATGACATGAGCTGGTGTCTGGCTGTCTGTTCCTAGGAACTGAGTTGCTTGATACTCATACGTCGAATACAACGGGAGAGTCGAATATATGCATATATATATAAAATTAATCCCGGTGTACCAACGTCATACCTACTGTTTCACCGAGGCCCGGTGGAACAGTTGGTATGATGTTTGTTTGACAACCTAACTGTCAGGGTTTCAATTCTCGGTAGTGGATGCGCACTGCTGATGAGTCTCAAATATAGGACGAAACGGCTGTCCAGTGCATTCTGTTGAAGCTTTTTTTTCAGACTCGATGAATTACCTTTTTTTATATATATATATATATATATATATATATATATATATATATATATATATATATATATATATATATATATATATATATATATATATATATAAATAATTAATTACGTTATCGAGAAAGGGTGCTCAATATTACTGCATAGTGAGTGGCATTCATTTCCCCACTGATCTACAGTCGTCGTAGAGAAAATTGCGGGAAAAGCCGGTTTCTAAATTTCTCCCCTGGAAGATAAATAAGAATCGGGGAATATGATAAGTCGACAATTTTCTGATTTGCCAATTGCTTTACTTTCTTTGCTGATGAAAATTTCATCTTCCCCAATCCATTTCTCTGGTGACAACGCGATTTTTCAAATTATTTTTCTTTGTCATAGCCCACTGTCTCCATCAGGTGTATTTCGATTCGAGTAACCCACAAGCAATTCCTCCTTGAAACTATTATTTAATCGACGAGGCTAGACTATCAACGTCTAGAGATATTTCGAGAAGTTCTTATTCATAGTACTGCTCAGTTATTGCTCGTTATGTCCCTATTGATTTCATGTACGCACAGCCCGACTCAGTGAATGAACTCACAACTACTAGACCACCAAATTCACGAACCGACGTTTTAATCCAATACACTGTTGACCCTTGTTTATTAACTTTTGTAAATCATTGGATCACAATATGAACATATAACGACTGCCTGAAAAGTAACGGGACTGGGTTAGCTGTGTGAGCTCTGGCCAACCTAGGGATAAACGAGTTCTGTTATCATCTAACATGATATCATGTGAGTATAAAACTGTAATCTTAGCTTTCTGCAATCATTGCATTATTTTCACATGCTTTTGAGACAGGACAAACGTGTCTGCTTCACCACGATAATGCACCTGCTCACAACGCCCTAAGCCTCCAGCAGTTCCTATCCGAGAAAAAAACATTGTTGTACAGGAATTATTAACCTGATCTTTCTTTGCGTGACTTTTTTTTTCTCCAAGAACGAGGGAAGGTTTCAAGGTTAGTAAAAGGACCATAACAAGAGACTGCTACTCGATGAATTCTTCCAACAGTGCATGGAAGCGTGGTAGAGAAAGATGGAAAAATGCAGAGGAAAATTTGAAGGGAAGTGTGTTGTTTGGAATTTAAATAATTTCTTTCTGAAATCAGACCCCTTACTTATCATATAGACCTGTATTCTCATGATGAGAAGTTTAAAGTTTTACCTTTTCTTCGTCTCTATCAGTCAATTATATGCCAAGAATGATACACGCTAAGGCGATCATGTATCATTCGATACATGAGAATTGATTGTCATCTCTTTCTATGGTAGACTAGTTGCCATCCAAGGCTAAATAACCCGGTCTGTTCTGCTATTTACCCATAACTGGGGGGAGAAGGAGTGGATTCATACCAAGGGTGTATACATGTAAGTGGATGCAACGGATTCCACTGGAATTCGAACTCGGCTCTCTGATTCCTCAATCCGAGCCACTATGAGTTACACCGTACCTTTTCTAAGTAGAAATTTGAATTATCCTCTTGGAAAACAATATTTTCTATGTAGAAAAATGTTCATTTGAAATCAAGAAAATGCAAACTTTATGCAAAATGGGCTACATATAAAGATAGTAGTTTAGTATGGGGCTAGATAGGTGTAGATTTAATGCAATATGCGATGTTTCGATGGTGTTGCATCTGCTTTCTACTAAATTGATAGTGTTTTAATGTAACATATATGTCATTTTGTCTGGAAGGTGTTGTAATGTTAGTGCTAGTAACCTTATAATAGCTATAATAGCTATTCAGCGTGATTGAAAAGTAACTTACTGCATTTTGTATGGTGAACTCTTGCGTCTAACTATATTGTTTACAAAACAGAAGAGTACATCATCCAGGGAGTTACATTTCAATCAGGCTGTAATTTTAATTAAACTCTCATCAGGCAGTTCTCGACGGTGACAAACGTCAGGTTATCTATTCTTCTAACTTCTACTATTTCTATGAGAACACTGGTGAACATAAACAAATTGGAAAATTTATCGACTGACTGATTTTCTCAAAAAAGCCAGTTGTCCTATGAAACAGCACAAATAAATATTTATATAAACAGCCTAATCTCAAGAGATTTTAAAGAAAATGCTAAGAAATTTAGTTATCACTTGTCAAATCCGCCCGGCTTGACAAGTGTAGAGGGTTTTTTTTGTTAATTTTAGATTACATATCTCTTCAAGACATAGGAGATCATAACTCTTCACTTCCCCTCTATCATTTGTAGCTCTCAATAAGATTTGCCCATTTGCTGCTTCCTCCCGAGAGATGTTCTGTCATTCACTTCCTTGAGCCCACTAGGTATGACATATGTTGTTTTCTCTTGTCTCTCTTTCCCTCTATTCAACCTGTGAGTATCAGATTCTTCAATCCCTCTTTTCTCATTACTTCTCCTAGGAATTTCAACTGCCTCTTCCTGCTGTTAAGTATAAACATCCTCCTTGTTTGCATCCTCTCTAAAACCTCATCGTCGCTCACACGCTCGTTTCATGATATCCTTAGCATCCTTCTGTATAACCATACCTTGCCTCGAGTCCCATCTTCATCCTTGAGGAGACCGTCCAACATTCGCTGCTGTAAAGGAGGACAGATGTCACTTAGCAGCTCAATACGCTTTTCTTTGTTACAAAAGAAATCCTCCTGCCTCGTAATACTCTGCCTAATTTTTGGAATGCGTCCTTGGCCATCCCAATACATCTTCGGATTTCAGGGTCGCACTTGACATCCTCTGACAAAACATTTCCCAGATATTCAAATTTCCGCACCTGCTTGATTTTAGTGTCCCAGACTTAATATAGAGTCATAACCCGTTATACTAAACTAAACCCATATATAGAGACAGGTTCTATTTCTTACGTAGATCCCAGCCTTGTAATTTCTCGAAGATAATTATCATTCTTCATCACTTTACATATGTTATTGTAAAATAATTAAACGAAATCAAGCCTTGTCTCACATTCTTTCCCATTTCTGTATTATAAAACAATGACTTGCTATAGTTAAGGCTGTTCGCTGTAAGACCTTATTTGGGCCACATTTGCGTGGGTCGATACCTACTTCGTCTCAGTAATATACTTTTGTTGGCATAACATGTATAGCTTATTTAATATCGATTACAACACACTCCCTATAGAGTAAATAAGAGAAATCAAGGCTTATTTTCTTGTTTTGTGAGATAGGAACGTGCAAAATTATCTTTCGTTTAAGCTTTAATCTTGTTTTCTGGAGATTTAGAATTTTGAGTGGTTTTCTAATCTCAAGTGAAAAAAAAAGATTAGGGTTATTATGACATAAATATTTAGGAAGGGAATTGGCGAAGAAGAATCTGGGATATCGACTGTTAAATGTAGTCATGCATGTGACTAATCATAGTTAGTATAGTTTTATATTTTGCCGCTTTGCACATTGAAGGAATAGTATTTAGAGTGAGAATTAAATTAAGTATATATGAAAAAAAAAGACGATAGTGGGAGGGGCTTACTAAGAGCTATAAAGTATTGGTTGTTGTGGAGAACCATGATCACCCACCCCCTCAAAGAACAGCGAAAATAGAAGAAGATAAGTAGAAAAATTAAAAACGAGAAGGTGAATGGAAACAGTTGATTTCAAGTAGCAAATAAGAAACAGAAATATAACAATTATTTGATGACTAATTCAGAGCTCATCTTTGGACTGATATTTCTCCAAAGATAGTGAAAATGACTTTTGAGGTTTCGGGTAGAAAAGTATTTATGGACAGATTGAAAATCAAATTTATTTTATAGCAGAAAAAAAAAAACAATGAAGAAATCAACAGTATGCTTAATTTTTCTAATGCCGCTCATTTATTTTATTGTTCAACAATAAAAACTTTCGTTCTTGGATTTTAAGGAAATGTTACGAAATTTAAAATCCTATTTTCTGCTTTACCCGCTTTGTGTGTTTCCGCCTCTACTTTTAACGAAACGGTACACTTTCTATGTTATAAATAAAATATCGCTGCTATACAAGTTCAGCAAACTCATAAATAATTCGACGAATACGTATATTTCAAAGAAAACTCTCTCCAAAGGATGTTGAATGGTTTTAACCCTAGAACACGAGCCATCAATTAAAGTTACACCACTACTAGCCATCGGTATATTATACCCGATTTTAAAAATTTCAAAAAAATATTAAATATAAAACTTTATTTGCAATATTTTACATACAGGCACTTCAAACTTTGTACTTTAAGTTTACATTAATAGGAACTGAAAAACATATTATTTACGTAAGAAAAGTAGGTACTGAAAATTGTAATTAAGAACAGGAAAAGTTGCGCTGGGTACTATAGTATTCTAGGTTTAATACTCGCGAATTACAATTATTTATTCATTGTTATATTTTTTCAGATTTTAACACAGATTAGGTTTATAATATTCTTCATATTATATTATCAGCTATTTTCTAAGTTAAGACCATTTTTATTAACATACTAACGGAATGAATATATAAATAATGAAAATAGAGCAAAGTTGATTTCAGCCAAGTCTTAACCCGGATTTTACTAGTACAATTGCGTAGAATCAAACAATATTGTCTCATCTGTTAACTGCATAAATAATTCAGTGTTACATTATCTTATCAAGACGATACAGAATATGCTAGAAGCCAAATGGAGAATATTAATTTTATTTCAATCCAGGCTCCCGATACAAAAAACGCATTAATTTAATATCATGGCAATTGACAATTGATCGAAATAATGCATTGAACCCACCTGTAATTTTCCCCATTAGAGTAAATCTAGATTAAAAAAAAAAAATCTTTCTCATGAAAAAGGAACATAAATATTCAACTCTCCTTTGCGGGAAAAATAAAAAAAAATGACTATTAAATTTTCCATAAAAGTAGCTGTCATATGGTGCGGGATCAGAAATATATTTACTTCCATCTTCATTAAAGCAAATCCGAGAAGACTTCTGTCGATTCGGAAGAATCAATTAGGACACACGACGAGATCCTGTTCTTCAGGCGAGATAACTGATACAAGAATACTTGTTAGAAGCTTCTGAAAATATCTCTGGTTTAAGTAATTTTCGACGGAACAATTTATCCCATTTTCATTAAAAGTAGTAAAGAAATTTGGTATTTTCATGGAACCTGGCAATTTTGAAACGACATGTGTATGATGAGGAAAACGAAGATTGAAAAAAGTAAACGGATTCTAGTGAGAAAATAAGGAAGAAGACAAGAAACGCAAGAAACTAAATGAAGAGAAAAATGTGATGCCCGAGCTGGTTAATAATATTAATAATAATAAAAACAGATAGCAAAATATTTCTTAAAATATAGAAATGGATGAACAAAAACAGTGAAGAGAAGAAATAAAGAAAATTATTCTCTTAAAGTAAAAGTAAGAGCATTGACCTTGAAAGAAAGTTTGCACAAAGGAAAGTGAAAATTACTGGAATATTAGAATACTATTAAAGATGGCGACGTATAAGGAAACGCTAGACGAATTTACAGAAATGAAAAAGAAATATTATGTTCTTTCCCGAGCAGTTTAAGGCATTTTTCTAGTTCACCAGTATCTACAGCCAGATAATCCTGGTGATGCTATGTAATGCATTTTTGTGTCCATTCACTATTACTTTCAAAACTCAGACGAGAAGATCTATATGGCAATTGTTTGGAGACTATTTCTTTCTAACTAAATAGTATCTTTCTCAAGGATCTCATATGATTGGTGCTGATCATTCCGTGAGAGTTAATACTGGCAATGACACTATTCAAAGCATATAGGAATCACTCATACATATAGGGGCATCTAAATTAGTGACCTATTTAAAGCTGACCGATCTGTGAAGTGTCCAAATCTACGTAGGTCTGAGGTGCTAGAGATACGTCCTCGATATATATATATATATATATATATACCTGATTAACCTATCAAATGATTACAAATATACGATAATAAACCAACACAAAATAATAAATCATGAAGATAGAAAGTGTTCGGACAAACCATATTCCTTGGTTTCCTGAGGACTAACATTCACGGCGAGGACAAGCCATGGCCCTTACATAGTAGCAAATTATCCTCATTCCCTTTGTATTACATCGGCAAGAAGTAAGTCCTCTCAAACAGCTTTTCACATGAACCACTCCCCTGTGGAACAGATTTCCAAGAGGATCACTACAATCTTAACCTTTTCAAGTTAAGCGTTATCTTCCCTTATCCATATAAATTACCCCTTCACGTAACCATCTACTTCGAGTATATATATTGATGCATGTTTCACTAAATTATATAGACAAGTTTTGTCTATTTATTTTAAGTAAGTTGCTTATATATTGTCTGATAAGCTTAATAACATTATCATTAAAAGAAGAAAAGAAATCATCATATTGATACATGCTTAATTCCAATCTAAGCTGTCGGCTTACATAAACCATTATCAAAGATGATAATTACTTTTCAATATAATGAAACATGCATCAATGAAAATTGCTACCCTAAATTTAATATATATATATATATATATATATATATATATATATATATATATATATATATATATATATATATATATATATATCAAGTGAAATGAGAACAATTAAATATAAATTCAAACGTTCATACATTAATTTAAAAATGTGGTCTCGATACAATAGTAGAGGGACAATTCTTTATTATAGGATATTACATTCGAACATATGTAACAGCTACATCACTGCATCCATGTTTCGATGCCCATCAATAGCACTCACCACCGCCCGATGTGATGCTATTCATGGGCATTGAAGCATGGATGCATTGATGTAGTGGTTACATATGTTTGAATGAAATATCTTATAATAAAGTATATATATATATATATATATATATATATATATATATATATATATATATATATATATATATATTGTGTGTATTTAGGCAGCATCTTTTCATTCATACACGTTTCATTAAATAATATAGAGAAGTGTTGTTTATTTATTTTATGTAAATTCTTTTCATAACGTCTGAAAAGTTTAATAACATTATCATTAAACGAAGAAAGAAATTCATAATATTGATCCATATTTTTTAATACAATCTAAGCTTTAGGCTTACATAAGCTATTATCAAAGTTGTCAATTACAACATATTACGCAATATACGGACAAGACAATGATCATAGTCTATTATTGTTTACATAGATGATTTCTAAGCAACGATAAACACTTGCATATAAGATGCTAGAAGCGAAAATCGCACCGCATCTCATGACGTCACATATGACCACGCGAGAGTGAATTAGAGAGGTATTAAGTATGGGAAGCCGTTGGTATAAACCAATGGCTTCTGTTAGCAATTATAGACATTTAAGGATATTTGTAGAGATTCCATATTTGATTTTGTTTAGGTTGGGTTTCAACTGTTTGATGTATAATGATTCAAGGATTTTTAGTTTTTGTCTATTGTTTTCATGTGGAATTATAATTGTGTTTTCGACATGAAAAAAAACACTAATTTTAATACAATCGTCTGAGACGTCACAATCGGATTGTGTCGCCAATGGTTAAAATTAGGTGACATTTCGACAAACCCCTTCGATTCCACGCATTATCTCTCTTTGTTCTTTATTAGTATGATGTCATTGATACTGCCCAATTGACATAGAAGATATTAACATAGTCACCATTGATGTTATTTTAAGACAGTGAACACGGCACATAATTACAAGCCAATGTCCAGTATATGAATAACTAGCCATTTTCGGCCTATTGTTCTACATTGTTATAGATGTCATTATAAACACAACGTTTCGGCCATGTACACTCTAGCCATCGTCACGTGTCCATTGTTTGGTTGATAATGAATATATGTTGATTATTGTGTTATTTTCTCCCTACGGTTCCAGTTATTGTTCGGTACTGTTGAATTACTGTTTCTTTACCTGATCAAGTGATTCACTTCCACGAGATTAGAGTGAAATATTTTTTTTTTTACCAAGTCATGTATCCACTACGCTACCACAGCAAAGATCATTAGTTGTGTATTGGGGTTGCGGGGGTTTATATTCAATATCAAGTGATTTCGAAGTTTTGTTTTAATGACGAATAATAGCTCGGACTAAATGGAATAAATTAACAATTATTCATCTTAAAAATGAAAAACAAATAAGCATTTTGTTTACGGCTTTCTTTTCTCCTGGAATGAATTGCGTTACAGACTTTCCTTTCGCGTTCGCTATTTACATTCATATATTGAGGATTATTTCTTTCATTCAAATGACACGAATTTGATTTAATATTTATGGTATTTAAACCTGTCGTTAAACCACATCTACTTACATTCCCTCACCTTATGATTAAGTAAAATCAAATGATACTTTTGTATTCTTTTGGTAAGAAGGAGGTTGCATTGGAACGGATTCTTCCTAAGAACCACCGCTTTTTGGTACAGAATTACGAGATCATGCTTCTCAAATTACTACAATCTTCACGTATAAACGCCATCGTTATCTATTTTACATATCCTCATAAACTACATTTATTAAATCATCCTCCATTTACGTCCATAAAACAACGTTATTCATTAACCCTCTACCTTGACTGGGCCTTTGTACTTGTATTGGATGCAGATTACTGAAAAGTGCTAGGATAATAAGATTAAATTTTATTCGTATTATATTTTTTACTAAAATTGCAAAAAACGTAATTCATCAGACAAAAATCCCAAGGTTTTTGATTTAGAGGAATGGATATTATTTTTGATATATGTCAATAAACCCCGAAATTGCTAATCTTCTTACAGAACCAGTCCGATATCCATCACCAAACGGATGTTGCACACTATAGATCAGAGGACACCAACAGATTTCGGGTCATTTCTAACATTCTGCTGCCCCACTCCGTTAATATATAATTCATACATAGTCAAAATTTTACTGCAACTCACGTGAAAGAATCTCAAAGGCCATATACTTGATCTTTAAAAAGCCTCCAAAGACCATCGCATCCATGAAAGAGAAAATTTGTAAAAAAGACAGTTAAATATAGAGTTGTGTGCAAAAAAGTGACTTAGTCCATCTTTTGGGGAAATTTTGTTTTTTTAATATTGCAGATAAACATAGTTTTTAAAATATTCTGTATAAGTTAGGAAAATGATACATTGTCTGCAATTTTACAAAAATAATCCGAAGAATCAAACCTGAAGCATGTTATCTTTTGGTTTTCAGATAACCATTTACTGTACAGAAAAGTGACTCACATTTTATACTGTATTAATTAAGTACAAAGTTAATCCAGTATTTTCTTAAAAAAATAAAATTTAGTAAAATAAAAACACAATATAAAATTTCATTATTAATTTATGCTTCCATCTTTGTTTTCAGAAATTTGCTGACTTGGTCCTACATACCATTAATGAGATTTTTTTCAATAAAATTTTCACTCAAAGCTTCTTTGTTTTGAATAATTTTCTTTGAAAGACTCAAATCTATGACGCTCCATATATTCACGATTGGTTTTAAATCAGGAGATTGCGCTGGCCATAGTATAACATTGACAGTTTTTTTCGGAAATGTAATTTTTCGTCTACTTTGATGTGTGGCAGGGAGCATTGTCTTGCATAAAAATGAGATTTCATTGATTAATTTCGAGTTTTTTGGCAGTGGCAACAAGCAGGTATCCAATATTTTTGAGTATTGAGTGCGCTTCAGCGTTTTGACTACTTGTTTAAAAAATCCAGTCCCATTGGATGAGAAGTAACCCCAAACCATAAAATTGAAAGGATGTTTCACAGTATAAACTCTCATTTCCAAAGGGTTTTATTCGCTCTTCCATCTGATTTTCGTGCTTTTGCCTTTGAAATCATTTCAAAATTTGTCTCGTCGGAGAAAAGAACATTTTCCAATCAGATTCAGTAAAAGACTTTTAAGTGTTTGCCAATGCAAAACGTTTACGCTCATGTGTTTTATTTACCAGTGGTTTAAAAATTACTCTACATGTAATTGATCGGTTCTAGTTAATTTCTCTAATGATTTTGCCGACGGTTCTCTTATCGATTTTGTGTTTTCTACCCCCTACCCTGTTACCTTGCCAAATGGTTAACTGAAATTGAAGCGTCTCAAAACCCACGCGGTAATTGATTGCGAAGTGTTTAAACTATTTGCAATTTCTCCAGTCGATTTACCAGCTTTTGATAGAACAACTATTTCTATTTTAATTCATTATATTTTTGGTTTCTTTTATATACTTTAAAACAATTCTCGAACTTTCTAGAATTTTTAAGAATATTCTGGGATAAGATTTTGGAAATAAAATTACAAGGTGCTTTAAAATGATGACACATTTTTTAATGAGTCACTTTTACCTTCAAAACAAAAAAATAAAATGCTTTAGGTTTGTTTCTTCAGCATCTTTTGCCAAATTGCAGACAATGCATCATTCCCCTTATTTATACACATTTTTTAAAACACTTTAAAACTTTATCTAAAATATTAAGAAAAAACATGATTTTCCCCAAAATTTTGACTGGGTCACTTTTTTGAGAAATCCACTAGCCGTATTTCAATTGTTATTGAAATGGTTATGTTCATTTTGACAAAAATACCCACTGGAAAAGTATTTATTCAATCTCCTCAACACTATGGATTAAATAGCAGGCCTGACTAGTCTCTATGATCTTGAGGTTGGGACCAGTCTAGGAAAAGGAAAACTGCTTCCATAACCACGCTGAAGTGAGATGAAATTCGTCAGGTTATATTGCCTTAGACACAATACTGTTGCTATGGCATTGGACTCATGATGAGTCATTTTATATACTCGATTCTGATCTCTCGACAACTCTATATGTGAATTTGTTACTTTGATTTTATGTACACTAGCTTCATTATCAATAGTAGTAGTATTCTATTGAAATATTCTGAAAATTATTGTGAAAGATTATTGCGATAAGGGAAAGTAATTTTAAGATTAAAAACGTAGATAGCAACATGAAGATTATTTGACAATGTTTTATCTAATAAACTAATTAAGGTAATATGCGGTATTTCATTAAGAGAAATTAATGAAAGTTCTAAAGAAATGTCTAGTAAAGTTAAAAAATAACCTTCCACTACGTGATAAGGATTTTCCGACGACTTATGGCAAACCGGGGTTATTTAGCTTAGCTTTTCTGCGAATGTCTGCAGACAGATTCTTTCCGAATTATTTTAGCTAAGAAATCAATATATATGCGATATAGCAACGATATTTAAGATATCCCCCTAAAACCAAATTACTAGATTTCGTAAATAATCTGAACAACATTACGTTTCTTCATATTGCGTCGAGCCACACAGATAACGACGTAAATCTAATTTGTAATAGAATAATCCACTAACCAAATTGATCTCATGAGCTTCAACACATGGAAAAACAACAAAATAAAATCCGGAATGATTATAGGTTGTATTGAAGAGCACATAGAATTTGCAGCCCTGAATATTTACATGATACAGTAAACATTAAGACTTATCTACTATCATAAATAATTTTTTATATAACTCAAAGAGTAATGTTTACAGAAATAAAAATATAAAAAAAAATGAAGATTATTAGGCTTAAAAAAACTAGTCGCATAATAAAACCGAGCAACGCAATAATGTCTTCAATTGAAAAAAAGTTTTCTAAATATAATAGAAATTGCACTCTACTACAACAAAGAACATTTTTAAATCCACTAAAAGAAAAAAAACACGCTGAAGCAAATTGGAGTCAAACATATCCCAAGATATATCGGTGAGACATCGAGGAATTTATATACAACAAAAATGATATTGTAAAAAACAAAATATTCAATACATAAAACATTCATCACATAGGTTTGAACATAATTAAAGTCTGCCTATTGAATGAGTAATTATTTTATTAATGCGTAATTGTATTGAAAGTGTACTAATTTTGGAAACCACTGAGGCACAGAATATCTCATTTCCACAAAAATCTATTGTTGACTCAATGTGGCATAATTAAAAACAATACCGATAAAAATACAAATAAAAAGCAAAATTCGGATCGGTTATGCTAAATGGGTAATTACATTAAATTTAAAACTGAGCATCCCTATATTTTAACGTTTTGATATATACTGTAACCAGCGTTTGTTGTATTTCTCTCGGCCACACTTTTCCCACATATTTTATATCTTAAATTGATTCCATCAATAAAGCTCTTATTAGTCAGATTAAATTCGCTATCCGAAAGAAATACGCCACTTGGAATGTTTTTTTTTTTTCCGTTCAACAGGCTTTCAGATATTGATATTGAAATCTCTTATGGATATTACCGCCATTTTCATCATTTTCTGATATATTCAGTTTTCTTCGCCACTTCCTGCTGTATCGAAAAAATGATGTTTTACTCTGTCATGGTTGAAAAGGAGGACACGTGATTAAAACCTGACGGATATTCATTTCTGTACATTCTTGTGGAAATCATTTTCTTAGCGTCAGAATTTCCCTACGAAGTGCAAAGGATGAAATACCGTTAAATTATTGCATTAGTAATAAAGAGTTGGGTAAACTTCAAAGCTACTTCTGAGACTTCCTTGACATTGAGAAAAAAAATTAGAATTCTTTATAGTAGATAAGATAGATTCGTTGCAACATCTACGTATTGAATCTCGGAAAGTTGTTCAAGCTTGACTCAGCCAAATTACATTTATTTTCAGACAGAAGTGAAAACATATAGAAACATAACCCAATACAATTTCCCTAACAACAAGAAAAATAAATAATCATACAAAGGCAGCTGTATTCTTACAGTTGTAACTATATTACTAAGTCCGTGAGTGTTTTTTTTTAATGAATAGATGCATATATAAATGCGTGCGCCTGCACACGTATCCACACTGCATTGTATATTGCTATCACATCTAGTCTGGTACATATATATTTAGAGATTCTTGACAAAAGTCAAAAAAAGAATCTGCAATTTTACTAGTCTTGGCCTGGCATCTCGCTCTCCTCATTACCGTAACCTATCTTCCCTGTGACTTTTCTATTGCCATGGAAATCATTCTGGTAAATTTTCCTGTATGGTATCTATACTTTATGACTTTAAATGTAGTACTAGTTTGGAGACAATTGACAATTTCTCATCATATTTGAAATGGCTATATGCAACATTCATTTCTATGCTAACAGTTTCTTGTAACACACTTCTCTCTTGTGGCTTCTAGCTTTCAAACCAACTTCGATCTTCAAACATATAAATGCAATGCCAATTGTTATGTTGTCTTTGTATTTTCAGTTCTTTTGTTTTTTCTCTCTACTTAATAATGTTTTCTTTTTACGTATTATCTCAAACTCATTACCCACTTATATTTCAGTATATTGCGTTGATTGGAGTGAACTCGTTAACAAAACTATAGACATATTTTTTTTATAGAAGGTTTTTGAAAGATAATATTGAATTTTTACGAGTGGATTTAATTAGTCAAATTTACCTAGCGAAAATATTTTGATAAAAACTTGAAATTTCCATAATTGTTTCAGTAATTAATGTCCTTAATCTATGCTATTTTGTAACTCTTTTCCAAAATTAGTTCTGTTTGTTATATATTTGTTTCATTGTCAATTGATTTTCTAATCTTTTGACTATTTTTCAATATCTTATCAATACCCGCCTTATGTGTTTCATGGTTACTTTTTTTGAAGTTTTATCTTATTATTTATACATATTGTGTGTGTATTTAGGCAGCATTTTTTAATTCATACATGTTTCATTAAATAATATAGAGAAGTGTTTGCGATTTAATTTATGTAAATTCTTTTCATAACGTCTGATAAGCCTAATAACATTATCATTAAACAAAGAAAGAAAATCACAATATTGATCCATATTTTTTAATCCAATCTAAGATTTCGGCTTATATAAGCCATTATCAAAGATGACAATTACCGTACAATATATTAAGCAACATTTTTAGGCATTTAAACAACATGCGTTGCCGCATACACAATTCCGTAAAATCCTTGTTGAAAACACAAACATGAAAACAATAAACACAAACTAAAATTCTTGAAGCTAAATACATAAAACAGTTGAAACCTAACCTGAACAAAATAAACCATAAAATCTCCACAAATATTCTTAAATGTCTATAATTGGTAACGGAAGCCATTGGTTTATACCAACGGCATCCCATACTTAATACTTCTCGAATTCACTCTCGCGTGGTCATGTGTGACGTCATAAGCTGCGGTGCGATTTTTGCTTCCAGCGTCTTATATGCAGAAACAGACTATCATCACTGTCTTGTCCGTATTTTGCTTAATATATTATACAGTAATTGTCATCTTTGATAATGGCTTATGTAAGCCGAAAGCTTATATTGGATTAAAAAATATGTTGTCATTTTCTTTCTTCGTTTAATGATAATTTTATTAAGCTTATCAGACGTTATGATAAGAATTTACATAAAATAAATGGACAACACTTGTCTATATTATTTAATGAAACATGTATGAATATATATATATATATATATATATATATATATATATATATATATATATATATATATATATATATATGTTAAGTATTTATTATTCACTGTTACATTAAAACATGTAAATATCGAATACAACATTGTACATTTTGTTTCAAAGTTAAAATCAAACTTTTCTTCAGGCGGCTAACAATGATGGTATTAAGCGACTTTTACTCAAAATTGCGATTAATAAAATGCTACTTCACTTTCCGTTTTTTGAAAAATTTTCTAGAAAAGATAAAAAACGATTTATATAAAGAAAAAAAAAGAATGTAATAAATCAATAAAAATGACAGAATAAGACAAAGAAAATAATCTCAATAGAAATCATCGGAAATTAAACCTTATACCAAGAGAAAAAACAAAAACGAAAGGCAAGAGAAATAGAAAAGGGTATTTAGAATTACCCAGATTCATAAGAAAAGGAAAATCAAGAATTTAGGAAATAGAAAGATATTGATACGAATTAAACCAATTAAATTCTTTTTGAATCATATATCATTTGGATATATATATATTAAGTATATAATTTGTAGTATATGTTTATTATATATGTAAAGTTTTTTTTTTTTTACTAATATGGGATTTTCTGAAACCAGCCAGACAAATTGTTTCTTAACGAACATATTTGTGATTCTTGGTTTTGTTTTAATATCAGTCTTGACACGGGAACAGTCGATGTGAATGTTTTCTTTGAATCGAAAACAAAGAGTTTAGAACTAACCATTTCCTTTCTATGTAACAGAGTTTATGACGACGTGGTTTCTTATTTATTTCCATTTTTTTTTATCTCGCTGCCAATGTGCCATCGACACAGCAAGAAGATAAAAGTTACTCTCGGGAGAGGCCTGGGTTTATTGCCTGGCGACCGAGGATCACCGAAAGGGGAAATGCCTAGCAGTCTTGGGAATTTTTCCACTGTGCAATCGTTAGAACCACTTTAATCTACGACCTTTTGTTACATCATTTTGCGACGTGGGCTCGTTGGGAGATATCTGTATATATAGAGAATTTTTTTTTGTTGTTTTAAATTCTTTGACAATATAATTATCATCAATATTATTTTTTGTTTTAATATTAGTATTAACTAGTGACCAGTCGATGTAAGAGTTTTCTTTGAATTTAAAAAAAATACGAACCTTTCATTATTTTCTATGAAACAGATTAGCGAATGTACCTACAACTTTTAAAGTATTGTCTTCCATTTCACTTTGCTTTTGCGGTTGTGAGAAACTTATACTAAGTTAACATTTTATGTATGCCAAAGTTTTTGCTCGGCAACATATTGTTCAGGGGTGGCGAAACCGCGGAGTTACATGAGGCTCTTTGACCTTTATTATGCGACTCGTGGAAATATGTTCGCTGAGTTACTCTTTATATCACTTGGCTCTCTGTGCCGCGCCAGGAAATTTTTCTCCACGGAATCGATACTTCAAATATTCAAATCAACCATTGCATGGAGTATTGCTGCCATATATGGTCTGGAGCACCTTCTGTTTACCTCGGAGTTCTTGACAAGATCCAGAGACGGATATGTAATATAATTGGCCCTGATCTGGCATCTCGTCTACAGTCACTCTCTCACAGACGCGCCGTCGCTTCTCTCTGTCTTTTCTACAAATACTTTCATGGTCATTGCTCCGATGAGCTGCATTCACTGGTTCCCAAACTCAATGAATTCAAGCGTCCTACGAGGCTGGCATCCCGCTCTAACCATTTCACTGTAGAAACCTTTAAATGTGGCCGTCTCTTCTACTCCAATAGCTTCATACCTCGCACCTCTCGCCTGTGGAACACCCTTCCCAATTACTGTTTCCCTGAGAGCTATAATCTCCAACTATTCAAATGCAATGTCAATCGACATCTCCAGTTACCTTGATCTATCCACTATCCCTCTCCTCATTCTTTCTTCTATCACTCCTATCTGCACTTGCTCCAAATTTTCTGCAACCCCCTACATCCTAGTGGCCTCCAGCGTTGCTCGGAGCGTAATGCTTTAAAAAAAAAGTTAATATAAAAGGTAAATAAGTAACATTTCAGGTTGTATTATTACTTGCTGGGTATGTATTGAAAAACGCCTGGATTAAACAGTAAGTTTAATGTTAATGTGTTTGTAACAAAAACATATGTGTAAATTTTGCTAATGTCTTGAGGCTGTCAAATATCTTACTTTATCGTATGTGGCTCTTACGTATATGTATCTTAAGCAAGTTTGGCGACCCCTGGTATAATTGTATATATATATATATATATATATATATATATATATATATACCTGATGTGTGTGTGTGGAAGATAAACATCCTCTTCTATGGAGAAGGTAAATACTGATATAAAGCCATATGGCTACATAAAGCTCATTAATCATATTAATGATCATTTATCTAGGAGAATGAAAATCTGATATATACCAACCACTTTCACATCATGTCACTAAATATAATCACCTGCATAATCAACAGACGTATCCCTCGGTGGCACACCAGGCCGAGGTCGAAAAATTTGTTACTGGTAAAGAAAGGTCTACTCAGCCATCTTTCCTTTTACCAACAACTAAAAAATGGGATGGAAAAGGGAGTCCTCAGTATCCAGTCAGTATCAATGATTTAAGGTTTCATTTCATTTTAGAACAATGCATAAATCCAGACCATAATTTTGTTTGTAGGGAAGAATTGCATCGATTTGGTAGTAACTCCATTTCAAATTTGAGATACAACTTCTATTGCAACTGGGCTAAAAGAGAAAAGGCAACATGGGATTGGAAATGCAATACGCAGATAAATATAGTTTGTAATAAAAATATATTAAACCAATCATAAACATTGAAGGCTGTATAAATCCGAGTAATATTATAGCCAAACAAAAAAAGTTTTGTTTTCAAAGAAGAGAATTTCTATAAAGGGTTCACTAATGTCTGCTTATTAGGAAAATAAGGTGAAAACTGTATTAATGGGGACTTGAATGCGACCTGTAATATTTCGGTCGTCACTGCACCTCTGATGGGAATAATACATGATTCTTTGAAATAGAAGTCTCATACAACAACAGGAAACTCTTACTATATCTTTCTTATTCGAAAAATATTTTTGGATAACTATGAATTAACAAGATTTAGATACATTCCAAACACTATCCATTGAAAGATCTGATCATATCTCATAGCCCAGATTGCGTATCCAAAAAGATTATTGATTTCAGAATATCAGTCTCTTGGCTTAGGCAATTTGTGTGAGATTTCATAGTATACAACTCCTACAGTGAATTTTATCAGAAAACACTGATCTCAAAACTAACAATACCAGCCAACAAAATATCTCGCTTCAGTTTAGATAAACCACGAAAGACAACTAAGTATAGCATTGCAAGGTTTAAAATAAAAAAATATGTAAGTAGATTTTTGTAATAAACAACACACACGGAAAGGAGAACTGTTCTGTGTATGACGATAAACTACATCTGCGCCCTGGGTAAGATGATAAACTACGTCCAACAGAAAGGCCTCTGATTAGGCGGTTTTGAGGAGGAACCCCATCTTAATCGATGGTTTTCCCAGATCTACACTATCCTGGGATGTAGTACCCGTTAGGGTTCAAACTATAGGCAGGTATTTAACCCCCAAACTGTGCTCAAAGCACGATGAAGTTGTAAAAATAGGGTTTAATACCAGCAATGAGTGTTTGAAGAAAAATTATTATCAGCAATGAATTTTTGAAGGAAAACATATTACGGGGCAATACATTTTTGAAGGAAAAATATTACCAGCAATACATTTTTAAAGAAATCTTTACCAGCAATATTGTAAAAATATTACCAGCAATAAAATTCTTGTCGGCATTAAATATTCCATGGAGGTTGATATGGGGTAAAATAAAATAAAATAAAAATGGAATGGTGAATGCTAAACAATTTCCTAACAGAATTTATAATAAAACCTAATGAATGCTCTGAAAAACCAATATTTCTGGAAAATTGTAAACGAAATGAATGAAGCCAAACTTCATAGAGAATGTGTTGAAATGTAACAAAACAAAAAAAATACACAAAAAACGAAATATCACAATATCATACAATCGAAATTAACACAGAAAACATGCTCTGGTCTCCAAAATTACAGTGAGTAACATTTCAACCATGAAAACTCTAAACTAATGATGCCCACAGAAATAAAACATATACCAATATACACCCACTCATTGCAAAGTCAGTCTACGAACATAAACTATAACAAAGTTAAGGATGAGAATGTTAAAACTATGACAGAAATAAGGAATAATAAATCGTCAGTTGACATTGAGATTGAACTATTGAAAATAGCTTACTTCCTCCCGGAATTCAATAAAAAGTATCTTTATTTCATGTAGGAAATCTGTAATGAGAAACACATGCCAAAAAGCTATGGTTTATCGCGCACTATGGAAGCAAAAATTTAGTTCTGACGACTCACACATAAATTAGTTTCTTAACTGGATCCATTATGATGAAAATACTGAGGAACGATTTAGTAACTCGGCTCTGATATCTTTACGAATGTCTACTCCTTGCAATCCTGTTTGGTTTAGCTTCTAGTAAGGGATGCGATAATGCATATATCTCCTCAATCAACTGCAGATGATTGCATAGTTATCCAATAGGAAACTATACCTCCTATGTTGAATCCCCCCCTACAGAAGCAAATGACTACACCAATAAATATCTCATCCTCTCATCTATTAGAAACCATTTTCCAAGCTCGGAATCCACGATCTACTAGAGGCTTTATATCGGCCCACAAAGTGATACATATCTGGCGAGAACCGCGATATGAAAATATTTCAAACCTCATCAGAAGTACAAAAAGGGGGAAATGAAAGATTCAATCTATTTAATCTTTTTATCAATTGAAACATGCAAATATATAAGCGGAAAGGGGAACACAACAGCATGGATCATTTAAGCATTCCATATATGAGACAAATATACTAACTCAAAACTGCGGTACTGCTTTCCCTCCCGAGTTCAATTTATTAATGATGAGGGGTGGGGGTGATGATTATAATGTAATTATTTATAGTTTAGGAGAAAATGATCTTGAACAAAAAAAAACCGGCATCATCTAACAAATATTCTAAGATTAAGGACACAAGATATGACTTTGCAAAACACAAAGAGGGATAACACTCAATCCAGCATGAAACTTTAGGATGTTGAATTAGTAAATACGCCTAACAACACAAGCTTCTAAAAACAAAACTTAAACTAACCTCACGTTAGTTTCTCAAATAATATATTCAGATTGATTTATTCAAATAGATGGCATGCATGACATCAAATTCTTTCAGAAATATCTAAAGCTTCAGCTGCATACAACTACTCTCTGAGATCAATGGTTAAAAATTGCTTCCAGTGAATTGAGATTGGAAGTCTTACCAAAGCCCATTCTTCTTCGAAATTCGTCGGCTGGAGCTATAGAATTACAATGTGTACCAAATAACACGATCCATATCACTTGAAGATTTTCAACCACAGCTAAAAACTAAATTAGATTACATATGTAACACAAAGAGAAAATAAAGACAATTCCACAGTATTTCAAACAAAAGGTTAGGTAGGAAATCCCAACCACTACTAGAAAGAGTAATAATAGCTAAAATGTTAGGTTAAAACTTCTGCTCTTTGCTGTTAAACGCGATTATTCGACTTAAAAATAATTTTTTTAATAGAAAGTATTTATAAGATTCAACCGAAACTAGAACTCTTAACATTTTAATTTTTAAAATTGTTTGTTTGCATCCAAATATTTATTAATGTTATTAATCATTACCTTTTCCTGCTTTCTTTATATATTTTTTAATTTACCTTATTTCTTTTTCATTCCTGCATGGTTTTCTTCCTTACGTTAATTAATGGAATTTATGTCCTCTTTATTTTATTCTTTATTTTGATAATGTTGTGATTTTTGCAGCTTACGTTAATTTTCCTTTTCTTGTACTTTACTTCTTCATATATATATATATATATATATATATATATGCATGATAACTCATAATTACAATGGTCTGATGCCTATTCACCTGATCTCGACAAAAATGTTCTATTAAAATCAAGCTCCTGACATTCTAGACAAAAATCCTACTCAGGAAATTAACTATTTAAATGTTCATCATTTTCGTTCTGATAATCCACACCAGATTTAAAAAAATTGCATCGTGGGTATTCGCGTGAAAGGACAAAAATAAATCAATATTAATATATAAATTATACAAATGACAACAGCAAATTGAATTACCATGGAGTGATTCATGTTAAAATCTAAAGTGACAATTTTTGCTTGAAGAAATTAATTACGAGTATCACCTGCATTCTGAAGAAACGTTTCGAAATACTCATTGATGTTTTATTCGCGATGGCACAATGGCTATTTTCATTGAATGTCTATAGATAGATTTGCGGAATCTGGTTCATTCCATTTTGTTGACGAAGTGTACATGAAAATTCTAGTGTAAATGATACTTTGGCAGAGAAAATAGTGTTTGATCCTGTTAGTATTTCTATGATTAATGCATTTATTTTATTTTAGAATTATAAAAGGATTATTATATATTTTCTTAATTTTCTTTAAAAATAAGTTTTTTACATTATTTTCCAGAACAGTGAAATCGGCGAACTGGGTTCAAATTTTGGTTTAGTAACTTTTGTTCCTTTTCTCACAAGCGCATTTTCTAATGCATTAACACTTTCTACTCGATCCATCGGCTAAATAGCAGACTATACTGTGATATGTATCACTGGCTGGCAAATAGTCTAGGATCTGTCTATATTTCTGAGATGAGGTGTTATGTACACTACTTACATTATTCGGACTATTATCCTCATCTTTGTTGCCATATTTATCACAACGTTTCGGCCATTGTACGCTCAGGCCTTCTGAACCCTTGATTTCGCTCGCTGGGGTAGACTGTTCTAGTTCTACGTGCCATGTCTAATGGATGTCACATCAGTTATCTCCTGTAAATTCACCTCTCCAATTTCTCCACTGCCTTAACCATGTATTGAACACACAACTCTTCGGGTCGTGTCACTGGATCCAACCAACGCCTTTATCCACTGTGCCATGGGTCCTTAAGAGTTGTGAGTTCAATGCCTGGTTAAAGTAGTGGAGAACTTTGAGAGGTGAATTAACAGGAGATAATTGACATCCATTAGACACGGTATGTGGAACTAGAACAGTCTACCCCAGTGAGAGAAATAAAGGGTTCAGTTCGACATTCCAACCACCTGAAGAAGAATGGAGGGTATAACGGCCGAAACGTTGTAATAAATATAGCAACAAAGATGAGGAAAATTGTCCAAATAATGTAAATAATGTAAATAGTCTTGAACAATGAAAATACTATTCAAGTGTTTGGAAAAATGAACGTAAAATCTTGGAACTTTTACCAGTTTCTATATTTCAGTTTATAGATAATAAAAAGAAGGATTTGTGAAGATTTATAATTGCTTAAATACTGAAGGGAGAAGACATTTATAAAAATGAATGATAAAAAATTATGAGATATTTTATCAGTACATTATGGAAAAAAAATGTAATTACGATATCTTTATTAGGAAATAATGTCAGAATAATAGATCAAAACAAGCTTAGTTGATAGTCACAGAAAGTGCGAAGAAAGGACTAAACATCAATTGCAAAACGACAGAATGCATGATTAACAGAAAAAGAAGATCCCATTATTTAAATTACAAACACAATCAAACAATTACTAAAATTTAAATATCTGGGAAATATTTTAACAAAAGATGGAAAATGCCACGCAGAAATCCGAAGGCACATTAGGAAAACGAATGGTGCCTTTCTAAATCTAAGCAGAATATTAAGAAATAGGAAGATTTCGTTAAAAAACAAAGAAAAGAGTACAGAACTCTTACGTTATATCAATCCCTCTATAATGTAATGAATTCATAACAATCTCCTCATAGATGAAGAAACTTGAAGCAACAGATTTTTCCTTCTACAGAACGATGTTTAGAATATTATGGACCGAACATGAGAGGAACGAAACGATGTTTTACAGAAAACGGAAACAAAGAGAAAAACTTATACTTAATATCAAAAAAGATAGTTGAAATTACGTTATATTTGATTTGTTCATCGGAAAAGTAGACTTTCATTTGCCAAAAGAAAATTCGAATATTTATAACACAGGAGTAGATAACTATTACGTTTGTGTTGTCAGCTTTTCAAAATCCATTAAATCATGAATTCATCATATATACATTTATTAAACGAACAGTATGTTTGCACTTTGAGTCATAAAACAAAGTATAGGAGTGAATTAGATAAGCACAATTTATGAAATGTATTTTCTTCTTTTTCGCTTCGATTAACGCAAAATTTTGTAAAGTGACATTTTATCAATCGATTACCGAAAAGATGAGAGAAAATCAATGAGATGACCAATTAACTGTTAAATTCAATCGACATTGTTTTCTGATATCCAGTATCTAACAATAACTAAATTTACCAGGCGACAGAAGTCTTGTCGAATGATATATCTAATCAATATGCTGTTTTTCTTCTCTCGCCTCCATCTAATCGGTTTAGTTCAGAAAGAAAATCAAAAATGGAAATCTGATGTATACAACAATTTCTGGCCACGAGATCGACATCAGTTATACGGAAACAATTGAATAATGTTTTATTTTATAATGTACTATTGAATAATGTTTTATTTTATAATGTAACAATGGATATTGTCAGTTGCAAGTAATTGAGAACTGTGATATCTGCACTACGAATAAGACAAATAATTATATAGCAGGTGCACTAAACACAAAACGATTTATGCTAGGCAATGTAAATTAGCTAACAAAAGTAAGATAAAAGGTTATACTGAACTTTTATGTAATAATAGCCCTTCTATATTGCAATGAAGAAGAAACGGGAAGTTATAGAAATTTGTTTCTACAGAAGGATACTGAGAATATCATGGACGGTACATGATAGCAACGACGTAGTTTTAGAGAAAATGAACACAAAAATGACATTTCTACTTAACATCAGAAACAGATTAAATTTAGAGGGATTAAAAAAATTGACACTCAGAATATTATGAAGGCAAGAAAGACAGAGGAAAGCAGTGCATAAAATACAAAACGATCAGGTGTAAATGAAAGGCATATATATATATTGTTAGCCAAATTACTAAGAGCTACAAATGACAGGAAATTGAGGAGAGTCATTATCACCAACATCATAAACGAACATGGCACATAGAAGACAATTCTTTTACAAAATCAGATAATGATTTAAATTGATCTATTTTAAAAGTTTCAGTTAAGAACAATACAAATTTGTAACGTACAAATCCAAACAAAGAGAAGAGGATCTAATGATTTAGAATTCTTAGAACGATAAGAATAATTTAAACAAAGTGGCGCAGAATGTAACACACCGTAAAGATCGTCATTATTTTAAGTTATTTAAAGATTTAGCAATTATTCCTTATTTTTAGCCATTTAGTATTGTGCCTCCCCCTGAAGATAAAGGAAGAATTATTTTTTAAAAAATATGATTCCTTCGCTACAAAAAGTTATCATGTTTCAAAAACAAGAGCCAAAAACCTCAATATAATCATTGAAATTAAATTGAATTAAATACCAAGCCCTGTTTCATCCCGAAGCGAAAAATTATGAAGAGCCAATCTTGAGATTTACGTATCTTTATCGGCATGTTCAATCGCAAAATTAATTACTATGGAAATGATCATTTTGATAAGGGGCATACGAATTAGTTTGTATAAAGATATCAGTCACCTGCGGAAAGAGGTCAAAAGAAAGAAAGCAAATGATGGCATTCATGTACGGATATCGTCTCGTTAGTCACAGCGACAGATAGCTGTTGGCACCATAATACGTCTTTCACTTTCGCCTGAGTGTTGACTTAAATGTTCACTTTTATATTTGTATTTACATACGCTCTCTCTCTCTCTGATACTGAGCACTTTATCCTACAAATATAGCACCCTTTAAAACTATATTTCTGCATATATATATATATATATATATATATATATATATATATATATATATATGAGAGAGAGAGAGAGAGAGAGAGAGAGAGGAGGGACAAAGACAAAGAGATTCACAGACAGAAATGGGAGCATGTTTACTGACACGTTTCTGTGTGTTGTCAATATATATATATATATATATATATATATATATAGAGAGAGAGAGAGAGAGAGAGAGAGAGAGGGACAGAGAGAGAAATGAAGAGCGAAATAGAAGAGATTCTTAGAGAGAAATGATAGCATGTTTACTTACACGAATCTAACTGTGTTTGTGAATGTGTGCATATGTTTGATTCATTCCTCATAGAAGCAGATCAAGTATTAGCATTATGACAGAAATCTGCTCTGATATATTTTCTGCTAAGAAGTCTAAGTAATGAAAATTCTTTCGCTATTCAATATATCACAGGAACTCATGAGAAAGATCTTTAATATTTCTGCCAGTTAATTTGAATGAAATGACATCCAATAAATATGAATAACTATCCGCTACACTCTACACTTTTCATCAACAGGTGTCAGTCTCGAGTTATATGAAGAGATTAAGTAATATGAGACTTGTATTGGATTAAGTTGCTATATATAAACATATCTAACTAGATAGATAGATAGATAGATAGATAGATAAGGCTGTGTTATTTCTACACATAGATGATATGATAACCATATGAGAGAATATGGATTATTATACTGATAGAGATATAAATGCATACGAGCTGCTTTTGATAAAATTCATGTCACGACTCATTTTCCAAATTCTGACTAAATATCTAGACGTCAGAACATTCTATAGAATCCATTCTTTAGCACCGTTTTGTCGAATGACATTGGCCAATGATCATATTGCTACTGGGGTAAAAGCCTGCGTTCTAGGGTAAATCTATTAAGCAGTTTCTGAATTCATATTCGGAATTAGTTTTCCGTATAAAGGAATTTGCGTTATGCGCATGCGCGTGATAAGGGAGTCTTTGTCGTACACTGAGCAACAAAAACTGTGTTATCCCATCAAATGACACTGTACTTGAAAAATCGAGAACGCTGATTCCGTATCTGGAGGAAGAATTGGTTTACCTCGTTTTCCCGTGATTTGGAGCCGTTATTCACAGATTATTCTAATCATCTTTGCTGTTATTATCATATAACAAACTTGATAAACATAGCCCGATAGAAAATAATTCAATCAATGGTAACGTCTCATTCCAAAAATCAAAATATATATATATATATATATATATATATATATATATATATATATATATTAGTTGGTTTTAAATCATCACCTTAAATACATCTTAAATATACTATTGAGAAATAAAATGTTTATCTTAAATACAGGTTTACTATATACGATACAAGTATAGTATTTATATTAAAGAAAGAAGAAAGATACTGGACTCGACTGGAAACGTTCACAAGAATTTGTGTGATAGTTTTATTCTGTGATAGTTTTACGAAGACGATCGAATGGAATAATTTTCAGCAATCTCTCCCATATTAATTTCCTCGAACACAGATATCCTATTTGCTTATTTGAAACATTTAAAATGTCGTTTCGGAAACGGCGTACTAGATTTTGTCTGGTAGAGCGTCATTTGTGTGGGGGATCAGAGAAAGTTTATTTTGTTGTCCATTGTTGTAGATATGATTCGATGCTTTGTTAAAATATCATGCACTGTGATGTGTGAAGCAGGAACTAATTGCCGAGTAATGGTGAATAGCACATTCTCCATCGAAAGCCAAGAATGAACATCACAAAAAACTAACAGCACAATTTCTTTTTGTCAAAGTAAAGCTTGGTGCTCGGCGATATGTGAAAGGTGACCGTAATAAAGGACAACATCCTACCTGGTAGATTCTTTTCCATATTGCCTGAAAATAAGGACTTACCTGAAAAGAGAAAAAAATAGCACATTAAATATAGGCAAATAAAATAAAACTTTATTATTTGTTTATCTCAATCTGCGGAGTTTTCTATGGTTTATGCAGATTGTCTTAATGCATACATTCTAAGAATCTATAGACATTTTTCATCAATTTAATATCTACAATATATATATATATGTATATATATATATATAAAAGTGAACATAGAAGTCAACACTTAGAAGCGACAGTCTGTTTCATGCTATATGCAATCGTCAGTCCACATATGCTGTTATTCTTCTCGGCTATTTATATATATACGGGTTAGTGGTGCATTGTGGGTATTCTATTATGGTGGTTATTTTTACCGGAAGTCGCTTCGTTTATTTATTTGGGTCAAATTATATTGCTCGTTTTTATTTTTTTGTTTCTTATTTTATTTATTTATTTATTAACGTAGTAAATTTTTTTTATATCACTTATTTAACTTGCAAACTTTGCTTGGAGGAAAAAATAGCTATCATTAATTTCCCCGACCAAAATAAATTATTAAATAAAAGATCCGAGCTCATCTCAAAATGCAGGCATGAAAATAAATTTTTACTACGTAACCTAAAAAATGAAAAACGGAAAAAATAAAATAAAAACAAACAAATACACTAATAAAAAAAATAAATAAAATAAAATAAATAAATAAAATACTATGTTGCTTAAAAACCGGAAAAAGAGAAAATATACAAATAAATTGACCTAAATTCATCCAAGTAAATAAATAGACAAACCAATCCCAAATTAAAAACTGTTCCGCCAAAAAATAATAGTTAGAATGAACTACAACAACCAACCCCAAAATTGAACAAACAGCTTTAATTAAATTCTCAAACCAAAACAAAACTGTTAAATAAGTGATATAAACAAATTTTTACTACGTTAATAAATAAATAAATAAAATAAGAAACAAAAAAATAAAAACGAGCATCTAGCATGAAACAGACTGTCGCCTCTAAGTGTTGACTTCTATGTTCACTTTTATATTTACACACGCTCTATCTCTGATATTGAGCACTTTATCCCATAAATATAGCACACCTTAAGATTATATTTTTTATATATATATATATATATATATATATATATATATATATATAAATGCACACATATATACACACATGTAAATATTGGGTGGCTTATGTAACTAGAAACAAAGTATAAACAAAAAGAATAATATTCAACATCAAAATATCAGAATATGTATATTAGATATAAATGTAGGCCCAACTATGTCGCCAGCTTCGATGCCCTTTCAGTGTTAGAAGCGAGTCGCTTACTTTCACTTTTGACATGCTTAATCATTGGCATTTTGAGGACGTTCCTTGGTGTTGCTTTGGCTCATATGTAGTCGTTTAGATCATTAAAATCTGGAACAGTACGATATCACAGTTTGGTGAAATCAACGTAAACGCCTGTTTATATTTCTGAGATGAGGCATTGTAACTATTTACTTTACTTAAATTGTTCGGACTTCTGTATTCATCTTTTTTGTCATATTCCACGGCGTTTCGGTCGTTGTATGCTCCTTCTTCCCATCGACCAGTGGAAGAAAAGAGTTGGTGGAAATAAAAAAGTGACCTAATTAGAGAGTTGAGTTTCTAAAGGGAAATAACTGAAACTGGGTTTTCTAGAAAAGTCATGACAAGTGATTTGAGAAGAATTTTCCCCAGTGGACTAAATAAAAAGGTTCAGTTCGAAATTTCAGCGTACTTCAGCTGAAGAAGGCCGAAGTGTACAACGGATGAATCTTCGTGAATATCACAGTAAAGATGAAGAGAAGAGCCCGAACAATGTAAATAGCTTAAATATCAACGTAACCACTATCGAGTAGGCACTTCTGTCTAGGTTTGAATTACCTATGTTCAAAATGGCATTGCCTTGACTCTACGTCCCACATTGCTTCCCTGCCTCCGGACCACTAACATTGACATGAACTTGCTGTGTCTCACTTTCCGTATAACTGTAAGGCTTACATGTTATATCGTGTTGTTCGCTTTAGTTCATTCGTATCACTGTATGGATTAAAGATATATCGTGTTGTTCGCTTTAGTTCATTCGTATCACTGTAAAGATTAAAGTAGTATTGTGTTGTTCGCTTTAGTTCATTCGTGGTAACATCATAGCAATTGTTCTACTCAGATTGCTCATATTTGTTCAGCAAACACGTCTTCGGATTGGGAATTTCTTCTGGGAATTGCTGGATATGAATTACAATGTCGTCTTCACGTATGACTTGTGTACCACATGCCTGACATTATACGCTGACGCCATGATCTGCTCGGAGATATCTTTCAGGGATATGTTCGTGTCGTAATTAAAGATATCGCGAAACAGCTGGGCAAAATCGGTCGTATTTTGATATTTGAGCGCCTATAGTATTGATGTTACTCCACGAACGGGACTTCATCTTTAAAAAAAAATCCTTCCTGATCTTGAAAATAATGGACATGGCCAATTCTTGAAGCTGACTATTTCTGGGTAGTTGTCGACGTCGGCAGTTCGGATTGCACGGTTTTTCTTTTCATTTCTCGTGTCAGATCAGAAGCTGTCATTTTGACGTTAGCGATACGGATTAAAGAGGAATGAGAAGGATAAAATTTAGTGCATCCATTTTTTGTCTTCTATGAATTACTAACGTCGTATATTTGCAGATAGCTCGCGCGCTATGTACATAATTTTAATAACGCAATATTCAAAGGTAAATATACTAATTATGTTTTTATATTCAAAAAGACATTCATTTAAATATGTAGTTAGGTATAATAGTTATCAACTTCTTAATTCATGTATATTAAGTAATCACATTAACACTTGAAAAGCTGACTGGCAAATAACACTTAGGAATTCTCTATTAATGAGACGAGGTGTCAGCTTTTAGAAGACGTCGATATTCCTGTATTATTAGGATATATATTAAGAGTGCAATCTCCAGTTGTCATTAACAATGCTTCTTATATTAATACCATTAACATTCGACATATAACATTAAACATAGACGATTCCTGGAGATAATTTATTAGAGATTACACTCAAAGAAGAAAGGAATTTATTAAAAGAACGACAAGAGGTTTCTGAATTTTCTCTTTGAAATTTCATATATTAATTCAAATATCACCTTTTCGAATTGTAAACAATATGATGTCTGCCTAATGAGTAGGAATAATTCTAACATATTATGATAGAAGTTAATATAGCTACTGCATTCACAATTCAAACTGTAACACTAAATTTATACTAAAGTCATGCAAGTGCGATACAAAATGTATATAATATGAATAACGTTGCTTTAACTACATTAATTTATAATTAAAAAATTTATAAAATTAAATTACTATGTACAATTTAAAATATTATACTGAAACATAAAAGTTATCTTTCGCTTTTTCTATGACACAAGGGACATAATGAGAATTAAATAAATAGAGAGAAAAATAAAGGAACGGATTTCAGGGAGACACATAGCGATTTACGTTGCATATATATATATATATATATATATATATATATATATATATAGATAGATAGATAGATAGATCCAGGTAGAACTCAATGTCCAGGACAGAGTAAGAATATAATATAAAGGGTCAAACACTAATATTCTATGGTTTTAATTTATTACATGGGGAATCGTAATCATGATCCAATTCATCACACCTACAAATTCAAAAAATTGAATTTGTAGGTCTGATGAATTGGAATAATAATGAATGTAATAAATTATAACCATGGAATATTAATGTTTGAGTATATTATATATATATATATATATATATATATATATATATATATATATATATACGAATAAAAAATGACAATAGGAAAACTGGTAATTGCTGACGCGTTTCGTCCAATGTGGACTTTATCAAAGCAAAATACGAAAATGAAATTAAATGAACCAAGTAACTAATAAAAACAAAAACAGAATGTACCTAGCAACTGGAATGTAGAGAAACGTTATTTTCATATTTTTAACTGAAAAATAACGTCAGTATTTGTCACGTGTGGAGAATATTGTCATTATTTGTGTGTTGATGTATTCAACCATTTATTTTGTTTTTCTAAATCTGTTGTGTATATTTGTTTGTAAGAGCAAGTAATTTTGTTAAGAAAGGTGAAATGGGGAAAAAACCTGGGCGTATATTAATATTTGGGTAATTTTCTATGGCGGCACTTTCTAGAAATTTCCTTCTGAGTGAGTTTTTTTTCTTTTTTTATGAGTGTAGCATTTTTTAAATCAAAATTATGATTGAATTTATTTCTGTGTATGACTCGTGCATTAGCTAATTTGTTTTTTGTGAGGTCTATTTTGTGCTCATAAATGCGTTTTTTCAAACTTCTACTTGTTTCTCCAATATATTGGGAGGAACAGTTTTGGCAATTTATTTTATAAATGCCTGCTTCAGAAATATTAGTGCTATTATTGTTTGAAGATCTTAGTATATCTATAATGGTTTTGGAAGTGTTTGTGACTATTTCAAGATTATTTAGATGGGATAGGTTATTCTGGATAGTGGACGTGACAGAATTGGTCGGTAGTATCATGTATCTGTTTTCATGTGATTTACTATTTCGGATTATGTTATTAGTTTTTTTTCGTTTGTAAATTCTGTATGCCTTTCTTCTTGCGTTGTGGGTGAAATGATATGGGTATTGTCGGTTTTTGAGTGTGTTTTCTATGTATGTTTCTTCTTTAAATAAATATTGGGGACTACAAATTCTTAATGCTCTTAGATAGAAAACTATAATAATTCCAGATTTAATTTTAGAAGAGTGGTTTGAATAGAAACTGATCAGATCATTTTTGTTTGTAGCCTTTCTGTAAACATCAAAATTGAGTTCGTTATTATTTCTATGTAACAAATTGTCCAGGAACGGAAGAATGTAGTTGGTTTCAGTTTCGAAAGTGAAGTTTATTGTAGGTTCAATGTTGTTAAGTTTAGAGAGAAGATCCGTTAAATTGGTGGTTTTTGGAAATATTAATAATGAGTCGTCTATGTATCTGAAATATGAAGAGTTTGTAGGTAGAATATTTTTGAATGAGTCACTTTCTAGAAATTCTAAAAATAGACACGCAAGAACGCCGCTGAGAGGAGATCCCATTGGCAAACCAAATTTCTGTCTGTAATGTTGGTTATTAAAAGTAAAGAAGCATAGCTTGGTAATTAGTTGGCACATTTTTATAAATTTGTGTGTAGATATAGGTAATTTGATTTTTGCATTTGTTAGGTGATTTTTTTAATAAATTTAAGCATTTGTCTATGGGGACGTTTGTATAAAGAGTTTGTATATCTAAACTAGTCATATATTTGTTTTCAATGTCTATGTTTTTTAGTTTGTTTAATAGGTCGCCTGAATAAATATATATATATATATATATATATATATATATATATATATATATATATGTGTGTGTGTGTGTGTGTGTGTGTGTGTGTGTGTGTGTGTGTGTGTGTGTTGTTGTTGTTGTTGTTGTTTACACGACACCAACAAACCAGATGCAATTTCCAGAGAGGAAATATGTGGGTGGATAAATTAGCATAGAACTTTCACTTTTATGTAAAAATTCCGAAAGTGAAACAATGATACCTACTGCTACTCTAGTACACCGCGATTACATTCGTGAAGTTTATATAATAAATATGAGAGCTCATCAGAACAATCGCAAAGCAAAATATTTCTAGCAAAGGCAGAGGGAAGCTACGTTACGACGGTGGGAAAGTGACAATTGCCGAGATGGCAGGTCAGAACAGATAAACTTACAAATACCTTTGGGCGTGTTGTCAAGAATCTCTAGATATAGGTCAAAAGCATTAGACCAGATGTGGCAGGAATATTTGATGCAAGGACGATTGGTAGACGTATAAGATTTGCAAGTAAAATGGTCTAGTACGTCATATCGAACCAAATCTACTAGGAGGAGTCTTAGCCAATGATACTATATAATCGTTCCACTTCGTGTCAGTGGAAAATATGATGCTCTGAAGCTGCAAAAAGTTGTTTTATTGGAGGTTAGCAACGGCCATACTGATTACACACATCAGATACTAAAATGTAATTTCTCACACGTTTTTAGAAGAAAAGTAGATACATTTATTTTCTTTTAATTCGACTTAGTTATCTGATTTTCATAGGAATTATTTCTCCACTTCATCTATCTATCTATCTATCTATCTCTCTCTCTCTATATATATATATATATATATATATATATATATATATATATATATATAGTAATAATAGCTGGCCACTCCTATTCGAGGAAACCTATCTACTAATGTGCCTAGCCAATCCTAAAGCAGACACTCGCTCAGATATATTTGCGTTTATTTAACACACAGAGCCAACCTCTGGTTTATTCTACAACTATGCTGAGCAAACCTTAGTTACAGTTTCTGAGAGAGAGCGTGTTATCTAGCGTGATGAACAATCTGAACAAGACCAGCACACTCAATCCAAACTTAAATGTCAGTATTGGGGGGGGGTTATGTCTACAACTGCCTTTGAATTGGTAAACATAAAATGTTAATAAGGATTTTAGATAATCATAAAGGTCGAATCTTTTGAAGATTTTAACAACGATCTGGATTTCGGGTGGTCTCTAATTTCCGGAACACAAGTGGATACATAGGGGATGGGAACCCCAGCCATTATCCATATATGTAGAAAAAATATGGTCCCGCAGTCAGCGAGTAATTAAGTAGCTAAGCGACCAATGAGGAAGGGACCGGAAGTTAGAGATGTGGAATTTACCAGCGAGCAGTTAGTCAGATAGCATTTCAGCCGAAGGTGAACAGACAACAAAATGAGAATTTGTATTGTTGCTATTTCCCAACCAGAGAGTTTTGAAAATCAGTTGTCGTTATTTTTTGTTGAATACGATCACGGCTAAAGAGGCAAATCTGTGAGCATAGCGATTGAGATGTATTTGCAGATACAGCCGACCTCGGATGTCATCACAGTGGCAGTGAACGACGGACGTGCGAATAACTTCGTCACAAAAATCATCGCACATTAAGGACTACACGAAATGTCTTTTTTGTTTGTTATATAAACAAAATACAAAGAAGTGCTAAATATAATCTTCTGTGTACACTTTTAAAATTAGTTCATTAATTTAAACTCTTATTTATTCTACTCTTTTTTTCTAAGCTTCAGAAAGAATAGTCAAAAGGAGCAAGATGTTTCTAAATGAATATGAAAAGTTTTATGAACCTTATTCTTCCTGCAGATTCTGATATCGCCCAACTTTTATGATAAAAGAAATCTACTCAAATTCGTAAAATATAAAAGATAATATCTATCGTGTGAAAACAACGTAGCTAGCGACAGTCATTTACCGTATCAAGGTAGCTACTTCCTGACCTCTTTCTTAACCTTGACTCAACAATGAGGAATGTTTAACGATGGCCAGATTTTCTCTAATAATCCGCATCCTGCTACGAGTGGACACAAGACAGATGTTGGGATTAATGGTTGAATGCCAGAGTGACCGAATCCTATTTCATGCTGTTCTCTGTTCAATTGACGCTATAAAGACAGCTGTTTTTAGTCGGCCTCATAACATCTGATTATCCGTAAGATTCGTGATTCGTTACAAGCCTGCAGGATATTATCAAGTCAAGAACCCCACACCAGCTGAAATCGAAGAAGATCGACAAGTTCAGTTTCTTGACTTGGTAAAATTTTCCTTAGCACAGGTTCATGAAAAATGTATATATTTGTAGAAAAATATATACACCTGTAGAAAGTTCTATACACCTGTGGAAAAATGTATACACCTGTGGAAAAATGTATACACCTGTAGAAAAATGTACACACCTGTAGAAAAATGTATAAACCTGTAGAAATTTCTACACACCTGTAGAAAATTCTATACAGCTGAAGAAAATTGCAGTATTCCAATTTTAAGTCTATATGGGATTTATTGCTGGGAGCAAATATTTATAAACACACATTTATATATGCGCAAATAATCGTAAAGTATGAGAAAGAGCAAAACAAATAACCAGTATTATTTATTATCTGGTTGTTATGTGGTGTTGGAGACAAGAGAAACCGTAAATCTAAGTAAAATAGTGAGTTTGGGTTAAATATAAATCCGACAGAAAAAGAAGAAGTAAATAGCATACAGTTTTTCACGTATGTTTTTATAAGGATATGTGTACTGTATATCCAGATAATTTAGACGGAAAATACAAGTACTGTTTGGGTTTTTCTTAACTCGAATTCTGTTGAATGCTAAGCGATAAATATTTACTTTTATGAACTAAAAGATGAAAAGGAGACGAAACTTTCGTTGACGCACGAGTTGACGGACTGTCTGTGTTAACTGCTTCTCCAATAATATGAATGTAACATATTTGTGTTTGTAGACGAAAAAAGTTGTTTCGTTTCGCATTGGTTTAGAAAGAGTGAATTAATGATGACTATAATAGTTATAATTATTTCATTATAATTAATTTGAATATATAATTAATTTTTATGTATTTATTTCTTTAGACGCATGGGAAGGCAAAAATAGAGGAATAGATTTGAAATTTATAGGAATTATGTCAGATGGTATACATATTTTAATTAGTTAATGAATAATTTAATAGTTTAAATAGCTAATGAAGTACAGAAGATTTGTCTTCCGTTCCACCAATTAAATGTGTTTTTTGGGTGGTGGGGATGTTAAGATACGGAAACAACACAGAAATAGAAGAGATTTATTTAAACAAATTTTGGCGACGAAGAAATATTTGGGAGGATCATTCCCAGGCGTAAAATATGAGATTCCAAACGTGTTTCTTTATAATAAACAAAAAATATAATCCCATTATATCTTTATAAATATTACAATATAAAGACTATAGTTGAAATTGAAGTGCTCGAAACCCTTAGATCACGTAAAAAGAATTATATATATATATATATATATATATATATATATATATATATATATGTGTGTGTGTGTGTGTAAGCAAATGTAAATGGATATAGATCCGACAGAATGAAGAAAAATTTGGAAAAACAAACAAAAATCTTATATATGCAATTATATTTGTTTAAAATGAATGAAATGTCGACGTCTGACGTTTTGGTTTAATAAACCTTCTTCAGGACAATATTCATTAAAATACAATTCAGTTCAATTTTATTTTAATGAATATTGTCCTGAAGAAGGTTTATTAAAACCGAAACGTCAGACGTCGACATGTCATTCATTTTAAAAAAATAATTGCATATAAGGATTTTTGTTTGTGATTTTTCCAATTTTTCTATATATATATATATATATATATATATATATATACATATATATTGAATCATATATTATATATATTCATATATTTTTTTAATTTATATTATATTAATATTATATTTATTTGTCTTTATATTTATTTTATATTAGTACTGAATTATATATATATATATATATATATATATATATATAGATAGATAGATAGATAAATAGATTTTAAATATAAATGACAATAGGAAAACTATAGTTATTCCTGATGCGTTTCGCCCAATGTGGACTTCTTTCTCCAACAAAAAAAAACGCAATGATTTTAATTAGAGAACGTAACTAATAATAACAAAAAAAAGAATGTTCCTAGAACCTGGGCGAATGTAGAGAAATTTTGTTAAGAAAGGTGAAATATGGAAAAAGCCTGGGCGTAGATTACTATTTGGGTAATATTCTATGGCGGCACTTTCTAGAATTTTCCTTAACAAATTTACTGCTCTCCCAAACAAACGTACACAACAATATCATAAAATCAAAAGAAAATGGATGAATCAGCCAACACAGTTATAATGACAATATTCTCCACACGTGACAATAACTGACGTTATTTTCAGTTAACAATATGAAAATAGCGTTCTCTATATTTCTCCAGTTGCTAGGAACATTCTGTTTTTTTGTTATTATTAATTACGTTCTTTAATTAAATTCATTTTGTTTTTTGCTTTGAGAAAGTCTGCATTAGACGAAACGCGTCAGCAATAACTGCAGTATTTCTATTGTTATTTATATTTATAAATATTGTCTTTCCTATAGGTTAAATCTGAGAAATTTTCATATATATATATATATATATATATATATATATATATATATATATATATATATATATATATATATATATGTTACTGCGGACGCCGAACGCACATCGGGGTTCCGCTCCGGGTTTTCTTTCTGGATTTACTTTCATAGCCTTTTCTGTGTTTGGATATGACTACAAGGCGAGAAAGTTTGAAATCAGAGTTTTCCCTTTCCCCCCAGATAGACCGCCTTCCTGTGCTGTCGAGCTCCATCAAACCCGAAGGAAATTGTTTTGAGGCTGAATATTTGTCAGGTTCTATTTGAGACACATACAACGGAAGCATTTTGTAGACAATGTGACCCTGTCCCCTATATCACCGACGGTTATGACAACCTTTGGAACATATATAATATATGTATGGAACAATTATATGCATTATTTCCTTTACAAGCTCAAAAAATAATGTTTTTTTTAATATATAAAATGTTAGGTAAGACAAATTCCGAAATACTCGTATATAAATAAACAGACACATATACTGGAAAGATAAGTGCAAATATAAATTTTGATTTAGGCCTAAAACACTCATTTTGAGTTCATTATTATAACGTACAATAAAATAATTTATACTTCCTATTTGACATTACTAACACATAACGTACCGAATGAATGAGAAAAAATGGATATGCAATGTCGATATTTTTTACATTAGGAAAGTAAAAACCTAAGTATAAATGAGACAACATTCCGGCAGCTCCTACTGACAAACCGGCTTCAAATATAATGGCCTGTATTACTTTGGATCCTGCCGGTATGTCAGGGAATGCGGTCTATCAAATCATTTCAAATAATTTCAAAATAGGGAAAGCACATTTCCTATAAATTAGTTTACAGCTGTGCCTTTGTTTGTATCTGTTATTATTTGTTATTATTTATTAGCTTCTTTTGACCATAAACATTCATGTTCAACATTAATAAACGTTTTGTGTTCTCAATTCTGGGAATTTTACTAAACCTTTCTAATAATTTGGCACGCTCAAGTCACCATGCTGATAACAAATATGGCGTCAGTTTGTTTACATTGCGCAGATCAGTAAGAAAATTTCAGAGATTGTGCAGGTCAGTGTTGCCAATATTGTGTGATAATTTTGTGTGAATTGATTGGACGGTTTTTTGATATATTATACAAAAAGTTATCTCGATAATAATTTGGCACGCAGTGTATAAAAATATATATATATATATATATATATATATATATGTGTGTGTGTGTGTGTGTGTGTGTGTTTTAGTTAAGTGTTAAGTTTTTGGCATGCGATCAATCTATAGATTTATTGGACTTTGTGTAAAATTTTCAAAAAATTATCATGTATATATATATATATATATATATATATATATTGAACAATAAAAAATATTAAAAATTAAAATCTTCAGACACACTGGGTTGTAATTTAATATTCTTTCGTTTTTTTATTATTTCATTTATATTCCTCGACTAGTTTCGACCAAAATGGCCATCATCGGTAGGAGAAATATTTCTGTTTGCTGGTAGCAGTAAACTACAGAAATGAATGTTTTGCTGGAAAAAATGAACTTTTGTCTGTAGTTTTCATTTGTTTTTTTTAATTTTTTTATCTTTTTAACATGAATCTTTTAACAATCCTTGTGTTGGTCAAAACTTTTATTTCATCATACATAACTTTATATCTATCTATCTATATATATATATATATATATATATATATATATATATATATTTAAAGTTATGTCTGATGAAACGAAATTTTACCACTGCCATGAATAGACAAAAATTAGTTTTATTATTACCACTCATGATAATTATAAGTAAAATGAAAAACGGGCTAGCTAACCGGTTTCATACCACGCTCAACAAAGTTAAATCGAGGTAAATAGTGTAAATGAAGAAAAAGATTTGTTAGCAGCGGCAGTTCTTATTTTACTCTTAACTTTTAACAAGGAATTTAATTTACCGATTAAATTAGGTGGGTACGTTGTCTTGTTCCACCAAACATATCTTTAAATATTTTAAGACAATGTACCCACCTAATTTAATCGGTAAATTGAATTTTGTTAAAGGTTAAGAGTAAAATAAAAACTGCTGCTGCTGCTAACAAATCTTTTCTTCATTTACAATTAATAACTCGTTTTTCATTTTTAATTTTCATTATCATATATATATATATATATATATATATATATATATATATATATATTGATCATCACTTTATATATATATGGCATCACACACACACACACACATACATACACACACACACACACATATATATATATATATATATATATATATATATATATATATATATATATATATATATATATATATATATATGTGTGTGTGTGTGTGTGTGTGTGTGTACACGCGCCTGAAAGGGAGTGACTGCGTTACATTATAAATGACTGCAAATATATTTCTGTGCTGTTTTTTTTTTTTTTCTGTCTGGGAACTATTGTTTTAATTATCGGACATTATGCGTGTTAAATTTTCTAAAGGACTATATCTATCTTTCTATATCCATAGATCTATCTACATATATGTACATATATATATATATAAGAAGACGTCAACCTTGAAAAGTATAAGACTATATTATAGTGATTTTCCAAGCGTAGCTTAGATGTGGCACAAGGCAGAATCTAGGGGACATCCAGTGAGGATCGAACTCACTGCTCCGTCGTAATTGTTCTAGCTAGTCAAGCTTATTAACCATTACACCGCATCGAGGTCCCCAGACAATATTATATATTTTGTGTTCTAACCCTCAAAACAAATATTCACTTCTGTTTCGCTGAGTATAGGAAGGCAGGGTTTGATTTGACGCCATATTACCTCCGAATTTTATGTAGAGGTTATACTTACTTCGAGTATTAGATTTACAAAGTAATACTTGTAGTTTCTTAAGTATGCACGTGTAATCATTTTTTTAATCATTTCACCCCAAACAAGTTGGGAATGCCACTAGTACGCAAGGGGTTAAATAGAGTGACAGTAAGAAAAAAAAGATGGGTTATAGTGATAATTGAAGAAATGACAAAAAATGAACGGGATTCAAGAAGATAGAAGATGACGATTGACGTTGCATTTAAATTTTTGAAGTAATCAGGGAAACAAGTAAACGGGAGTGAGTTCCACAGGCAGAAAGTGCGAGAAAAGAAAATTGGATTAAAAGTGGCGGTTAACTATTTTAACAGTAAAAGTGTGGAATCTTGATGCCAATCTAGCAGCCCACTTTAATTTATGTACCCGTGGCACCCCCCCCAAAAAAAAAGAAAGAAAAGAAAAGATTGACAGAGCAGCTGTATACTAGACACTGTTTGTTTCCGATACGAATCATTATGCAACTGACACAAACAAGCATCTGTTTTGATAATCCGATTGTAAATAATTGATTAGGTAAACGCGCAGCAAACCATTCTTGATTTTAATTTTCAATGAAGACACACAACACTTTTTTGTGCACCAATATTCTTCATCAAATGAAAATGATCTTTTTATTTACATTGTTCATTTCATTGCCATATTCACAACGTTTCGGCCGTCGTACGCTCTGCCTTCTTCAGGTGAATGGAATTTCCATCGAACCCTTTATTTCATCCAACGGGGTAGATTGTTCGAGAACCACGTGACATGCCTCTTCGCGGATGTCTCAGTTATATATTCTTAACTTAACTCTCCTAGTCGCTGGATCTAACCAGCGTCAAAACGTTGGTTAGGTCCAGTGACTAGACCCAAAATAGTTTTGATATCAATACTAGGCCACTGGCGAAACAAACTTGGAGAGTTGACTTAAAGAGAAATATCTGAGACACCCGGAAGAGGCATGGCATGCGGAACTAGAACAATCTACCCCGCTGGAAGAAATAAAGGTTTCCTTTTGAAATTCCAGTCGCCTGAAGAAGCGTACGAACGGCCAAAACCTTGTGAATATGGCAATGAAGATGAGAATAACTGTCCGAACAATGGAAATAATGTAAATAGCAAATCTCTAAAATTTACACTGGTTGTTCTGGTAAGGCTTTAAGACTAATAAGGCTTTATATTGCAATTGCAAGTTAACAATTAAATGTGTGATTGCTGTGTGCTCTTGCATCATTTTTTAATTAAAGAAAATAAATCCTTTGTGTTCTTGAATGTCCGCCAATTCCTATTCAATGCAATCCATTGAATTGTTTTCACATCTATTAAATAATGACTTTGCTTTTGTCATTTGGATCAATTATCAACGTCATCTATTTTGCAAACTCTATAATGAAGACGAAAGAGTAGTTTATACTATTATTTTTAATTTCTTTTCGTTCGTCTCTAAAAATGTTTAGTGTTGGACCTAATGATGCGAAGGTAAGAGAAACAGCAAATGCCGATTCGATGATGTTTTTTGAAAGTAATGACTTCCTTATTTATAGCCATGAGGTGGAAGACTGTACTGACATATTTTTTGTGCCCTTAAGAGAAATAAGTCAAATACGTATTTCTTTTATTTCAACAAGAGAGAAAAAAAAATTCTTCGAACGCGGGGATGTGTTTATGTCAAAGAACTGATTAAGATAAAGCCTTCAAGATGTTGTCAACTATTTTTCAGCACAATTCGACATAACAGGCATTTTTTCAAAGTCGAGTTCAAGACAAAGAGGGTATTAAAGCCACTGAGACACAAGAGGTTGCTGGGTGTGGAAGAATTAGAAAACAGAAACAACACCTAGGAGCGAGTACAGAATAAGAGTAATCAGGAGCACAGTAGATAAGTGTTTGACATTGCATTTAAATTTTGACTGGAAAGCATGGAGTCGAAAGAGAGTTCCACAAGCGAGAAGTGCGAGAAAAGAAACTTTTAGCATAGAACTCATGATTACAGCTAACTAATTCAACTGTAAACTTGTGAGACCGCGTTGTCTGCCTAGTCCTTCGATTATATTAATAACATCTAGATAGCATATCGAAGAGTTTATCCAGACAATTACTATAAAAGTGTTTATAGAAAAGTCACAGGGGGGCAACTAAACGGCGGTGGGGAAGTGAGAGAAGCCCGGATGAACGATAAGGACTAAGGATATTGCTTTGGATTTTATCAAGGATATCTGGACTTATTTCAAGAGCACCGGATCATATGTGGCAGCAATATTCTAAACATGGACGAATTGTAGACATATATATGTGTAAGATAGATCCTGGAAAGAAAAATATCTAGCAGGACACAGTGAACCAACTTTCTTAGCAGTTGAACTAGCAATGCATTCAATATATCGTATATGTACAAGGAAAGCTTTTAACTTAAAAAAAATACGCTCAAAATAGTAGTCCGTTTCTACTGCAGGTATAAAATGTGTGCCTTAATTATTGTGGTTTACGATAAATAGTTAACATGGGAGATTTCTGACAGGAGGATATCCTCTGTATCGCTGCTTATTTTGATGATGTTGAACAAAACCCTACTGGATGTGTGTCTCAAAGGCCTTTTAAAGATCACATTCGAGGACAGTAGAGCGAGTGGATGGTTAGCGGGGAAAAGTTATTCAGGTTTGACGTAATACCCTAGAAAAAGAAAACCCACTCATGAGGTATGGTATTGTGGCAGTTAACTGGCAATATTTCCACACCGTTTTTTCATTGGAACTTGAGTGAAAAGAAAATATGTTTACTGAATTTATTTAATAAATTCAATACAATATATTTTAAAATAGGATTTGGAGGCGCCTTGTACAACGAATAAAGCCCGAAATGTACATTTTAACTTGAAAATTTCGTGTCGTCTTATACGCTAAGTCGATTTGTACGCCAGTATATCCGGTAGATATAATACTTTCTGTATGCCACTTTCTTTGACTTTGAGTGCCGACATTTTATTTGCATATTCTTCTCGTCCCTAATCTTCGCTTCCTACCACTTCATTCATCAATCTCCATCAAAAAAACATTTTAATAATAACCCTCTACATCGACGAGTTCTCGAACCTTGTATTGAATGGATTATCGTATAAAAAACAGTACTATAATCTTGGGCACGACCTGATTCTCCTTTCTTGTATATCTTTGCAGGGTGTCGGATGCTGTCGTTTACTAGTACTTAGCGCTTCGAAAATTGAGTTTAATGATCTGCAATGGAGTACATATTAAATCCTTAGTTACTATCAGATATTTTTTGGTAATAGTTAAGTTCTATTTTAACTCCCGCTAAAACAATTTTACTTTCGACATCGACATCCTTTATAAAGACAAGAGCTTTTAACCCATGTACCCTTTAATATGAACGTTTAATATCTGCATTTTTTTGCTACAATGATGGTTTATTAGTGATAAAATACGCCTTTATTTTGTAAGATAATTTATAATCTCGTTCGTCTTTGTTTTCACACATGCCATTGTCTCTCAGGGTAACCTAGTTAAAATTGTTTGCCTAATGTTTACAGTGTTCTGTGATGACACCTCTTTACAAAAAGTCCCTATTTTTTATGCTAATAAATGACGTAAAAACCTTTTTTGTTGGTAATAAAACATGTCAAATTCTTTTGTGTTTATAACCAAATAATGTCCGTTATAATGGCTTCGTTTTATTGTTATGATTCGATTTGCAAGTGAAACAATATTCGTCAATATGTAAAAGGGATGAGAGAAAGAGAAATGAAAACCGAATGCCGGGAAAGTGTAGAGCGAAAGGAATGTTGAAGAAAAAGAAAGGGAAAAAAATGAAATAAGAAAAAGAAGTGGACGAGTGGAAGTCATGAAGAAAAAGCGTGAGGGAAAATTAGGAAATATTTTAGTGGGGTTGAACGAGTGAGAAAGAAATACAATTAAATATGGAACAAAATTGAATTGAATTTGAGAGAAAAGAAAAGAGAAAAAATTGAGAATTAACGTGGGAAAAAAAAAAAAGAAAACTGCTAGACGAGGAAAGAAATGAAGAAGGAAGCTAAAATAGGGAGGGACATTAAACGAATGCTTTTGAAATATTGGACAGGAAGAAAAACAACTGAAAGAATGAATTAGGCTAAACTTGGTATTATGCAGGACAGAAACTGATAAGTAAAAGTCAAAGAGAGAGATAATAAAAAAAAACATAAGAAAGAAAAATATTATGATACAAAATAAAAGAATCAGAATTTTTTTAAAAAAATGAGATCGTCAACAAGATATGATCAAGAGAAAGACGCATCACAGAGAAACCATAGATAAAGAAAAAAGGAAAGAATTGAAAAGGAAACTCTATCGGTTGAAATAAAATTGGCGGGAAATATAAACAATAAAAATGGAACATATATAAAAAAGTTAACCTTGGAATAAAGGATGAATAATTTGTGAATAAATGGCAATCAAATAAAAGGGATAAACAATAAAAGAACCATTCTAGTCCCATTTAAGACTAACCGATCAATCTTCACACGTTATTAACGGTAAACTGAACTCGGGTCATCCAAACCAATTTTCTTTCATCATTCATCTTTTTATTCATTATTATTATAACTATTTTTAATGGTGCTACTGATGATAATGATGTTGTCCTTGTACTTTCTGATCAGTTAGATGTCCATAAAGATCAAGTGACAGCAAGTTTCCTCAAGGCATTAACATTCTCCTCCAGTATAATCCCTGTGGCATTACAAGGTCCATTTCAGCGCCTAAATTTCAGTGTTGAAGCCGCTGATAATGATCTGGATCGAAAGAGTAGCCGTACGTATTCCAGTAAAACTTTGCTCCGTCTGTTATTACTCAGCTGATCAAGAAGTGACAGGGAAATATTTTTCATGACATTCATATCACACCCAACTTCTTTGTTATTAATTCTTTATTGGAAAAGCTTGGAACTCTACGATTGGGGCCTTGTCATTTTTTTCTCAATTATATGCCGCATCCTGAGTGGCTTTTCAGAGTTTCGAATAGAGTTTGTTCAATTAAAGAAAACAAGATAATCAAGAACTAAATACATTTATTTGTCGAAAGAGGGAAACTAAAATAATAGATATTTATTTGCATATAAAAAGGTTCTTTAAACGATTTGACGGTTATTGTTGAATATAAATTTGTTTTATTTAGTTTTCTTTTAATGTTTCTGTAATATCCATTGCATGAAGTGCAAAGTTTGTGTCTCGCTGAAATACTCAAAATTAATTGAATATAAAAAAAATGAGTTACTGGCTCGTTTACATATATATATATATATATATATATATATATATATATATATATATATATATATATATTATATATAAACACTGAGATCAATTAAATATGATCTTATTAATCATATCTTCCAGAAAATTTTATAATTTTTCTAACATTGCCGGAAAACGGAGATAACTAATTTGAATATTGAGTTTTTAAAAATGATTTTAGATACATCTATTTTTATTATGCATTTCCGATATTGTCGTTTCTGATATTTGCTGTTTGTGAGTGTGATGTTTATGACTTTAAAAGTTATATTAATTATTCAAATAAACATATTTACCGCACTAAACAACTAAGGATTTCAAGCCAAATTTGACGACTATATGAAAATAAGAAATTAATAAGAGGAAGTAATTAATGATCACGTTTTAATGGTATATCTCGAAAATCTAAAAATATTATTAAACTGGTCGAAAATGACAACTGATTTCATAACGACATTGCTATTTTAATTATTTATTTTTAATTATTTAACTATTCAAGTTAATTATTTGTATTTACTCTCCTCCACCCCGATGCCACGAGGTCGGTTTAATGTGGGCAGCCCGAGAACGTACATCCGGGCAAGGAACAAAAATTCCTCGAGCCACCGCAACCGATCCCACTCTCTAGTGTAATGAGATGGCGTGGTACCGGGCAGTATTTAAGTTAATTATTTATTAAAACACAAATGTTCTGTTTTTCACACAAAAACACACACATACTCATATATATATATATATATATATATATATATATATATATATATATATATATATATGCAGTACTATCCCGTTGTATTTAGAACCGACAGTCAGACACCTGCACATATGATTTGAGTATACTGGTGAATTCTTTGTGCAGAGCCAGCCATACACTTTGAAGAGCCTAATACAGAGTCATAACGTTCCTAAACCTGCCCGTCAGGTTTTGAATTCGAAGTTGACCTGTTAGGGTATAAGCACGTAAATGAATGTAATTGATTCGACAGGAATTCGAACTCGGCTCTCCGATTCCCCAGTCTGAGCAGGTATCCACTAGATATGGCATATATGTATAGTTAATTACAAAAGTTTCTACCAAATGATTCATATATATATATATATATATATATATATATATATATATATATATATATATATATATATATATATATATATTAATTAACTATATTTTATTATATAACTCCATGTTTATTAGTAATATTGTAATTAAATATTTATTATGATATAATAATTCATATTCATTTTTAAATTCAAGATTCACATAAATATTTCCTATGAAAAATAAAGCCCAAAAAAAAGAATTACTGAGTAATTGGAATACATTGTTGGAAATTTTAAAACACTTGAAAAAAAAACGAAATTTCAGAAACTTTAAACGGCTAATGGATAAGTAGATGTGTTTGTCCAACAACATAATGTTTAAATAATGTGTTTTAAAGTATGTAAAAAAAAGAAAAAGAATCAGAATTCTAAGTTTATTGGCAAATGAGAGAGAAGCAACCAAAGTAACAATTTTAAATAAATAGTTGAAAATCTTTCAAGATTTTCTTGTTGGACATGAGTGTTTGTGGAATTTAGCCAGACAAGACAACTCACAGCATATCGACAGTAACACTAAATATGGCATCAAAACTGATGATGATTTCAATATACAGTGTCTCCCTCAAATCTGTACATACAGTATGAGTCATAATTATGTTATCATTAGTATGAGAAGATGAGTCAAAATTATACTAAGACTGGTCTGAGAGTGTAGTATATATACAGACGATAATCGGTATGTCCCCATTCACATAAATATAGTAGTAAATACTGTATGTTAGTCTGCAGTCAGAGATTCGTCTCCAACTCTGCTGGTTAAACACACGTCCTCCAAGCAGGGATGATTCCCAGACGAGGCTATGTCGAAATTCAGAGTCTAGCCTCAGGAAACAGCTACTCGACCCTCGTTTACTATGGAAAATTTTTGGCCGGGACTCCAAGCTCGAATAGACATACTTTATCATACCCCATAAACAAAAGTCACCGTGAGTCAGATCAGGGTAGTGTGATGGCCATGCCAACGATCCACCGTGACGTATCCTCCGATTTGGTACATTTTGATAGCAACAAGCGCGATCAATACGGTCAAAATGAGCCGGTGCACCATCGTGTTGGAAATATCCTGATTTGTTGGGGTATGTTATCAATAGCAGCATTTGTAAGTAAGCATTTCAGTCACCGCTGGAGATGTAATGAAATATGGGACAATTACACCCTGTGACTTCTGATTATGGGGTATAATAAATGATCACGTATATAGACAAAAAAGATAGAGCCATCGGAGAACTCAAGGACAGAATAAAAATATTCCACGTGAAATGTATATCGAGGAACTAAATTGTACTATTGATAGTGCTGTTTTGTACATCGGTCATGGTGTTGGGCAGGTGGAAAATGTTCAGTAAACTATAAATGATTCTTCTCATCCTAGTGATAACATAATTTTTGACTCACCCTACATAGGAATTCTCATTAACTATATTGTTTACTTCCACAGATTAAACTTGATGTTGTCGAAAGGAGAAAGAATTTTATGGCGTATATTAAATGAGAAGATGTACTCAATGAAAATCACAGATACTACAAACTTGATTGAACGCACAAAGAATGAATGTGCTAAAATTGACAGCGATGTGGAATTATTGCATCGAGTTCACGTGAGTCTTGCAAAGCGCATCACACTTTTCATCACAAATGTTGGAAAACATATTGAAGATGTTATTTGTCGATATTTCAGTTGAAGGAAATGTTGTTGAAAATTTCATTTCTTAAAAATAAATATGTTTTTCTTTGTGTCCAGACATTAGAGACAACTTGTAAATTCTGAATTTTTTTTGAGTTATATAATACTAAATGATGCTATCTTATATTCGTTCACATTCTAAAAAAACTGACCATCATCGACTTGAATAAAAAGCTTCCAAAGAAACTTAATTAAGTGGGGCACATCCAGACAAAGAAAAATCGTGGTACATTATGAAACTGGAAAGTAATATTAAATCAAATATTGATAGGAAACATGGATTTATATTTCACTTAGTTCGTATAATAACATACAATCATGTAAGTTGTGCACAGAAGTACATGAAAACTGGTTTCTTTCTGTCGTCAATGGATAACTATTTGGTTTGTAGTTGATGGTTGCGTTATGTTCTGGTTCTTTCTTGGAAATAATTAACGAAAACGGTAGAAAGTTTAAGAAATAAAGAGATGAACTGATTTTCTTAACGTTTTTTATAGCAAGTAACATTTAAGAAGCTTCTAAAAGTGCTGACGACATGATACATAATATATTCAGTCATATAGCGTAGTGTTCTACCTTAAACATTAATTTGTGTATCTTTTATCCTCTGGATATATTTATAAAGATAAATTTAGCTTACTAGCATAACAACACTGAGATTCGTAGATATATTGGGATGGCCAAGTACATATCCCAAAAGCAGGGCAGAATACTGTGAAATAAGAGGATTTCTTCGGTAACGAAAAAAGAATACTGAGATGTTAGGTGACATCTGTCCTTATTTATGGCAGCAAATGTTGGACAACATCCTCAAAGATGAAGAAGAGACTCAAGGCAACGGAGATGTGGTTCTACAGAAGGATGCTAATGATATCATGCACCGAGCGTGTGAGCAACGATGAGATCTTAGAGACGTTGCAAAAAAGGAGGAGGCTTATAGTTAGCATCAGGAAGAAGCAGTTGAATTTTCTGGAACACATAATGAGGAAGAAGGGTCTGGAGAATCTGATACTCACGGGTCGAATAGAGGAAAAGAAAGACAAGGGAAAACACCGCATGACATAACTGACATACTTAAGCAAGTGGATGACAGAACGTGGTCTGGAGGAGGTAGCAGAGGGAAGAACCTTTTTGAGAGTTGCAAAGGATAGAGGGAGGTGGAGAGCCATGATCGCCTACGTCCTGAAAGGATATGGCACATAAAAAGAAAGAATAATGCATAATAAAAACTTTACTCCCCAGAAACATGTTTAAATGATGTAAGCAGAAAGTCAAACAATAATTGCTTATATAACTCAAAACCAGAGAATATAGCTACATTGGTTGGTTAATAACTGCTTTTTAACAAAGGACTGAAAGAGCGACTGTGAAATCCGAAGCCGCTTTGGGATAGCCAACGATGCCTTTCAAAAACAAAGCAGTGTATTAAGAAACAGAAAAATGTCGTTATTAAACAAAGAAAAGAGTACTTAGCTATTAAGTGATATCTGTCCTCCCTATATGCTAGTGAATGCTGGACAAACTCCTCAAAGATGAAAAAGAGACTTGACATGACATCTGTCCTCCTTTACGGCAGCGAATGTCGGACGATTTCCTCAAAGATGAATGAGAAACTCGAAGGGAAAGAGATGTGGTTCTACAGAAGGATACTAAGTATATCATGGACCGACCGAAATTTTAGAGAATATGATGAAGAAAAAGGGCTTGGAAAATCATATACTCACATAACAGATTGAAGACAATTAGGACAGAGGAAAACAATGCATAACGTATATAGCCAGCTTCAGTAAATGAATTATGGAAATGAGTAAAGAAAAATAATAAAATTAAAAAAGAGCTAAACAGTATAGGAAATTGTAGAGATCCATGATCGCCTACACCCCGATGAAACACGGCAAGATTGTAAAATAAACGGAATGACTTAATAAACTCAAAACATATTCTATATCTCTATCAACATAAAACTTTATTTTTATCTCCATTTCTCTATGACAGACTATTTATCAATTTTTGATTTTTGTTTCCATCGTGAAAGCAAACGATTTCCCTGTCAGAACCGGTTCCATCGATCCTGTCGAATTCGCCTTTTACTCTATAAAGATTCGTCTTCCGTCGAGAACTCTCTTTGGCTCGACTTGCTTTCTAACGCCGATATTAATATCGTACTTTGGCTCATCCCTAATTCAGTCATTCACTTCTTTATTCATTTCTTTTTTTCACTTCTTCATTTATTATTCGTCATTCGCTGCTAGTTCTACCTATTTCGTCAAGTTATCCAATTATATCATTACGCCGAACGGCTTCTCTAAGAAAATCAATAGTGAACCTTTGTCACAAAGAACGTTTCCCTCTTTTTCTCTCCCACTGACGATTTTCATTTTTTTTTTTTTTTGGTTTGTTTGTGTGTTTTGTCAGTAAACGCACAGAAATAACTAGAGCTAGATTGTGCTTAGCGGGAAGAGGGTTTCCATTGTGTTCATGAATTAGAATCCGTCCGAATAATAAAAAAGGGGGAAAAAAAGACATAAGGGAACAAGAGGCTAAAAATTATTCGGAAAGACAAGAAGTTGGAATCGAAGAATAAAAGGCGTAATCAGTAGAGAAGGTGGGAGAAAAAAATATTTTGAGAAATATCAGAAAATGCGTAATAAAAGGCCAACAAATAGGAAAAGAAAAGAATTTCAGATATGGGAATCAGTTTGTTACATTCGAACTCACTGCGAATTGCTTAGCAAGGTAACCTAGTGAAAGACTTGCTCTATTACACTGCTTGCTTACAAACAGCGAGGATGTTGGGAGTTTGGAAATAACATTAAAGAAAATGTAAAAAGAGAACGAAGACGTTACAGAAATGAAATTCCATTAAATTTCTCAAGGATTACATGTGAATGATCATCATCAGCAGCATCAATCCTAAGAACAGGTATAGTCGTAGGGTCACTGAGCAACTATATACCGAATCGTTCTTTTCATACACATTTGTTAAAATTGGTCTATTTCTTTTTTCATGTGTAACCTGTTTTGGTTAAGTAGACATGGCGGAGATCCCTCCCACGATCAAACCCCTGCAGATCTTCTCCAAATTGAGGGTACACCTTGGTCACGAACACATGGCCGTTTAATGCATATAAATGTAGTAGTGGATTGTCCCACACTCCCTATCGCTTATGTAGACTGACTATATCAGTAGCTATATATATATATATATATATATATATATATATATATATATATATATATATATATATATATTGAGCACAGGATAGACCTGTGGGCTAGCTTCGGAAATTAGTCTAGAGTTGGAGATTCTTCGCCTGCTGTGCTGGTTAAACTATCTGCCTCCTGGCAGAGAGGAACCCAGATTACTCGACCCCGTTTTTTACGTGGTCTACAGGGAATTTATGCCCGCGCCTACGGGCTCGGATAGACCACGTTATATTCGGCCTTGTGCCACATCTGACCACGTACGGCAGTTGGCAAATATCATCGCTTCGGGAATTAGTCTAGAGTTGGACATTCGTCTCCTACTGTGCTGGTTAAACTCTCTGCTTCCGGGCAGAGAGGACCCCAGACGGGTCTATGTCGAAGGACAGAGATTCGTCTCAAAAGTTACTACCGACCTCCGTTTTATACGGAAAACTTTTGGCCGAGATTAAGGGCTCGTATACCCCACATTAAATTCGGCCTTGTGCCACATCTGACCGCGTGGGACGTTAGGTAGATATACTTCATTCGAGAATTACTAGCCTGCTACTCGATTCCTTGTATTCCAATAGTGTATTCGTTTTTAAAATAAACCTCTTTTCTTTCATGTATGCGCAAGTTGCTGTTGCTCGCTCGTGTACCCTCCTTTTTTTGTGACCTCTTTGAGTATACAACAATAGAGAACTTTTTCTCCTGACCGTTGACTTTAATCTAGGAAGCATTGTACTGCCTGCGTACAAACCTATAGAGTTAGTCTGCTTATCCTGACTAAAAGATCCACTCAACTTTTTACGGAATTTAAAATATAATCTTGCTGGGTGTTTAACTAACTTGCTCACTAGAAATACTTCCTGGAAGAACTAGTTTAGTTGCTGACGACTCATCAACCGGCATATATTACTGGGTTCCATGATATCCAATAACACTGCTACACCTAACAAAAGTAAATAATATCTCTATGAATTAAAAAGCGAATATAGGAAGCGAAAAATCATAATTTATATCATTGTAAATTACAGAATTGTTGACTAAAAAGTCAGGCGGATTATTAGTGTGGTGTGTATGAAAAGGTAAAGAAAGCAAAGAAGGCATTATAAACGGAAGATAGATAAAAAGAAAAAAAATCTAATTAATTAAGAAAGTACTCAAAGGAACAAAACTTGACGAAAAAAACTGAACATGCTGAATTGAATTTAGAATATATAATTTGAAAACAAAAGAAGCTGATCGACAAGTTCAGAAATGAATCAAAATGAGGATAGCATTTACTATAAAAGAAATTGCATGCGCCAAAAATAATAAATACAAGAATAATTATGTTTAAATAATTATAAACATATGGAGTGAAGCAGGAAATAAGAAAAAATTCAAACGATATCTTATCATGTATATTAAAATGTTAAACATAAATAAATAAAGAAATAAAGAAAGAGAAAAAGAATGAAGATATAACTGAATGAATGAGAAATAAAAGTAAAATAACAATGAATAAGGAAGAAAAGTAGTTGTGAAGAAAAAATTAGATCTATAAGTAAAAGGAAAAAAGTGGAAGAATATTAACGAAAGATAAAGTGAAAGGAAAAAAGAGAGGAAATAATTGAAAAAGAAAGAAAGAAAATAGAAAGAAAGAAGAAAAGAGTGTAATAAAAAGAAATAAAAAATAAAGAAAAAGGAAAAAAAAATACGGAAAAGGAAATATTTTCTTAAGAAGTAAACTGCTGAGTGAATAATCCTGAAAGTTCTTAAAAGCTTTAAGATGTTTTCGAAAATCTGAAATTCCTTTTCACAAGAAGAATTATTTTCTGTTTTTAAGGGGCGACGAATACAAGCTATATTTATTCCAAACCGTCTTCGATTTATAAACGAATCGAAAAATATTGGATTCAACAGCCAATTAAAGTTCTTACGCAGAACAATTTCTTTGAGACAGAACATTTCAAAATAAACATATGAAGAGCTATATTTCAGTTATGTACTTGGAATACTAATGATGCCTCATGTGAAAGAAGCCGGAATATGTTATAATAAAGTTTAAAGGAAATATATTTATAACTTAATATTACTAAATGCCGGGTGAAGTAACAAGGAAAACTTATATATAAAGTACAGTGTGTGTGTGTGTGTGTTTCAAAGCAACTTTTTCGCTCCCACTGGTCAGATTTCAATGATTCATAGCTCATTCAAAAGACCTAGAATAGTTAATCGCAGGGAACGACTTTGCTTGAGCTCAGATTCAGGTTTGCCAGATTATGCGAGGTTACAAATATATATTAATATATTATACTAGCCGTTATCGTTGCTTTCATGGTAAAAGGTTGTAACTCTTATGGTGCTTTTGTATCCAAAATTGCTGTGCACTTTTTATTATAAACTAGCTTAAAAGCTGCTCTAACGGGAGGCATTAAAGCTAGTTCCCGTGGAAGACTCTTGGGTTGGCAACCATCACAATAGGTAGGGAGGAGTAGATGCGATAATCATCAATAAACTACAGAAGACCGCAAAATTGATCGGTGCATTTAAGTATTGAATTAATCTTTAAGCTTACCTTTTAAAAGTTCAACAATAATTGTTCTGCTGCCACTTAATTTAAAGACCATTTGATGTACGTAGATCCTTCTTTTCCGTACAAACAATTACTATTATTTTATGGGTGATAGAACAGGCGACGATTTATAAGATAAAATTAATATAGTGTAAAGATGGGAAAAGAGAAATTAGAATTAGTTACACATTCAACATTTGAAAAGTTAGAGAAACATAATAGCTAATTAAGTAATATCTATGTTATGAAATCTATATGAATAAATGCGAAATTAGAGCTCAATTCCCTCACGAATTTTGTGATTAAACATCACCAGCTCGATTTCATAATCATTTATAGACAAAAAGCACAATATCTTTAGTATATATTATCTACGTCTAGGCAATATCACTCTTCAGATTTACATAATTTTCATATTGATTTTTACAAAAGTTTATTTCATTATTTAACTGTCCTTTATTAGTGTTCGTTTATTCGAGAAATGTTTTGATTTTTATATAAAAATAGTTCTGTTTAGGAATATCGTCTTATATAGTGTAGAAAATTATTTGGAATTCGCATTATACTTAGTCTTCAACAAGTTGGCATCTATTTGTAAAACTTTCCTTAACCTTAACAAACCAATTTATGAATGAAATGTTCATTTAAAATTTTTGTTTGAAATATTTCAAGTAGTGAATATATCTTAGTTGCATGACGATAGCGAGCGGGCAAAGTCTGTTAGTGTTTAACATAATCAAGTTGTTGTCTAAGTAATTTATACAGATGCAAATTGTTTCAAACCTAAGAATTTCGACATTTTATTGACAAAGGTTTATGTACAATCACGTTTAGAAAAAATCTATTGAATGTTTTATCGTCTTCCTCATAAAAGTATATATGTTGTTGTCTCGCAACTTTAAGTCTGAATTTTAATTTAAGCATAGTGATTTTAGTTAAGATTTTGTATTGTGCAAAGGTTGAGGCCGTGACTGTTTAGCCATATGAAATATACCCAACACGTCAAGAAAAAAAGTAAAAGAAAGCATATAAAATTTAAATCCGAATTTTTATATCCCAGAAATTGTTGAGCTGTTTTACTAAAATGTTTTTTTTTTTCTTTTCATGGTTCACTTTCATCTTAGGAAGAGACAGATTTTTGTGCAAAAAGGAATAGACTAGAGACAGGAAGATTTCTTATTGTTTTTGACAACGGACTGTTCCATCCAGTTCTTACTCAGGCTCTCATACGATCCCCGACTGATTGACTTCTTAGGTTGTCTTTTTATTCTTAACTCTCGCGCGGACGTAGCGGTAGACACAATCTGCGCACGAATACTTAACAGAAATCCCTCTCCCTTTTGACCTGTGTTACTTGAAGTGTATGACATTTATAATACCTCGTTAAGTGTAAATGCTGAAAAGCTAAAACTTTGAAGATCAATAATTTGATAAATATTTCCAAATATTGTTATCTACTCGGTCGGGATAGCTTATCTTATGTATAGTTTCCGTTAAAAAGACATTTTTCATTACGTGGAACAAATTATTTACTTGGAAATGTTCAATATAATATGTCTACCAGTCCTTGAATCTGTTTTTTTGTTTTTTTATTTTTTTATGAGTAGGGGGGGTTACTGAATCTTAATTGATTTATGCTTTTAACGTTTTGTCCCCAAACACTTATCTATTCTATGATTATTTCTTCATTCTTCTTTTTAGAATCTTGGTTGATATCATTCAATATCCAGTTTTCTCAAGCATCCGCTAATCCCATGAAGATTTTTTAGCAACAGTGCTTCAATTTTAAAATTGCTAATTCATTCAACAGTTATGTCATTATCAGGGCGATAACGCATTTCTAATTAGTATTATTATCATGCTTTTTTATTAAGAATCTATTTAAGCCGGACAAATTTTCGTTCGTTCCATATATTTTCAGTTGTGGACAAAAGTTTAAAAGAATTCAACATTTTTAACAAAAACGACCAAAATTCTATAACATACAAATAAAAGCTAGTATGCATTTTAATTGCATCAAATTTATTAAAAGAAGTTTATGTTCAATATCTTATGATTATTATTATTATCACGTTAAGCCATGATACCATTATGAGTACGACGACGCTTACTGGATATGAAACCTACAATATTCTGCTGAGAGCCTAACTCTTCAGACATCCTTTATAACGTCCACATGAACCTTTTCAATGTTGGTTGTTTTACCATATTTTTCATATAATCCCAAAGATCTTCTTTGGAATTGAGGCAAAGGCAGTTGCTAAGTCATTTCAATATAGTTGACCTTCTTTTAATTCCTTTGAGTTCATGCATGGAGCAGCATCGTGCATAAATACGCTGCGAGCATGTATGTGCACATGTATTTCTGATTTATTCTGTAACAGCTGGAGATACATTCTGAGCATTTGCAGTTGCTGCAGGGTCCAGGAAATATAAGTAGAATCACCTGGAAATGTGTGGGCGATAGTTTGTATAATGAAAATAAACCATACACCCCAACAATTCACATGATTATGTTTACAATTCTTTCTTTTATCGAAACCTCTCTTTCCAGGAGAACTCCTGACATAACGCTGATGCAGAAAAAACTGCTGCAAGGTGGATTCATCAGAGGACATAACGTTTTTCCATTTAATCCTCTGACCAATACTTATTATGTAAGTTTATGGGGAATGCTCTGTATTTCCTTTTCATTTCAATAGTCGATCATGATTTTGAAGCTCATTTGAAGGGTCTTAGCTGAAAGGAATTGGCCAATCACCAAGAAATATTCTTATGGCTCATTCCTGGGTAGCAGAAAATCTCGAATTATCTTGTATGTATTTGTCAGAGATTTTGAAACGATGGATTTGATAATGTTGTCATCTCTAGAGTAATTATCCTGGGACATTGATATTTGTTTCCGTTTGAATAAGAACCATTAGTTCGGTATTAAGTGATAGCATTATGAATTGCTGTCTTTCAACACCCCATAAGTATTGAGTTCACCCTGAGTACCCATCTTCGTTCGATGTTACTCTTTAGGCACTTTGAATCTCAAAAATGATAAATTTTGCTTATGTTAAGTGTAATATATAATATAATAAAAACTGCTTCAAAACTTCACAACTTTTAAACTAGTTAAAATTCTGTGTTAAAATATTTCAGAATTGATGTAATATTGCAGATTGTTTATTAACGAAAAGTGGATGATCCATTTCGTAACAATAGATAAGTGTTCATTTTGGCCACACGTTATTAGACTTTTTTCAAGACTGTTACTCGCAAAAATAGCTTATAATAGATCTGTTTTTTAAATCATACATAGCGCCTTCGAGTTGAAAATGCGATAAATCAAAACGTAGCTCCAAGTTGAAAGTGCGATACTTTCTTAACAAACCTACGTAATTTTCAAAACTCAAATCTGATCATTACGACAAACAGCGATGTGATTTTTAATTAATCTTCTTGATTCAACGATTTGCCACCATATATTTTATGGTTTACTCTCTTTCCAACTATTATTATAACTTTATCTTCACATCACAGAATATTTTTAAGATTCCCTCGACAGGAGATTCCTGCAAAAATTCTTTAATTAGCATCATTATGATTAATTTTTAGAATTAAGATAAAACGTATGGGTTTATGGACTTCTCAGTATGTATATATTATGCCCACCTTATTTTCCAGCGAAAATCTTGTCTGGTGCAAAGCTGCATTTGTTTATAACTTAGGAAAACGGAATCACTACATATGCATAAGTCTATGAAATAATAGTTAGAATGCATGTAATATGTAAATCCCGGGCAAAGATAAATTCAAGAAATAAATCGGTATTGCTCATTGTTTATTTAATTTGTAAGCCTTTTTTGAAATTGACAGAATATTTTATTCTGCTTGAAACTAAGAATGAATTATATTTGATGATTGAGTCGGGGTTAATTGGCGTCAAAATACTCCAAAGATGATGATTAAAAAATAAAGAGTCCTGATTTTTTCATTCATATATATTTCAAATATTTGCTGAGAAATTTAAAAAAAAGGCGAACGCATGAATTCCGGTGAATCTTGGACTTTTGAATATTTATATATTTAATTATTGCGAAAAATGTTTACGTGCTTCCCATTCTTACATTAGGAATTTGAAAAATTGAATTACTTACTTAGATTAATATAATCTCGCTGGATGATATCAACTTTCAGTCTTTTTATTATAATGCCTTACTTGAGACAGTCTAACGGATAACAGTAAGTATAAAGAAATCAGCAGGCTATGTTAAAATTCGGTCTTTTGTTTTGTCCATTGTGATTGGAAAAAGTTCTTAGTATCCGTCCATATTTCTGAGATGCTGTATTATGTACATTATGTACATTATTCGGAATATTGTCCTTGTCTTTGTCGCCATATTTATTACAACGTTTCGGCCGTTGTACGCTCCGGCATCAAGGACACATGGCACAGTGGATAAAGGCATTGGTTAGATCCAGTGACAGAACCCAAAGAGTGTGAGTTCGATACCCGATTGAGGCAGTGGAGAGGGGAATTAACAGGAGATAATTCATAAGTGACATCCATTAGACATGGCACGTGGAATTAGAACAGTCTACCCCAGTGAGCGAAATAACGGGTTCAGTTCGGTATTCTAACCACCTGAAGAAGGCCGGAGCGTACAACGGCCAAAACGCTGTGATAAATATGGCGACAAAGGTGAGGACAATAGTCTGAATAATGTAAATAATGTCCATAGCGGTAGTCTTTTCTTCGTTTCTAAAGAAATTTTGCTGTACTTTAATACTTGGTTAACTTTTGGAAGACATCTTACACTATCCCAATGCGACTTCGGATTTCTGTCTTGCACTTTAAATCTCAGCTTCCTTTTTTCTATAATCTTTGGATCTCAGCTTCGGTATATTCTATTATCTTCGAAAGAAGCTCAATAGTATTATAATTTCGTAAATTCTTAGGGACATCAACTACCTTAAGATTTCCGCAACATCCTCATGACGGACTATGTACTGTTGCGGTCAGAAAAATTCGCTATCTATAATTCCTCTAGTCTCGTTTCAAAGTCTTTTGGGGGCCCTGATCGAAGTTGTTTTAATTATTAACGGTACATTTCTATCTTTCATGTACCCTAGCGTCTCCAGCAAGACCCAGGCAAGTTTCCATCTTTTTAAATTCTATTTTACCGTCAAGCCCTGCTAGTAGTTAACACTACGATCTGACAGACTTTCGTTCCTTTCTTCACAACAAGATCCGTTTATTATTCTTTAAATTGTCCGGTCGCCATAGATCTACTCCATTTCCCGGAACATACAACGGCCGAAACGTTGTAATAAATATGGGGACAAAATGAGGACAATGGTCCGAATAATGTAAATAGTGTCTATTTTCCTTAGCTACGAGCTAAATAAGAGAAAAGATTAAGATTTCTTGACTTGGGTGACAACCATTTAGAATAAAAACTGCATTAAAAACAAGTCAGAAGAAGAATGGATTCCATAAAGAACAAATCTAAAAATACCAATATTGCTATGACTACAGTATATATGGCGCCAACGACGATCCAAAATGTTTACTAGATTCCTAACATGACGATTATTTATTTATTTATTTATTTTTAAAACATCAGAATATTTCTAATATAACCAATAGTTAAATTATGTACAAGAAAAAAGAAATTCTTCAGAGTATAAAAGACTTGAAATTAAATATACTTAAGTAGTTAAGTATAGTTAAAGTTGGGTAATACCATCTATATTAATTATGTTAATGTTTCGTTATGTACATGATATTATTAGGTGAAGAATATTCACAAAATTTGGAATAAATTGAATTAGTTATTGAAATCCTGCCGACATTCTGATAATGTTCATTTCCATTTCTTTTAGACGTAAATGAAAATGCGTGTCCACAAATAAATTAAGATTGTATTGCTGTGGCATTTTTCCACAGACTGGTTCCATTCAATCGATTTAAGACTTGCGTCTTGTCGACACAGGAAACACAATTTAGAGAGATGGTTCTGCATTTCTTTCTGTCAAGATAATGTCTTTATTCGATCACATTCCTTTGGCTGCTCCTGAAGCTTACTTTATAATACATACATACACACATACATATATATATATATATATATATATATATATATATATATATATATGGAGAGAGAGAGAGAGAGAGAGAGTGAGAGAGAGTAAGAAAGCTAGCTAGCTATATAGAGAGATAGAGAGAGAGAGATATATAAATGCGTTGCTTAATTTATGTAATGTTTCTTAACACTTACCCATAATCCATTGTATACCCATAATTCTCATGAAAAGCCGCAGCCGGAAATAGCTAAAGGAATGCCAAATTATTTCACATCATGTGAGTTATTAGTACTTAAAGCCAAACAGCATTAATAACCAGTGGTTAGCAAAATAAATTCACTTTCTAGAACCAAAAGTATAAATCAACCAAGCAACTATACTCGAAATATTTCTATATGGGTTCATAAATTCTGTGCACGCGAACAGTTACAGACACCATATATATATATATATATATATATATATATATATATATATATATATATATATGTGTGTGTGTGTGTGTGTGTGTGTGTGTGTGTGTGTGTGTGTGTGTTAAATGAGGAGATGCCATACATGGGCCAACCTTTCTCGTCTTTCATGGCTTCTAAAAGAACTTTCATGAAGACAATATCTAAAAGTGAAACGAATGCTGCGTAAACAAAATACGTTTAGTTTCTTTCATTCATAACAGCGATTATAAGTTTACACCACTGTACCATAGGGGTATGCTTATGACATTAGAGTGTTTCACGTGTAACATAGAAAAGACCACTGCCATTCTTTATTTCGACATTCCGACGTAATGAGAAAATATTCGGCCCTATAATAACGCGAGATAAGATTACCGTTGATAGTATGGATGTGTACGAAAACTAGAAATTATATTGATTTAGGCACGCCTTCTCTCGCCTGGAGCTTGTCTTTGTTGACGCATGAAGGTTTTGTTGACAAAATCTTTTTTGTTCCTTTTTCTTTTCTTTCTTTACTCGTTCGTCAATGAATGTTTTATTCGTTACTGATAAAAAAGAAACCTTAATCTCTTCGCTGGAAAAAAAACAAACAAAAAAAATTGAAGTAACGTTCTAAATACGATATCTCCACTATGATAACAAAGTTTCTGGTTAAATTTATATCCCTTAATTCTTTAGAAATTGCTTTGTTTATGTTTCGGAAAAGAATCTGAGCTAATATGAAGCTTTCGAAAAAAAAAATGGGTGTAATTTCCTTACAAAAGGAAAACAGGACCTTAATGCTACGTTCCCCGTGACCAAGCGGTGAAACACGCTAGATCAAAAAGTAGTTTCCCTTACAAAGAGGGATTCATTTATTTTACTAACATTTCTTGCATACGCGTTATGACACACTGAAAAATGAAAATGAGACGTCTAGTTCAAATACGAAGCACATTTTCTTCTATTTGCTGTGTCCCTTTCATGTCTCCACAAATTCCTGTCTTTTATACCTCGCAATAAATTTTGTTTTTGATATCTCTCTTAATGCGTATTCTCTCATCCATTTACAGAAATTGCTAATTAGGTAGGCTATGCTCTGTTTTCCTCTGTCGCTGTTACCTTCAGTATATCCTGTGAGTGTCATAATGTCCAAGCCTTCTTTCCTCATTATGTTCTCTAGAAATTTTAATAGTCTCTCTGATATTAATATAAGTGTCATTTTTTTTCGATTTTCTCTAAAATTTGTCGTTCACTTTCGATGTTCACTTAATGATATTCTCAGCATCCTTCTGTAGAACCATATTTCTATTGCGTCAAGTCTTTTCACCTATGAGGATATTGCCATTTATTAACTGCCTTATAGGAGACCTGATATTACGTAACATCTCAGTACTCTTTTCTTTATCTGTAACGGATGTTTCCTGTTTCTTAATACTCTGCTTAGGTTTTGGAAAGCATAATCGGCTATCTCAATGTACCTTTGAATTTCAATGTCGCACTTTCCATTCACTTTTGAAACAATTCCTGCATAGGTGGCATGATATTTCGTAACATCACAGTACTATTTGCTTCATTTGTAACGGATTTTTCCTGTTTCTTAATACTCGCCTTAGCTTTTGGAAGGCATATTCGGATATCTTAATGCAACTTCGGATATCTTAATGTACCTTCGAATTTTAATATCGCACTGTTCGTTCTCTTTTGAAACAATTCCTAGATATTTAAATCCTTATACTTGTTTGATTTTGATATCTGCAGTTTGTAATTTGCATCTTCGACTGTTCATTTTGCTGACAACCACGTTTTCTATAATTATTTTGAATTCCATTCTATATTTCTATAACTTAATGTTTCGTTAGATTCTAGAGATACGAAAGACTTATACTCGACCAAACGATTCTTACTTTCCAACCATAATTCCTATAAGCATTGTAATTTGTATTTCGTATTTGCCGAAAATGTTGAAATGCGCTATCTTCTGATGAGTTTATCGGATTGAAAACAAATGCATACATAAGAATTTAAATTGCGATATATATATATATATTTCCTAATGTGAGTAATCATTACAACATGAGCATATGTTACATAGTCCATGTCTACTAAAACTCTCCCAAGTTAATAACTACATAACAATCAATATGTTCACACATATTTCAACTGGCCTTGTGTGAAACGATTATATTAAACTAATTGTTAGGTATGCTGCTAAGAAAGTTTCTTCACTGTGCAAGATAATCTTTCTCGCCAGAATCCATCTTGTAAGTTTATAAATCAACTATTCGTCCGTGCACTTAATATTTACATCATATTTGGTCTGCAGATCCTGCTATATATCTCGATATTCTTGACAAAATCCGAAGAAGAATCTGCAAGATTATCGATCCTGGCATCTCGGCTTCAATCACTTTCTCACTACCCTAACTTAGCTTTTCTATGTCTTTTCTACAAGTTTTTCATGGTAATTGTTCTGAGGAGCTTTCCTCTTCGGTGCCTATTCTTATGAATTTAAGCTTACTGCTAGATTAGTGAAAATATCTCGTCATTTTACAGTTGAAATTCCTAGATGTAACCGCAAGTTCTATGTTAATAATTTCTTCTCTTGCACTTTTCGTTTGTAGAACTCTCTTCCGGTTTTATGCTTTTCAGTCAAAAAATTAAATGCAATGTCAAGCGTTATTTTTGTCTTCTTAATTCCTATTTTTTTTATTGCTCTATAATTAATAATGTTTTCTTTTTCTAATATTCTCTCACAATCAGTAATGTTGTAGTGGCTTTATTGCCTTATTTGGGGTGATTAAAAAAAAATTTCTTTCTTATGTGCTTTCCTCATTAGTACCTCAACTTCATGACTTTAGTCGTAGTAGAAGATTGGCAAATGTTACTGTTGAAATAACGATATGGATCCGTAAGTTCAATTCTAACGGTTTCTTTTCTTGCGCTTCTCGCCCGTGGAACTAGTTTCCGGTTTCTTGCTTTTCTACCAACTATAATCTCCAAAAATGTAAATGTAACATCAATCGTTATATTCTGGCTTTCTGAACCTCGTTGTTTTAACGTCCTTTCTCTTCACTAAAGATTTCTCTTTTGTTTCATTCTCACTAATCCTTTTGTCTTAGGGACGTTATCGGTTTGTGTGGGGTAAAAAAGATTAAAAGTAATTCTGGTCCTTCCAGAAAGACTACCGCAGAACGAATGATTTTTGCGCGATAAACCCTGCTTTTTGCGAATAAAACACATGGACATGTTAGTTATGTTCATCAAGGAAAACAGAGACGTCGGTATCACATGCGGAAATCACACAATATGAACACACCCCTCCTTTTGAAGATGTCGAGCAGTCAGTTATGTGCCATCTGTGATACACGCTTAGACGATACAGATTTTCCCGCAGTAGGTTGCCATTTCTTTCTACGTTAGACCAGTTGCCATCCAAGGCTACAGCATCCGGTCTGTCCTGCTATTTACCCATCTCTGGTGGGAGAAGAAGAAGATTCAAACATTTCCCAAGATTACTAGCACGTAAGTGAATCAATGGATTCCACTGGAATCCAAACTCGGCTCTCCGATTCCTCAATCCGAGCGACTATCTATTACTTCACCGTGCCTCCGCTATCTATTACACCACCGTGCCTACTAGATGTTGATATATTTAGCTAAATGTCAGGAGCAGAAAAATGGGTCTATCGTAATGATACCAACCAGTAAATTAAAATACTCTAAAGCAGTGGTTACCAAAGGTTGTGGCGCGCCTCATAGCTGCGGTGGAAGTGGGTAGTAGGTGAGGCTGAATGATTGAAAGACAATCAATCATTTAGAAACCGTTTTAAAAAATTCCTATGCCAAAAATAATTATGATTTCAAAATTTAATATATATTCATGGATACTTGTAATTGCATGCATGAGTCCTAGTATAAATAGTTAGATATCATTATTGACCGATTTTCTTATTGTGATAATTTGCCATTATATCAAATATTAAGAAAATTGTAACTAGTGTCTGCAAATTGGAGGAGAGAGTTATCAATGGAGGAGAGAGAGTTATCAATGATAATATTCTAACTTCGAATCCGGGGTTATTTCCCTTTAACAGTCTCTGTCTTTTTTTTTTAATTTTTAAATGTACTTTTTTTCACATTTAAACACAAGCAGCAAAAATGATAAAAGAAAACTAAGCAATATATGTTTTACAAAAAAATAAAGCGGCCAGTTCCATTTTTATATAGAAAATAAAGAAAATATTATCGGAAGATTTAACAAATCTATTTAAAGTTACAAAAAATCATTGTAAAAATTGTGTGTTCATTTATAAATAGAAAGACAGAAAAAACAAAAACTCTTTTCCAGCGGAAATAAAGTCGAAGAATTAATAATAATACAAATTTCACTTCGGCAGATGCGAAAGAAAAGCAATTCCGGTCTCGTAAATGAAGGAAAGAAAAAGAGAGAACACTATTTGTAATCTCTCCCCTAAAATATATGACCTTTGTGTTTGGCGGGTGCGAAAGAAAGAGAAGAATACTTCAATACACCTGACTAAAAGCTTCATCTGACGACCACTTCTGTTTTTCTTTCATACCTTTTTTTAATATTTGCTCACATTTTCATTCTCTCTGTCTTTCTCTCTCTCTCTCTCTCTCTCACACACACACACACGCACACACAGAGGCACATACACTAAGTCACAGAAACCCGTCGAAAAACTCATATAATCTCCGAATGCTACTTTTTTTATATGCAAAACAGAAAAGATGCTTTCTGGTCCATGCTATTCTCAACCCTGCTTGCTGAAGATTCCTACTCCTCGATAACATTTAACCCAAATTTGCCTGAAAAAAGTTAATCTTGCACTCAGAACTTCCATAACTGACATCTTGGTTGCATTCAGAAAAAAACGGTCGATAACATATGCACTATGTTCATGCATATCACTCGATATTTCCATTAAAATTTGAAACAATGTTATAGATTTGGACGAATCTCATGCAACACTGTTTTTGTTACAGTTATTGGGCATACCATTTGGTTGTGAAGCACTTATCTAACTGGTGTACACAATGATCTCAATTGTTAAACTGAAATTATTTCATGAGATATTATTTGCATATTATCATAACATGGAAATCAATATATATTTCTTTCCTAGATGCAATTATAGCAATAATAATAATAATAATAATAATAAAAGAAGCCAACAAGTTCGAAATGGAGTTTCAAATGGATGCAGAAATACAAGTAAAGCACAATAAACTTACTCAAGGTGCAAAATACATAAGAAAAAAGAAAGCAAAAACAAATGCAACCGACCAGACACCGAAACAATGGCAAGATAAACCACACCAATGCTCAAGTATCAAACAAGCTGATGTAGACAAGCCCCGTCCCCATCAGTGGCTACCGTAGTGAATGGTTAAAAGCTGAAACGGAAGGTTTCATCCAAGCTGCACGGGATCAGTGCTTGTTAACTAGAAATTATCAAGGACACATACTAAAATATACTGTTAGCCGAAAATGTAGGTTCTGTAATAAATACCTTGAAACAATTTATCATCTTGTATCAGGTTGCATGGTATTGGCACCCACTGATTATAAAACCCGGCATGACAGAGTTGGCCACTATCTGACGTGGAAAATCTGCAACATCTATGGGAAGGAAACTGAAAGAAATTGGTATGAACACCCGCCAAACCAGTTTATGGTGATAGGACCTGTTACAATTTTATGGGACTACAGAATACACAGACAGAAAAATCAAAACTAACCGCCCAGGCATTGTTTTTTGAGACCGCAAACAAAAGAAGTTCCTACTTATTGATATGGCAGTTCCTGCAAACTGCAATGTATCTTTGAAGATTTTCAAAAATCCATCAAAATTCACGGACTTTGAAATAGAAATCTCAAAAATGTGGCACATGGGAACATGAACAATCTCTGTTTGAGTTGGATCCTTCGGATTGGTTGGAAAAGATTCCAGTAGACTAATTGAATGGATTCCTGGTAACCCATGTCTTAAAGAAATACAAATAATAGTTCTCACGAGAACACCCTACACCTTACGAAGTGCTTTTTATATATATATATATATATATATATATATATATATATATATATATATATATATATATATATTGCAAGGAAAAATGTCATGATGCCATTTCTAAACTTAGGTCGCTAGGCGAGACCCAGAAAGAAATGTGTACACACCAGAAATCAAAGAAATAATAATAATAATAATAATAATAATAATAATAATAAGAAGAAGAAGAAGAAGAAGAAGAAGAAGAAGAAGAAGAAGAAGAAGAAGAATAAAAGGAAAACCGATATGGCAAATTGGGCCAATATCTTCAGTAGAAAATATTCATCTTTTGCGGAAAGTAAACTTCAAGAAATTGGTATGATACCAACCAGACACGGTTACAGTCATAGGACCTGTAACAATTTGATGGAACTTTGCAATAGACAAATACAGAACAATCAAAAGTAATCGCGCAGACCTCGTGAGCACAGACCACAAAAATGGTATATGCCTTTTTATTGACATGGCAGTCACTGCAGACTGTTATGTATCTTTGAAGATCTTCAAAAACTATCAAAAATACAAGGATCTTGAAGTGGAAATCTAAAACATGTGACACACGAGGACAATAATTTCATTTGTTTTTGGCGCTCTCGGTTTGATTGGAAAAGGGTCTCATGGACTCATTGAAAGGATTCCTGATAGTCGATGCCTAAAAGAAATAGAAAAAATTGTACTCACAAGGAAAGCTCACACATTACGAAAAACTTCATCTATGTAAAATGTGAGTGATCTTTTTTTTTCGCTTTTGTTACGAATATGATCAGTGGAAAATGTCAGGAAGCCATTTATGACCTTAGATTTCCCAGCAGGAAATGTGTATGAAACAGAAATCAAAGGAAATAATAATAATAATAATAAGAAGAAGAAGAAGAAGAAGAAGCATTACAGTAATACACGAAAAGATTTAGTTTTGTGCACAAAGATTAGGGAACTGGAAAAGAAGAATCATATAGGTAACTAGGAATTAGCGAAGGAGATCGAATACAGCACACGCAAATGAAGCAGACATTAAGAAAGGAGTACTACAGGAGTATGAATTTGCTGCTGAATAACGAGCTGAATTCAAAAACAGAATATCAGCCATAAACAATTTGGCTCTCCTTGTGGTGCAATACAGTTCCAACATTGTTAACTGGAACATGGCTGACATTAAGCGAATGGATGCCAAAACGTGAAAGCGTCTCACCTGCCACGACATACATTATTCCAAAGCTGATGTTGACCGTCTATATGTACCAGGGTCCGAAGTGGGCAGAGAATTATTCAACTAGAACTGTCTTACAAATTTACAACAAATAGCCTTCAAATATATCTAGAAACTACAGAAGACTGGATGATGATCGGGGTCAAAGAACATGAAAGTTGTAAGCAACTTTATTTTATTTAGTAATAAAGGAAGCCAACAAGTTCAAAAGGGAGTTTCAAATGGGTGCAAAAATACACATAAGCATAATACACCGGCTGAAGCTGAAAAATACTTTAAAATGAAAGCAAAAGCAAATGTAACATTCTAGATACAGAAACGAGAGAAAGATAAAACGCTTCACGGCCAAAACACAGCCCATACCAAACAAGCTTATGTAGACAAACGCTGTACCCATCAGTAGCTAGGTAGTGCAGGATTAAAAGCTGAAAGTGAAGTTTTTATTCTTGCTGCACAGGACAAATGCTTGCTAAGTAGAAATTACCAAGTACATATGTTGAAAAATTGTAACCCAAAATGCAGATTCCTTGATGAATATCCAGAAACATTTGACCATCTAATATTGGCACTGAATATAAAACACGGAACAACGGATTGTGCCAATATCTGCATTGGAAAATCTGCAACATTTACATAAAGGAAACTGCAAGAAATTGGTATGAACACCACCCAGACACGTTTTCCGAGATAGGACCTGTAACAATTTTATATGGCTTTACAAGACGCACATATAGAACAATCAAAGCTAATCGCCCTGACATTGAGATAAGAGACTGCAAAGACTAAGTTTGCCTCTTACTGACATGGCAGTCCCGGCAGACTGCAGTGTATCTTTGAAGATCTTGAAAAAAACTCTCAAAATACAATGACTTTGAAATCAATATCTAAAAAGTGTGGCGCTTGAGGAGATTAACAATTCCAATTGTATTTGGAGTCCTATTTCCAAAAGACTCAATGAAGGAATCCCTGATAGCCGATGCCTTAAGAAAATACAAAATATTGTACTCACAAGTACAGGGCACACTTTTCGAAGGGATGTATCTATGTAAAACATGTCCGATTTTATTTTCAAAATTGCTCAGTGAAAAATGTCATGATGCCATTTCCAGACCTGAGGTCTGTGGGCGAGACCCGCTAAAAATGAATATACACCAGAAACAAAATGAAATCAAACAATAAAAAAATCAATATTAATAATAATAATAATAATATATATATATATATATATATATATATATATATATATATATATATATATATATATATCATGAATTCTTATCTTAACTGGTTTGATGTATCTTCTCCGGGGGATTAAAATAAGCTGCAATAATTATAGCGTTCAGGATAATCGATTTTCCTGATTTTAAACAGTTGGGCAATCCGCTCCGTGCTGACTCACAACCAAGGCTGGGTTATGCCCTTCTGAAGACCTTAGGTTAATGAACTTATACCCGCCTCTCAGATGAAGCACTCGCCCGTACCCGTTTTGAATTTTTTTTTACTCGTGATATATTATAGCTACATTTAGATGGCCTGAAGTACGCGTATTGGAAATTATTTAAATAAACTTGAATAGCTGTCTTTTGTTTGTCAATATAAATATTAATTAATACCACTATTTGTTTGATTTATTGCAAACCAAATTAGCACATACTTCAAAACAGCCATGGTAAAAAAAACAATTCTTTTTTATAACTAGCATTATAACCAAGCTTGATGGGCCTTAGGCCGCAGCCTATACTAACATATTGGATAATCCAGCCCTGCAACCAGTACAAAACCCTGTACACTGATTGTTTGTATGAACGTATGTCGCGAAGACCTTTTGTTTTAAAGTTTGAATGATGAAACAGCCAAATTAGTTTGGATGTCACATCTAGATGCATGGGGGACAGAGTGCGTCTCAGAAGATTGAGTCACCCGGCATTTAGGCATTTCCAACTTCGCCTGAACAAAAACAACAATAATAATAATAATAATAATAATAAATAATAATAATAATATCAACAGAATAAAGACATTTTCTCAGCAACAATAGACCAGATTCAAAAAAGTAAATAGAACTGATTTTTAACTAATAATAGCTAGAGAATTCCATGTATAGAAAAGAAAAACAGAGAGGGAGAGAGCGATAGATCGCGTATCCTGAATGATTGATTTAAAATTGGTTTGCTTAAAAGCATATCCTTATGGGTCATTTAATGCCTAAATTTAATTTTCTTGTGCGATTTCAAGTAATAAATATATAATAGACGTTATTCTGCTTTCAAAATTGAATACTTGGTAGATGGTCATCTGCTATTGTGCATAGACATGTTTGTGTAGGCATATATGTTATGTTTTAGTTTTGTTGAAGTTATATTTTAGAATACAGTTTGATTTTTTTAAGAAATTGTAGGATATTATATGGACAAATATCATGAAAGATTTATTGCATGTTGGTTGCTTGGATGCTTGATTTTGCTTAGCGTCATATCAACCTCTAGAAGTTATTTAATGGCGAAATTTAAATATTTTGAATACAATTGTATACCTTCGACTAAATATATTTGCATAGCTTGGAGTAAGCGAATTGAAAATTATTTAAATAAATTAGAATAGCTATCTTTTGTTTGTGAATAAAAATATTCTTTAAGAAATACCACTATTTTGCGATTTATTGCAAAACAAATAAGCACGTACTTCAATACAGCCATAGTAAAAAACATTTTTTTTTATAATCAGCCATTATAACCAAGTTTGATGGGCCCTAGCCGCAGCCTATACTATTATATTGGATAATCCAGCCCTGCACGCAGTACATCCCTGTACACTGATTGGTTGTATGAACGTGTGTCGTGAAGATCTTTTTTTAAGTTTGAATGATGAAACAGCCAAATTATATTGGATGTCAAATCTAGCTGCATTGGGGGACAGAGTACCTCTCAGAAAATTGCGTTACTCGACATTTAGTCTTTTCTAACTTCGCCTCAACCGCAAAGTTATTTGTTAATCAATCAAAATATGTCAGTATTTCATGCATATTTTGCCGGGAGGCATGTACCTAGTATAAATTTAAACTGCATGTCATTATATTAGTCTTCTTATATTTTTACCCTGACGTCAAATTGTTGGCGGGCACATATAATAATAAGTAAATAATAATAACAACAGCAACTAAACAATAAAAAGACCTGCATACTGAAAAGAAAAAATCAAGAAATTAAATTCTAAAACAGTTTCTGTTGTGGTCGGAGCTTTGGGTCTGGTAAAGAAAGGAACTCAACAACAACTCAACAAAATCAATATCTTTCCAAGAAATCCAAAACATAGTTCTAATAAGTAGAGCTCATATCCCGCGAGGCTTTTTCCATTTATTTTTTTTAAATTTGTATTGTGTTTAATGAAGCCGCTAAAAAAATAATCACATCCTTCGCTTATCCGAGGTTATGAATCAGCATGTGATTAAAAAACAAATGGCGGTCAAACGAATTTTTGTTATAATAATAATAATAATAATAATAATAATAATAATAGACAAAAATCTCCATGAAAATTATCGAAAAATTAGTTCAACCTGCTGATCGAGATTAACGGGATGTGGGGAATGAAGACTGAGACTGTACCTAAAGTAATCAAAGCTCTAGACCCTCGTGAGAAAAGGAATGGACAGTTTGACTAGCAGTGTCCAGGTAACATCAACATAGATGTTGTCAGAAGATCACCCTACTAGGAAAATTCCATGTACTAAGAGAAGTGCTATCAGTTAAGTGACAATTCTCCTATAGGGCCTAATGGCCATAGTTTGGACCCGGCTCTACAAGATAAAAGCAGGAAATGTATCATGCACAAATAATAATAATAATAATAATAATAATAATAATAATAATAATAATAAATAATAATAACTAAATCAATTGGCCTTCAAATATACCTAGAAACTACAGAAGACTGGATGATAATCTGTGTCAAATAACATGAAAATATTATGCGATTTTATTCAGTTATAAAGGAAGCCAACAAATTCAAAATGGAGGTTCAATTGGGTGTAGAAATACAAATAAGCATAATACACTGACTGACGCTGTAAAATACTTAAAAAAGAAAGCAAAGGCAAATGTAACATTCTAGATACAGAAACGATGGCAAGATAAAGAGCTTAACGGTCAATACTCTGTCCGTACCAAACAAGCTGAGGTAGAAAAAAAACCGTTCCCATCAGTGGCTACGTAGTGCAGGGTTGAAAGCTGAAGCTGAAGTTTTTATTCTTGCTGGACAGGACCAATGCTTGCTAAGTAGAAAGTACCAAGCACATATGCTGAAAAATTGTGTTAACGCAAAATGCAGATTCTGTGATAAATATCCAGAAACAATTGACCACCCTCTATTAGGTTGTTCGCTATTGGTACCCACTGAAATCCCAGCATGAAAGAGTGGGTCAATATACATCAAACTTAGCTAATTGCCATGGCATCGACAGAGCGTATCTTAAGAGATATTGAATGTATTTTTGAACATCCTCAAAAAACTATCAAAGTATAAGGACCTTGATATCGAAATCTAAAAAGTGTGGTGCATGGGGACATTAATAAGTACAGTTGTAGTTGGAGCCGTCGGATTGATTGGAAAAAATCCAATAGACTCATTGAAGAAATCCCTGGTAGCACATGCCTTAAAGAAATAGAAAAGATGGTGCAGGCAAGTACACCTCACACCTTAGGAAGGGCTTTATCTATGCAAAAGATGTGCCATTTTTTTTTTTTTCAAAACTGTTCAGTGGAAAATATCACGATGCCATTTCTGAGCTCAGGTCTGTGGTCAAGAGCCGGAAATTAATAAGTATAGACCAGAAAACAAGGGATATACAACAACAACAATAATAACAACAACAACAACAACAATAATAATAATAATAATAATAATAATATCAACTAAATAAAGACATGCTCGGGTGGTTGATTTTGCTTAGCGTCATATCAACCTCTAGGAGTTATTTAATGGCGAAATCTAAATATTTTGAATACAATTGTATACCTTCGACAAAATATATTTTGAACTAATTGTAAGCCTTCATCTACAGATGATATGTATTTTTGGTTAATCTACTGTAAAATGTATTGCTGGTCATTTTATTATAAATATGTATTTTAGGTCATTTTTTTACATAAAAATGCATTGCTGGCATATTTTTTATAAAAATGTATTTTTATATTTTCATGGTATTTTGTATTTGCTTTTGGGATTTATTATTTACTCATAGTTTGGACGCTAAAATGTTCTACCACACCAGGTCAGGGTGAACGCGGGAACAACAGTAATTAAGAGGTTGTTCCACGCTCCTAAAAATCGACAATCTTCCGAACAGAGGCTTTAATGGTCATACCTAAAAATAGCGACTTGAATGTAATTCGCATTAAGAATTACGCAGATAGATAGATAGATAGATAGATAGATAAATAGATAGATAGATAGATAGATAGATAGATGTTAGTATACAGCGGCGAACAGATAGATAGAGATAGATAGATAGATAGATAGATGTTATACATAGTAGAAAAGATATATATATTATATATATAGAGAAAAGAGAGAGATAGATACATATAGATATATATATATATATATATATATATATAGAGAGACAGGCAGAATGACAGATAGAGATAGATAGATAGATAGATAGATAGATAGATGACAACATACACAACTGAGAAGAGACAGGCAGAATGACAGATAGATAGATAGATAGATAGATTGATAGATAGATAGATGACAACATACACAACTGAGAAGAGACAGGCAGAATGACAGATAGATAGATAGATAGATAGATAGATAGATAGATAGATAGATAGATAGATAGATAGATAGATCTTTACTGGAATAACACTAAGTGAGGGTTAGAACGAAACGCGCACTTGTGAAACGCTTTCCCCACGTTTGGTGCTGCATTTTCATTCAACTCCTATCTTCGAAAGGAATAAACATCAGGATAAAATTCTAATACCAAAACTAGCAGTAATCTCTTATTATATAATATTCATGAAAGTGTTTCGAAGATCGCATTCGGTTTATTTTTGGATCGTTTTCATTTTTACGTGGGTAGGGAATTGTTTGGTCTTTTTTACGCATCATAAGAGAGATTCTTATTTACGGAGTATGGCATGGTGACAGTTTACATCGCTTGAACACAATTCCCTTTGAGATGTCGCAGGAAAGAATACGAAAACAATATAATAAAGAAGAAAAAAAAAACATTTGGGAGAAAAATTTAAGAGCGGGAAACAAATAGTGTAGTATGTAGTAACTAGAGAGGTAAGGCAGTTGTAAGAATAATACAAAGGCCGGAAGGATAATTTGAGAAAATTGAGCACGCTGTCGGCCTTCTGCAGTATCCAAAACTCAAATGACTAGTGCAATTGTTCAGAAGAGTTTAAACTTCATTGGACAATAATGGATTTAACGCGAAGTAAATAAAATTAGCTGGAAAATTTTACAATAAATTTTTTTGATTTTTTTAAAATTTTTCAATTCAATTTGCATAATTGTTTCATATCTTAAACAGGTAATAATGCAACTCATATAGCTGAATTATATTAACGTTTATTTTTCATTAACTTTAAAAACGAAATGGAATCAATAAACAGATATGACTACCACCAAACAGATTTTAACATTGTCAAAACCAAATTACTTTGGTTGTGCAAATATCAAAGACAATTATGAAGCATTACATGAATATCCATTTATCAATATAAAGTGTTGGAGATAAATTGAGAGCTATATCGGACGAATCTGATGGCTGGGCTAGAGGTTTGGTACTTATGGTAATTGTTAATAAACGCGACTTAGATAATAAGTGTCAGGTCGTAGTGTAACACAAACAGCATAGACTTGGCAATTATCTTCTTTACCCCCCCCCACTAACCTTCATATATTGCTACGTTTTATACATGTAAATATTCAACATTGCCTACCATAGTATAAAATATAGAGCAATATGTGAGAATCGAACCCCCAAATGAATTAATTCTCCTGACAATATCATTTGGAATTTATCAAAGAAAAACTTTTCAACGAACTCCAATCCACGGTAATTTTTCTCCGATTGATTGTTAAATGATTCTATTTATGTTGGCTTTGAGACTAGCCAACTTTTTACTTTTCCTTTCTGGACAGGTAAGTTAATTAAAGGTGAATGATTTTATCCATTTCTCACTGGTCAGTCATTGTAGGCTGTAAATTTATAGTTGTGTTTTAATGATGTTTGTGTGAAGATAAATAAAAAAAAATAAGGAGAAAAAATATTTTTGGAAGGTGTTGGCAAAAAAAAAAAAATTCTCAGAAGCTTCAACCTAAATAATATATTCTTAAAAATCAATACTTTTTCATACTCTTAAGGTGACTTTTACCCTCCTTTCAGAAAACATTTTCAAAAACATCAAATTAAACGAATGAACCCTGCCCTATGGATATCACTAAATTAGATAACATGTAAAGGGTGCTTATAACTTCGACTGATTTTAAATGTGAATTAAATTTAAGCATCTAATGAATTGTTTCATTTCCATTTCAGATTTGGCGAATATTTGGGCAATATTATTTTTTTCACATAATTATATATATATATATATATATATATATATATATATATATATATATATATATATATATATATATATATAACGTGACCGAATAGAGAAATAAATACATTTTCAGCAATAACATTTATTTACTGCTGATTATGTCTTTATGAAACACCCTTTATATTATGTAAAAAAGATATTCTTAAAAATCAATACTTTTTCATACTCTTAAGGTGACTTTTACCCTCCTTTCAGAAAACATTTTCCAAAAAACATCAAATTAAACGAATGAACCCTGCCCTATGGATATCACTAAATTTAACATGTAAAAAACTTGACTGATTTTAAATGAATTAAATTTAAGCATCTAATGAATTGAGATTTGGCGAATATTTGGGCAATATTATTTTTCACACATAAACCCATATATATATATATATATATATATATATATATATATATATATATATATATATATAACGTGACCGAATAGAGAAATAAATACATTTTCAGCAATAACATTTATTTACTGCTGATTATGACCGTCTTTATGAAACACCCTTTATATTATGTAAAAAAGATTTAAATGAGAATAGAATATACCCTAACCCTAATCCTGACCCTAACCGTAACCCGTAACCCTAATCCTAACCCGTAACCCTAACCCTAACCCGTAACCCTAACCCTAATCCTAATCCTATTTCTAGATTCTGAGATGAGACAATGTAATATTTTATAGTATTTACATCGTTCGGACTATTGTCCTCCTCTTTATTGTCCTATTCAAGACATTTCGGTCGTTGTATGCTCCGTTCTTCTTTATGTGATATACTTTGGAATTTCTCTTCGAACATTTTATTTTGTGCATTGGGTATAGCCTTTTCTTTATATGTCCGTTTCTGTTATTTCCTTTTTAATAACTCAGCTCTCTTCACCTACGCTGTAGCCAGGTATAGAATTACCAACTTTTTGTGTGCAGTCCCTAGATTACCTCAACCAAAGCTTTTATTCACTGGTTCAAGTGTCCTTGGAGAAATACAACTCTCCATGTATGTGTTCACACCTACTGTCGTCTGGTATTGTGCTCACAACACTTTCGGTCAAATCACGGGATTAATACCTCACATCTCATTGGGTCAAGTCACTAGATTGCTTCTAAAGGGTTCGATTCGAAATTCCAGCGAATATCAAATGAACAAAACAGGTGTGTACAACAGCTGAAATGCCGCGAATATGATTATAAAGATAAAGTCAATCGTCCGAAGAATATAAATAGTTACAATACCGCATCTCAGGAATATATGGAGATATTAATATATATATATATATATATATACATACATACATATATATATATATATATATATATATATATATATATATATATATATATATTGTATATTATTTCACCTCCTCGGTATTGAACTCACAAAACTTTGGGTCAAGTCACCGGATTATTTTTAAAGATTTCTGTTCGAAATTCCACGCATATCACATGAAAAAGCCCGGAGCAGTCAACGGCAGAAAAGACGTGAATATAATAATAAGGATGAGGATAATAGTTCGAACAATGTAAATAGTGCAAATAGAAAGCAGTTCCTAACCAAGTTATGTGTGAAGGAATCAAAACAGGGGTAAATATCGTTAAAAATATAAAAGTAAGAACATTAAAAATATCAGTTTTTAAGAACGGGTTACAGAATATGATGGTGTTTAAATTAACAATAAATTAATACAGATGTATACGCAATATTGTCTTAACGGGAATATTCGTCTATGGATTATTACTTTTATTATTTGTAAATAAAAATGTATGCATCATTTACTTTGTTTCTATAACAAAACCTCATAATCTCAAAAGAATTATTAATATTTTAATAGGAGCAGTTATTCTCAGCTGAAAGTCAAAGACATTTCTGATAAGATAAATAATGGAAACGTTGCTCCAATGTTTATTCTTTGAAAACAATGTTATTGCGAAAATATTGACTATATTATAAAATCTGTCATAGTGTATATAAATCGAAATTTTTCATAAATGTCCTAGTCTGTAATTTACCGTATCAGCACATGCAAACAAATATGAGCACTTCAACGTTGTGCAATGGTGATCAAGCTTGTCTCGCTAAAAAGGTTGCAGCAGGTTAGTGAGTTCGATCTTCATTAGATGTCGCTTACTTTCGTAATTGTGCAAAATCTATGTTCCGGTTAGAAACTCATCATGCACACAAATAGGTGCATTTTTCTCATACAAATATTTTCAATTTTCTTTATTCCGTAAATAAATCTTAAAATAAAATATATCTTTTGTAAATCATCGAATTATGTGCATATAAACTTACAGGGAAGAATGAATTTTTTTGTGTATCGGAATGATAAGAATTATGTTATAAACTGTTTCTCTTTTTTAGATTCCACTTCCTGCAAAAGCGGATAGCAAAGGATTCCGATTTTCCCATATTTACATATTTTTACATTCGCGCTTACTCTCCTTCTCCATTTTTAGGCATTCCTGCATATTATCTGCAGGCAGTGAAACATACGCACATTCTGCAACAAACATGAATATATATATATATATATATATATATATATATATATATATATATATATATGTATTCTTGCAAAGCTTTTATTTCGACGTTTACCTGGTCGATTCAGTACCGGATCAGGCGCGTGTACGCACACAGACACACACACACACACACACACACACACACATATATATATATATATATATATATATATATATATATCAGCGTTGACACTCAATTTAACAAAAACGTTTATGCATGAACGCAGCCCACAGGCCATGTGTTCACTCTTATATTTAGTCATGCACTATGCCTAATATTGAGCAGTTTAGCCATAAATATAGCATATCTTAAAAGAATATATATATATATATATATATATATATATATAGATAGATAGATAGATAGATATATGAAATGGACTATTTATACACAGAAATGAAGCCTACCCCAATTTTGATGTAAAAATGCCACACTTCCCAAAAGAGAATGTAATTTACTCAGAAAGAAAATTCTATAGGCTGTCTCTATCGAATCTTGTCAAAATATGAATGTACAACGGGGTCTATTTCCAATCTCACCTTTCGTGAAAAAATACTACTCCCCTTCGTGAACATGAACAACATCAAATATGTTGAGAAATTAAATGAAAATGGTCAGATTCATTACCTCATATTTCTAATTAATAAAATAAATTAATAAAAGAAATTAATAAAAGAAATTTCTTGAATAAAGCTCATTACTTTTGCCTTAACAGATTTTCAATTATGGCAGTTTTTGTCTCCCACATGTTTTGACGATGGACATAAAAAACAAGTCTTATCCAAAACAGATGACTGAAAATTTTAAAATGATCAGCTTTCCGTTTAGCATGGTCACGTTGTTGTCACATGGGCGACGCTTTCAAAACGTATTCCTAAAAATTTTTGATTATGTCCATCGTGTTTGTCAAATTGAACTGAATTGTATTTTAATGAATATTGTCCCGAAGAAGGTTTATTAAACCGAAACGTCAGACGTCGACATTTCATTCATTTTATACAACATAATTGCATTTAAGGATTTTTGTTTGTTTTTTCCAAATTATTCTTCATATATATATATATATATATATATATATTAATAAATATACATATTATCCCTGACGAATAGCACGACACGAAGTTTCATGCACAGCCTGAATACTCAAGAAAACCTATTAAATAAAATGTACCTTAATATATGTAAACCGGATTAGAGATTAATTAGAGAAGTGACTAAATATATAACAGGAGGCACATATCTTTCATTTAGATACGAAATGATACTGTATTCCAGTGTATGAAAAGTTTGCTTTGCAATAAGTCTACGATATATTTAGGCTATTGCTTAAAGATTAAATGCAAATATCTTGGTTTAAAAAATGACATGGCCTACCAAATACAGTTATTACATAACTGATATACGAGGGTTCAGCATATCTAAGATTTAAATATTACATCTTTGAGGTGGTTGCCACCACAAAGAGAAAATTCACGTGATTCCACTATGTATGCAGTTTCTTTTGGATTCCACGACATTGTGAAAAGAGATGTTAGATACCTGTAGGAAATAGCAAAATCTTAGATATGTTGAACACTTGTATATCAGGTAATAAATACATTTGGTACTCTACGTCATTTTTATAAGCCACCATATATTCAAAATGCATTTAAAATATGTTACTTCATTATGGGAAATCGTATATCATATATTTATTATTATTTTTATTTTCTTTGATTTCTGGCGTTTACACATTTCTTTCCGGGTCCCGCCCAGGGACCTAAAGTTAGAAAAGACATCATGACACTTTTCACTGACAAAAAAAATACATAGATAAAGACCTTCGTAAAATGTGGGCTGTACTTGTCAGAACAATTTGTTGTATCTCCTTGAGGCATGGACATCCAGGAACCCCTTCAATTAGTCTACTGCAATCTTTTCCAACCAGTCCTAGGGCTCCAACTACAACAGGGATTGTTGATGTTCCCATATGCCACATTTTCGATATTATTGTTATATTATTATTATTATTATTATTATTATTATTATTATTATTATTATTATTTTCTTTGATTTCTGGCGTTTACACATTTCTTTCCGGGTCCTGCCCAGGGACCTAAGGTTAGAAATGGCATCATGACACTTTTCACTAAAAAAAAAAAATACATAGATAAAGCCCTTCGTAAAATGTGGGCTGTACTTGTCAGAACAATTTTTTGTATCTCCTTGAGGCATGGACTTCCAGGAATCCCTTCAATTAGTCTACTGCAATCGTTTCCAACCAGTCCTAGGGCTCCAACTACAACAGGGATTGTTGATGTTACCATATGCCACATTTTCGAGATTTCTATTTCAAGGTCCTTGTATTTTGACAGTTTTTTGAATATCTTCAAAGATACATTGCAGTCAGCAGGGACTGCCATATCAATAAGGAGGCACCGTTTTTGTTTGTGTTCTTTAATAACAATATCTGGGCGGTTGGCTTTGATTGTTCTGTCAGTGTGTATTGTGTAGTCCCATAGAATTGTAACAGGTCCTATCCCCGTAACCGGGTCTGGTTGGTGTTCATACCAGTTTCTTTCAGTTTTCTTCCCGTAGAAGTTGCAGATTTCACCCACTGAGCAGATTACAAAAAGAATTAACCTTCCATTCTAGGGTAATGTCTTTGATAAAAAAAAAAAAAGAAATAAAAAAAATGAAAATATTTGTTGCACAATGAAATATCTTGTTTTTCTATAACAATTTTTTTCTTATAGCTAAAAACGATTGGAGAATTTATTGGATATAAACTGTAACAATAATCTAGGGAAATCAAATCAAACTCGAGATCATGTCTTATCGTTTACTTAGATATTACAATATTAATATAAAATGCGCGCTTAACTACACCTTTCTTTCGTTTGCCCCGGTTAACCTTGGTTAAACACGCATCCAAAAATGCAACGAATATTTAATCCATCTAACGCCATCACATAGATGTTTATAGATTTGGGGATAGATTATTTCCTGTGATAACATAAACCGTGTGATTATTACGTTCTATGATTTGTATCAGATGAAATTGTGTTGGATGATCATTTGTCCTTCTTTCATTCATCTTTGATGTCAAGCGTCACTTGTATTCAAATTCAGTCAGTCAGTGATACATGCTTAGGAGATCATGTATCTTGCGATACATGACTGACGAGGCAGATATTTTTTACCGCTATAGGTTGCAATTTCTTTCTGCAAGGCTATATAACCCGGCCTGTCCTGCTATTTACCCATAGAAGAAGAGAAGTTATACCTTTCTCTAGGTAAGGGAAATGTATGAATCCGTAAGTGAATGTAATAGGTTCAACTGCATTTCGAACTCCGCTCACCGATTCCTCAATCCGAACCACTCTCCATTCCTCCACCGTATTCCAATTAAGAATATTTAACGATAATTGTGTCATTAACCGTTTCCTTATATTGAAATATTTGATATTCGTTGACTGAGAATCCAGTAGTGTGTTCGATTGAAATTTGTAAATGTTTTCTCTTAAAACAATTTTTCAAGAAAATATTATTTTCAAATCCATTAGTTGTTATCACTCTTTCAAGTATTGATAGGGGGTTTCCTTCCTAAAGTTTTATTCGAAGTAGTCTGAAATGTCAACATCATGATTATGATATTATTTTCTCTTTGAGTTACACGTGCTGTTCATTTTAGTGGTTGCTACTGTTGGTAGTTCTCAATTAATATTATTTCAGTTGTTTGGTACTGTTCTTTCTTTGTCATTCTTTATCGTCAATCCAAAATGTTTGAAAAAGGATGTATCAAACTGACAGTTTACATATTTGTTGGCGCCTGGCAGGAGTTCAGTATGAAAGTCTCGGCCGTATTTAAGAACATGATCTCAAATTTTTCTCAGTTTAATGTTTTAGTTTTGTAGCTATTTGCGGTGTTGTGTGAAACTAGCTCAGTTGATAAAAATATATACAAATATGAACTTTGATGACAATCGGCTAGCTGAAAGATAATAAATGTAGCAATTAATCATTTTCCATTTTCGTCCATTTTTAAATATTATTCACGTTTTTTCAAATATCTTTCTATCTTCATTGTTACGCAGATTTCCTTTTCCGAATCGCACTTTCTCCCTTCTCTCTCTCTCTCTCTTTTCTCTCTCTATCTCTATCTGTGATCTTCTCCTGTATTTTTTACACCTTCTCTTATTTATTAATAATAATTTCCTCTCTTCTCTTTGCATCAAAATGTATGCCTCTTTTCTTCAATCTTACTTTCTTTGCAACGATTAAATCAAATCTTCTTTATCAAGAAAGTCTTTTCAACAGAGATTCCTGTCTATACAATGATTCATTGCATGGATATAATTATGTTCTACACTTGTAATTTGAAGGTAATTATATTATTTCTAAGTAATTTCCCTCAATGCCAGTGTCTAACTCCTCTTAAAATACCGGCGTTGTTTTATATCCATATCTTGATACACGCTAAAAGAAAACACGAGAAACAATTCGCTTTTCAAATAAATAAATAAAAATAGAAATAGTGCATTTTTATCAGAATTTATTAAAGCGTTTGGTAATAAAAGTATATATATATATAGAATTCAACACTGGGTCTGAATATCATTATTTTGCAGGGTATAAATTTACAGTAATATTTTATTAGTACAGATTAAAATAATATTCAATAAAAATGTACTATTTGATTCCAGAATCCAATCCATCAACTGCTGAATAAATAATTATTACATTTATTTTTAAATAGAGAGATTTTACAGTAATGACAGCGGATCGGATTTGGGAATCGCAAAGCCGAGTTCAAATTCCAGTCGATTCAGTTACATTCAATTATGTTTACGTTAGAGTTTGTTACATTTCTGTTTGGAACAGTAAGAATAGATTTTTTTTTCTCCCAGGTATGGATATATAGCAGGACAGAATGGGTCCTACAGCCTTGTGTGCTAACCGGTTTCAGAGAAGGATTTCTGAATTCAAAACCATACGTTAAGTAGGAGAGCATGCATTCGTTGTCAACTAGTCTAGGAGAAGGACAACTCTGAATTAAAAAATGTATGTAACCTTAACGAAGCACGTGTTGCTTTGTGGAATTCGCATTTACTCAATGATACAAACTAAGTTCTAACTAACACACACACACACACACATATATATATATATATATATATATATATATATATATATATATGTATACATATATATATGTGTGCATATGTATGTATGCACACACACACACACACACACACATATATATATATATATATATATATATATATATATAGATATATATATAGATAGATAGATAGATAGATAGATAGATAGATATGAAAGAAAAACAAAAACGTTAATGGAAGTAAGGAACAACTTGCCAAAACATAAAGTTCTTAATACAAAGTCTCGGAAGAAAAAACTGAAAAAAAGAGAAAAAAAAAGCCTATAGGCAAGCCTAGCTACTGAGTAAAGTGCTCGAAGCCTAATAATGGGAGAGACTAGCGTTATTTAACTCTTGACCAAAAATTCACCCTTAAGCATGACGGGAAGTAAGTTCAAAAATTTAATTTAATAAAAAACCAAAATCGTGGATAACGACATCTTCACAGCTGAAAAGAAAAACAGACAAAAAAGAATTTATATATCTTCAAGCATTTGTTAACATCTGTTATTTAGACATGATTATACTTTTGTGCGGTTCACACGAAAATTTAGATAATTTGTTATGTTTGGCTGTTCATCTATAAATGTATGTATGTCTAGCTGGTCACTCGTATTCGATAATAGCCGTTTACTAATAGCCGCTAGCCAATCTCTGTTTCAGACGCTTGCTCAAGCGCATTTCTGTTTATTCAACACCCACAAAGCCCACCAGCGTTTTATATTGCAAATCTGCTGAGCAGACCTTAGTTACAGTTTCTGGGAAAGAACGTGTTATCTGGCGTGATCAACAAGTTGAACAACACCAGGACGCTTAAGCCCGGTGTTTTCTGACATCGTGCTAACCCAGCTATTGACGGCAACCAAGGGTTCCATCTACCCAATATCACTCATAAGGAAATTTTGGATAAAATAAAATTCACTTAGTTAAGTGACATGCGTGATACAAGCTTAGGTGATAATGTATCTTTCTATACATGACTGACGAGGCAGATTTTTCCCGCAGTAGGTTGTCATTTCGTTCTGCGGTAGACCAGTTGCCATCCAAAGATATAGAACCCGGTACTTTCTGCTATTTTACCCATAGCTGGAGGGAGATGAAGTGTATTCATACGTTTTACAAGGGTATTAGCACGTAAGTGAATGTAATGGATTAGGCTGGAATTCGAACTCGGATCTCCGATTCCTCAATCCGAGCGGCTATCCATTACTCCACCATCAAAACATTAATGACCCAAAGTGAGTGTCGAACTCAGTGGACATTGGTCAGTTTTATTTGAAATATCAACAACATTAAAGCCTCATATCACAGATCCAACAGAGAATTACTCTCATATTTAAGCCATCAGTATTGATCACAAATGAATTAGGAATTCTTCAAATATATTTCTAAAACATTCTTATTAAAAGAGAAATGGTTAAAAAATCAAATTCCAGACTGATAATGCAACATATAAAAAAGTGTGCCGAAAAGTTTTCAGTCCAGCCAAGAAGCACTTCACACAAAACTCCAGTATTTTCTTAGGTTTTTGAAAAGTGGGTTAACAGAATATACATACAAGAGAATTATTCTCATCACAAAGAATACAAGTATGCATATACTTACACACCCTCAGAATATATTGACAATTTTTTCTGCATGTGAAAAATATTCAAAAACAAAGACATTGGTAGAAACAGTAGTATAGTTTTGTAGGACAGCTGGGATCCAGCCCTTCAGATATATCGACCATGAGAGAGATTCGAACCCGGGTCTCATGGTCAGAATGCAAACGTTTTAGCCCCTCGGCCACGTGCCTATAAACGTAGCAGCACTATAAATATATAGACAAAAGCTTATCTGACGAAGAACCTATCAAGTTGGATGTGAAAGATTCGGATACAAAAATCGTTTAAGTATAGAAAGGAATTAAGGACACACAGTGCACATCATAAATAAGTATATTCGGCTAAAAGATGTGCAAACAAAACTGATGAAAAAGAGCATTGCAATGCCCGGAATGCATATTTCAATTTACTCAAGAGTAAACGCACAGGTAATGTAAGAAAATTACAGTAAATGATCAATACATGTATAGACCCAAATAACTGTATGTATCCACAGTACTGAAACCTCATAATAATCCACCTAGGGCGTTAACATAGATTAATCATATCGTATGTACATGCTCGTCCAGATAGTAAATACGATCTTTTGATATACTATTGAATGCCAATGCAATACAGTATCAGTCTTTTTTCGTATCCTCATATACCGTGTCCCTTCAAGCCATTGGTGATCATAGCTTTCCACAACGTACTATCAATTGTAGCTCTTAGTAATACTATTTTTGCTATCTCGCCCACTCCATGTTTTGCCATCCGTTTGCACGTTTTTCTTTCTCACTGTTTCTTTCTTGCTTTCCATGCTACTCGTAAAGTGAACTGAATTAACAGGAGATAACTGATAACTGACATCCATTAGACATGGCACGTGGAACTAGAACAGTCTACCCCAGTGAGAGAAATAAATTGTTAAGTTCGACATTCCAACCACCTGAAGAAGGCCGGTCCGTACAACGGCCGAAACGTTGTAATAAATATGGCGACAAAGATGAGGACAATAGTCCGAATAATATAAATAATTGCAGAACGTGTTAAGTAACATGTTGTGTAGAAAGTTGGTCCAGCATTTTTAAACCACTTGGCAATGGTTGGTTGTGAGGCTATTATAAATTTATCACCAATTGCACACCCAAGTATGTTGGTGGATATGACGTTTGACGACATGTCAACTAATAGTGAAATGGACAAATACGTGATAAAGCAACAAAAAATTAATAATAATAATAATAATAATAATAATAATAATGTGTATTTTTGTAGCTATCACTGTCAAAGAGGAATACAAAAATGTCTGACATATGACAAAAATTTAAAAATTGTTGCAAAATGAATCATTTTCAACGAATGTGTAAATCGAAAAATAAAAATGGACACGATGAAGATAAAATTAATTAACGGATTGAAAATATGTGTACAACACAAAGAAAAGATAGAAACATTTATTCCTAGATTGTTGCTAAGGTATTGGAATATACCACATGCTGGAATTTCGAAATGTCACTCTACGCTCATGGGTAGACTAATTAGAGCCCCATTGACTATGTCCTATGCTACTAACGAAAAACTATGGCACAAAAAGAATAGTGAATCTAATCTACAAGTGACAAGTTTCATAATGCAAAGTAGACAGAACACTATGATAATAGAAAAAAATGGAAATTTTATATTAGCGCGTTCAGATACAATTAGATTGCAACATGATAGTGTTGAAGAAATGTTCACTGAACTTGAAAGTAATGAAGGCGAAAGTGACGTGTCAATTCGAGACAAACTAAACAATGAAATCGAGAGTAAATAGACTCTAAATATGAACAAAGCCAATCATTAGAGGAACACACCTATGAAAAAAGAAGGTCAAGATCGCCCATATCTAGACAATGTCTTAGGGAGAGGGAGGGATATGGTGAAGAGACAAATGATCCCAGCAGTACCAGGGAAAAAGTAAAGAAAACCACATCAGTACAGGGAGATGAGGTGACACATTTATATATGAAGTCATAAAGAATATAAATAACTACGGCTATTACCCATTAGGCAGTTGAGCTGGTACAAATTCTTGTGAGTCAGTAACATTAGACTACACAAGATATGCGCGGTACTTTCAGGTTAAAACAGGAAGCTTTTCATGGTAAGCCTCTAATGATCAGCTTTTTTGAACACAGGTGGGTTATATGGTGTGCTGGATTTTACAATGAAATATTTGTAATGCATAAAGAAAAGAGGAAAACTATTCTTTACTATATATATATATATATATATATATATATATATATATATATATATATATATATATATATATGTATTCGTCCCTTCAAAAAGTGTGGATTGTCCTGCCCGAGGCCTTCAACACTATATTCAAGTCTCATGTGTCGTTGTCGGGCTGTCGGATTCCTGGAAACTGATCTGCTTGACCGTCATACGTCGAATATATATATATATATATATATATATATATATATATATATATATATATATATATATATATATATATATATATATATATATATATAGTTTTAATGTGATCTATATTTATAGGATAAAGTACTCAATATCAGATATACAGCGTATGCATATATAAATAGAAGTGAACATTGGAGTCAAAACTCAGAGGCGACAGGCTGTTTCATACTAGACGCAATCATCAGGCCGTGAGTGTTGGATTTTTTTCTCGACTTATTATATATACATCGGTTATTAGTGCATTGTGGGGAATTCATTCTGGCCTTTTTTGGCGGGAGTGGCATGTTTATTTATTTATTTCGTTTAATTTATTTTACTTTTTCATTTTTATTTTATATATCTTTATTCTTTTCGGTTTTCGATGTTTTATTAACATAGTACTTTTTGTGGGGTGATTTGCATTGGCCGCTTAGTTTATTTTGGTCTGGGAAAATGAAGCTATATATTCGTCCAATGTTTGGATTGATTGCCGTAGTCTATTCTGCTATTTTGGCGGGGGACATGTTTTAATTTGTTTATTATTTTATTTATTTTTTGAATTGATTATTTTTACTTGTATTGCTTATTTATGTTTATTTTATTAGTTTTAACTTTTATTTTAGCGGGAGTGATTTGGTAATTTGTTCATTTATTTATTTGGAACAACTTTTACTTTTACTATTTGCTTTTTTATTTATCTTTTATATTTTCATTTACTCTATTCTGTTTTTGACTTTTGAGTAACGTAGTAATATTTCTTTATTTTTATTATCGTTATATAGCAGTTATAGCTATTTTCGCGTCTAATTTTTGGATTAATTTTTGTAGTCTCTTCTAACGTATATTTTGGTGGGATTGGTTTGTTAATTTGTTTACTGTTTATTTATTTATTTCGTTTGATTATTTTTATTTGCATTTATTTTTTTTTATTTGTTCTATTTCGTCTATTCTAACGGGAGTGGTTTGTTAATTTGTATAGTATTTGCTTGGGTTAATTTATTTTACTTGCTTTTTATGTCTTATTTTTTTATTAATTCTTTTCAGTTTTCGATTTTTAAGTAATGTAGTAAAAATTTGTTTTCATGTCTGCATTTAGAGATGAGCTCAGATCGTTTATTTAGTAATTTATTTTGGTCTGGGAAGCTATTTTCTCCTCCAAGCAAAGTTTGCAGGTTTTGGATTGATTGTTGTAAGCTGATGAACATTTCCTTACTTTCCATGATGTTTTTGATTTGATTTGTGTTTTATTTTTAATTTTCCAGATATACTTAGAAAGCATTCTGCTGTTCGCGTCTTTCGCGATAGTCCATCATTTTTTGGTATTGGCAGGGTTATATGTCAGCGCTAAGAACGAAGCAAGCAGAATTATAATAGATTCCATCTAAAGGCAAATAAAATGTTACAATTCTTAACGATAAATCAGTTGTTGAATCTTTTTACTATAATGATGTCTGGCACAATGACATAGATCATGTTTTCAAAAGAACTGCATTTCATAAATATGATATACATGTTATAATTACTTTAAAAGGTTTGTTAATATATTAGACTTATTAACTCTTTATATAAGCATATCTTCTTTAAGAAATAAAATATATAAATAAATAAATTTTATAGATAAATAAATAAATTATATAGATATAAACAGAATGATATAGATAAGTAGATATATATTTATGAGCACAAGGAACACACTTAGATAGATAGATAGATAGATAGATAGATAGAAAAAATAGAAAAAGAAAGAAAGAAATAAAGAAAGAACGAGTGTGAAAGATAGAAAGAAAGGAAGAAAGAAAGAAAGAATGCAAGTTTACTTAAGTGTACAAGACTTGTGATCGGGTTTTGTAAAATGTTTTGAACTTCAAATAAATCTTTAATAATGCCAGGGGCTACTTTGGTAAATGCCAGCATTGAAACTTTTGGATTAACTCATCATGAATAATGCCTCCTCAGCAGAAATACTCTAAGCTAAATAAAGCTAGATGTATCTCTTGAAAAAGATTATTATTTAATAGGAAGAATCCTCTGGTATGACTTCCTTCTAATAACACAAACAAAATATTTTTTATTCATAAGATATTTAACTATAGAGACAGCATCTTTTCCTTTAAGTCGAAGTGGGTGTTCGTGACAACACCAACAAAGAAATAAGTCCACATTCCGTCAATAGAAGACGTTGTCATCTTCTTTTTTCCAAATGACGACAAAAGAAAACCGACAGACGAGTCATGCTTAGTATTTTCTTTAGAAATTATGTCTCCTAGTGTAAATAAAATAAAATAAAATCGAAAAAAAATATTAGAATTTTATATAGATATTTCTGTAGACGGCATACTGAACACTTATAACTGATATTATCTTAATTTATTCAGAATATATGAATATGTGTCATTTGTTACTGGATTCTATTCAGTAATGAATATATATAAAAAAAAAGCTTTTATAAAAAAGAAGTTATCCAAATATAAGGACAAAATATTTGTATTGACTAAATCTTATACTTTTAGGAGTGACAATATTATATTTTTCATATTTTAGATATTTCATGTTATCTTAAAATGTCTGAATGACTGTTTGAAAAACAGGCTTATTATCAAGAATGATTTAATTAAAATATTATGTCATCTCTTTCTCTCTCTCTCTCTCTGTATCTATCTCTGTCTCTCTACTTTCTATTCTCTTATTTCTGAATATATATGTGTGAGCTATTATCTATAGTCTCACTTCATCCACTTCCACCGTGTCACACGTACAAATATACATATATTTCTTTGCCTATTTATATTAATACGTATAGTACGAGGCCCCGAATTATGGACATACCCGGTCTATTTCGTATTTTTACCAAAACATGAGAGTAATAAAATTCGTTGAATGTTGAGGTATTAATGCAACTCCATGTTTTTTTTTGGAGGGATTTTGCACAGATTATCAACTCCTGCTACTAGAACGCTCCCCAAACGTAGCTATTTTATTGTGTTTAACAGTGCCCTTAGGAATCACAGGAATATTCTTCTCACCTAGGGTACGCCAAACACGTATTCGTCTTTCATATCTGTGTAGATGAGAACAGAGTTATCTGCCGCTGCGAAACAAGCTGAGACAGAGTTACCTGCCCTTGGCATAATATATAAAGCGGATCGGTGTTCTTTACTGACAGACAGTACCGGATGTACTCGTCACACTTTACAATATCTAAGAGTAAAAGGGTACTGGTCATTCGAGGTAAGATAACATCCTCTCTATCAGATTTAGTCCAATGTAAATGAACTTTGCACCAAGCAAACTGTTGTGACCAAGTAATTGGTTATGAAATAACAAAACAAGACATTGAATATAAATAGTGTATTGAAGAGTAAATACAACAGAAGTGTGTTACACGACTTGGGAGTGTGTATCGGTTGACCAGCATTCAGTCTATATCACCGTTAATATTTAACAGGCCACCTCACCCGTATAAACGGGCTCAGGTCGTGACTACCTTACCGGACCTAATTGCCCTTCGTCAAAGCCTTGTCCGGGTTCCTCTCTGCCGAAGCAGAGAGTTTGACAGTTGAACGTTTTGGAGCTCCGTTCCCCTCCTCCGAGGCTTACTTTTCCTACTGCTTTATAGTAAATGGAAAAGTCCATAATAGACTTATTAGAGGGCAGACACTACAACACCAACCATACCCGTCGATTTTTTTTTCCATATAATTTTTTTTTTATATATTTTTGGAAACAATGCCTTTTGCTTTAAGCCTGCTTCTGACGGTTCTTGAAGAAACCGTTTTGGCAACATCTTGTGCAGTTTCGAATCCATCCTTTTTGCACTGACGAACCAAGTTTCTCTATTCCCTGTCAGGAGTTTATAGCGGCCCGCCAGATCCGCTACGTCTATTAAATATTCCAGTTTGATTTCTCTTTTTTGATTAACTTGCGGATACATCACTCACTTCGATTAATCTCATCAGGTATCGATCTATTCAACAGCATTATGAAAAGCGGCGAATTGCCTTTCTCGAAGTTAGAACAATGCTTAGGCATGTTAGTAAATATAAATACAAGTTTATTTATATTTAGTTCATCATCATTTCTATAGGTGCGTCGATTTTTTGGCCTCAAAATCTGCTAGACTATTTAACGAGAAAATATATTTAAAAAAATACAATTCTCAGTGTCTCCTTTCCTTTCGTGGACATGCGCAGTCGCATCAACGTAAATATCAATTCAGTCCGATGAAGTCCTAACAAAGGAAATGCATTTGAGGAAAACTTTTTTTTTCCATTTTCTCATAGTTTATTATCTTAAAATTGTTCTTGATATGTAAAATTATCACTTTCTCACAATGTATTATTGAAATAACGTTTTCAATATTTAAGATATTAATCCTCCTAACAACAGATTTTTTATTTATTGACTTCTCTAGATGGTAACAATACAATTAATATGCTATTTTCTATTTCATTATAGTTAACTCTACTTGATATTTCTATACATATATAGGTACGCATCTATACCCGTAGAAGAAGATATATATGTCACGAAGTCGTTGAAGATATAAGCAGAAGATTTTACAAACTGCAGAAAGGGGTAATTAAAATTTATAGGACACATAATGAGGAAAGAAGGCTTTGACAATTTGACGATCAGAGAACATATTGAAATGACGAGAAAGCAGTGCCTAACCTACGTAAGGATCTTGTCTAAATGGTTGGTAGAACAGATATTAAGAAATAAAATAAAGATACATTTACTAAGGGCTACAAGTGCTGAACGGACATAGCACATAGACAAAGAAGAATGTTCTGTCTTTAAAGATAACATTTAAAATATAACTTACCACATCATCTGTAATATTAGTAATAAGGAATACATGGGAGAACCTCAAGGAAAACATTTTAAATTACTGCAAAAGGGATCTTTCACAAAACAAATTACTAAACGCATTAGTTGGTCATCGTAATGAGCCTGACCAAATTTTTGATTTAAACATCTTTTTCTAATTAAAATTGGAAGCAATTTGCTGAGACGAAAATGTATAGAAAGTGCTTTAATTGCTAGATCATTCACAGTAAATGTACATCCAGCTTTTGCAACATTTCATCTTTCTTTCCACATCTATTATTACAATGTGGGATATTTAATAACAATACCGATGGAAACATGAAGGAAAAGAAAATAACAAAAAAAAGGAAATCGGTTAGACTATATAACGAGAAAAATATGTTTTTTTAAAAAGAATTATAATTTTCAATGTCCCCTTTTCTTTCGTGGGCATGTGCAGTCGCATCAACGTAAACATTACTTTAGTTAGATTAAGTCCTAAAGAACGAAATGCGTCAGACGAAAACATTTTCAACTTTGTCATAGTATATTTCCCAAAAATTGTTCTTGATATATAAAAATATGGCTTTCCTACAATATATTATTGAAATAACGTTTTGATTTTTTAAAATATTAATCGTTCTAACAGCAACTTTTATTTCTTGTCCTCTCTAGGTGGCAACAGTATAACGAATACGCCATTTTTTATTTCATTATGCTTAATTCTAATTGATAGACCAGTGACCAACGATTTATTGCTTTGCTATTAAGATCAAGTTTTTTTTCCTGTTTACTTTACATTTAAGACACACTCTCAAAATCCCTTGCAACGTTATCAACCCACATATACACTACAGCTCAAAAGTTTGAAGCCACACCCAGAATAAACCTGGGATAAATTGACAGATATCTGTGAAAAAAAAATGAAAAGCGAGTTAATGAAAAAAGAAAAGAATAAATTACAAAACGTATACTTACAAAAACTTTTGCAATGAATGCCTAAAAATTGTGCTGCAGTAATCGAGGATAAAGGAGGATATTTTGGGAAAAATTTTGAAAACAAAATTAATCATAAACTGCTACAGTTTTATTTAACCATGTCGAATAATTATCTTCTATTAAAAGTACAAAACAACTACTTTTTGGCCAATTTAAAACAAAAAAACAGCAGGGGTGCGATCAAACTTTTGAACTATAGTGCACATTGAAGTCAGCACTTAGAGGCGACATGCCGTTTCATGCTAGACGCAATCTTCAGGCCACATATTGACTTCAGTGTCCACTTTTATATTTACACACGCTCTATCTCTGATAATGAGCACTTTATCCCATAAATATATAACACCTTAAGAGTATATTTCTCATATATATCAATTTTTAGTTATATTGTTATATGCAGTCTCTAATAAAATTGCAGATTGTTCAAGACAAATTTTGTACACTGGAATAATAAAGTCATGCAACTATTCCCAAAAGAATGTAATTAGTTGACTGTCACTTCGTCATCCCACATCGCAGGTGCAATGATGACGTGGGCGTTTGTAGTCGCCAGTTGCCGTTATTTGAAAAGCACTCTACAATGAAAAGTCTTGTAATTGTCGCAGTTGTTTTGGCTTGACACAATGCAAAAGAGTTTTAACTTTCACAGCAGCCCATCAACATTGACCGATGACCGGAAATAAATTTCCGCACAAAGAAAACATTAAATGCGCCAGTCGCATGAAATTAGTTTGGATTGTGCGATTACCTCAGTTTAATTTGGCGCGAGAAAAAGAACATTTGAATGACAGTAAATCCGCTTCGATTCATTAGTCGATATCTGCACTAAGTAATTTTTTTTTCACCATCATCAACACCATCATCATCATTCGACCTCCCTATGGTTGGTCGGAACTCCATTCATAATCCATTTTCCACACTGTTCGGTACTCTATTGCTGTCACCCTGAGTCCCGAGCTCTGGTGTCTGGCAATGTCAGTTTTCGTGGTTAGACACTTCTAGAAGGATGCCTTTGGAGGAAGAACGACACAATTTCCCCCTGCCTGGTCGGTAGCAGTGACCGACAAAATGTAATTGTTTTTTTTTTCTATTCGTCTCAGTTCGCTATAAATTGTGTTAAGCGTTGCATGGGAAACAGTGATTGATGTTCTGAACTTAAATAAAAGTAGATTGAGATAAAAGTGGGATAAAAACGTACAATTTCGTCTTTTACTTCAATGACGTTTACATAGAAGAAATCTTTTTTCTAATAATTCCGTGAAATTTATATATATATATATATATATATATATATATATATATGACATTATTTTACGGTTTATACCTTTGCCGGGTCATTTAAAGACAGAAAATATTTTTATCGAAATAATTTTTCTGGAATTTTAATGATTCACTAATACACTGATTTGAATATTTGTCTCTAAAATTTTTTTTTGAATATTTTGAATTTCATTTCATGCTTATTTTGAAGTTATTTAAAGGAAACCCTCTGATTTTGTTGAAAGAAATGGGCGATTTCAAGAGACAGAAAATATTTTTTTCGAAATATAAAAGATGTAGGCATTTAATATCGAAAGAATATAAATAAAATTTTCAAGTTAAAATACTAATATTTATGTTACGTTTGTGGAAAATTTGAAGCGGTTATTTCTCTGTACGGCTAACGATATGGGAAGCAGCTGAATCCTATGGAGCAAATAACTCTAAAACAAGTGTTTCATAAAAAAATATATTAATAAACATTAATTCATAGCATTTGTTATTACAGCTTCTTATATTTTAATTTGAAAGTACACAAATTAGTAATTAATTGTTAATCAGACTAAAATTTGCGGTACAATTACATCATTTTCTATAAGTTATTATATTCGATCAATGCATTTTAAACACACGTATCTTTTACAAATTACACATTAATCACAGATTTCAGTCTTTTTAGTGACATAATTATATTTTTATATATTACCAAATGCGCCATCATATATATAACAATTATATTATTTTTTTAATTTCTCGAATATAATATATATAATATATATATGTTTTAGAAAATATAGGACAATCTCTCTGTACTCCCAATAATATGAAGAAAAAAAGAATGTCATACGGCAACCAGATTTAAATACGCTTTACACAAAAGTCAGATGAATAAATTCATGGCATTTTTATTTAATCTTCTTATATGTACGTATATTTCAATCAAAAGAGTACAAATTAGAAATTATGAATGAAAGTAACATCTAAGCTACAAATTATATTTCCTATTAGTCATATTCGATTAATGCGTCTTCGATTAGTGCGTCTCATTTTAATGTACATATTAGCAACAATAATCCAGGGATTCATATATATGTTCGTGAAATTTATTCAATTAAGCGTGAGAACTAGAATCAAAATCATTTATGCAGCTAGACGCAGAATAATTCTTGATAACAAATAGAAAATCATTTGAAACAAATAAATTTAAAGTACTCGGAAAAATAAATTAAATGTAAAAATTTGTAAATTTCTCGATCATCCGTAAATTTATTTTAAAAAAAGCATAGAATTGATTAAACAGAATCGTCAGAACATACACACACACACACACACACACACACACACACATATATATATATATATATATATATATTTTATATATATATATATATATATATATATAATATATATATATATATTTATATATATATATAATTAATAAAAAACTAATGGATCCAGTAATTTATTCAACTGATTCACAAAATGTTTGTATTGATTATTACAAACAAATAAAGTACATAAAAAATACAAAAATTACCTCATACGAAGCATGTCAGACTTATGCAACCCCAGTATAGGAACTGAATTTTTTTTTGTCGCAATTAAATTTAATTGACAATTGTTTAAAAACTAATATATATTTATATATATATATTTCGGTATATAAATATATATATGGTATAGGAACGTGTGGAAGGTATTATTTTGGAATAAGGTATTTTTATATATATATATATATATTATATATATATATATTATATATATAATAAATGAATAAGGTAGTTTTGAATTTTATTATCTTTTTTCTGTTATAATAAATACATTGATGTATTTTTTGTGGATCAATTTTAATATTTCATATTATTGGGCTCACTTGGATTATATACCTTCGGATTATTACCTGCATATACATACATGCATGCATGCATACATACATACACACACATACATACATGCATATATATACATATATATATATATATATATATATATATATATATATATATATATATATATATTCATGAATTATTCTTACAAAATCAACGATCTTTTCATTCATAACAGGTTCTTTGACAGAAAATTTACCAGTAAAAAAGAATTCGCATATCACCATATTTGTCCAAGAACGCACAACTGTAAAATTTAAAATCAAACTCAGCGTTGCTACTGCACGCTCCAAAAACAATAACTCATTTCTAATAGCATTTTTGGATACAACAATACATATATTTTCGTTGTCCTCTTATTACTGAGAGAAAAAACAAGAACAACATCTATTCCATACCTGAAGATGTCTGTAGGAACAGACGAAAGCTTGTAAAAATAAGAACTAATGTAACAGAAATTTATAAAAACAAGGATCTTTTCATTCATAACAGGTTCGGGGTTTTTTGTATATTATTTGAATTGTTTGCGACGATGTATTTCTCGCCAATTAAATCATTAACCTTTGTATTTGTTTTTGTATGAATAATTCATGAATTTGTAAATTGATTGCACCTTTATTGAAATATATATATATATATATATATATATATATATATATATATGTGTGTGTGTGTGTGTGTGTGTGTGTGTGTGTGTGCGTGTGTGTGTGAAAACAGTCTTTCCCGATAGATTATTATCCTCGATGTTACTCTATAGCATGCACAGCAAGAACGCAACTACCTCAGCTACCAAGGAGGTTCAGCAAGTAAAACTTTAGAACTAAACAGACAGATCGATCAATAAAGGAGGGAGAAAGTGAATTGACTTCCGACTGCGATGTTAGTTCGATAAAGAACATATAATTGGACCACATCGCTGGAGATCTGGGCGAATAAATAAATGTCCATTTTCCATGGTTACAAATCTGTCCGATTCCAAAATTAAAGCAAAGATGGGTTTGACTTTCTTTTCTTTTTGTGGTTACGCTTCCTAAAATTTCTTCGGCCACAGGTAATAAAACTTTCAACATTTTTGAAGCAGAGAGTCAATAATTGCGGGAAAGCAATGATAAATTACTGAACACGCTGACAAGTTACACTCAATGATTCCAATTAAGACGCCACCAATCGAAACCCGCGCGTGCATACGAATACACACAAGCACACAGACACATTGTCTGCGTGTGTGCGTGTTTGCGTGCGAGTGCGTGTGTTTGTGTGTATATGTGAGTCGGAAGTAACCTTTATCCGCTGAAAGTGTAATCTGGTAGCCAAGTTCAAATTCCAGTGGACTATATTCCTCCAGTGGACGGGTTAAAGAGCTAGTTAGACAAGGATATCATGCCTTTGATGTCACCCATTCATGGAGAATGAAAACTGATTTCAAATCTGATGAGGGCTTCTTTTAAAAATTTGGTGAGCGACTGTGCATAGACCATTTCTATATTATATATTCTCCCGCAAATTGGGTTCCGTTCTTCACTATTCTAATCAAATCACTTTGTACAGGCTGCTCTGAAAGACTTGTCACTCTTATAAAAAAAAGTAATGGTGGGATAAGTAATACAGAGCACATATACTGGGTTCAGGTTATTCACTTTCATTGACGCTGTCAAACATTTTCGAGTAGGAGCTCGTATCAAACACTTGAAATAGAAATTTATATTATGTAGTGGTGACATGACTTTCGGATCACTCTGTAGATCTATCGGTTCTAAACTTCGATCTCAATCTATCTAAACATATATTGCTAAACATACTTATAAGACATATATATATTCTTGCGTGCGTTTGAGCATATATATATATATATATATATATATATATATATATATATATATATATATATATATATATATATATATGTATGTATATTCAAATATCTTTCATTAAATACCTGTTTTTTTTTAAGGTTTTTGTTGTTGCCTTTTTAAATTTATTCGTACTATTTTTTCTTGTTTCCAGTAAATATTTTAATATAATTCATCGGCTATTCCAAAGGAGTTTTATGTGAAATAGGTTCATTTTGAAATAACCATTCTTTGGTTTTTTCACGTGGCAGTATCTTTCTGAGAATAGTAATGATTTATTTATGTTGGGTTGTTTGTTTTTATACTTAATGCTTCTAGTTATCTTTTTTGCAGCTTGTGATATAGTCATTTTTATGTTGTTAATGATTTGTAGGAATTCTTTTGATTTGTTGTCTATCTTGGTTGGATGCAATTTAATTGAAAATACAGCACGTTAATCCTCGCGATAATGTAGTCGTTGTGAAACCAATGGATGATTTATTTCATATTGTTTCATAATCATTATTATACAAAGTTCTGAAAACTGAGATAGCGAATTTAACAGAACATTGGTTTATTGAAGTTAAGGAGGATAATAATGTTGCAAGCTTTCAGTTTTTAGTAATATTTAATCAGTTTAATTTGATTTGTTTGTGCTGTCAGGTGATATGTGTCTTTTTGCACACATTTCAAGTCTTTCGTTTATATCATTTTTCATACTGATTTTCACCCAAGAAACACAAGCTAAAGAGTTACTGAATGAAGTTGTCATTAGTGTTAAGATAGGTTAGTAAGATAATGTTTGATCCTACACTTAAAGTAGTTATGGTTGTAGTGATCGGGGAAGTAGACTCTCTAGGAGTCACTTCCACAAAGTAACAGGTAAGGAGAAAAAGTTGAATGAGTGGAACTTCTTCCTTACAAATTGAATGCTAAGAGAACGAGTGTTAGTCGAACATGTGTAAGTGACAGAAGGTCTGAAGAGTTAAATAAATAAATGTAGCTCGTCTGAATATTTACCATGTAAATAGCAAGAGATTAGCGGGAAGCAAGCAAATTTTCATTTGTAGGGAAAGAGCGTGCAAGGTGGGAAATAATGAATCAGCCACATGTTCGAGTAATCGCTTTTGAACTCTGTCAAGACTGGAAAGTGAACGCTGGGCAGCCTAACCCCAGATATGGCAGAAATATTCCATTTTTATTCTGAGAATTGTAAAGTCAGTTACTTTCTGGATCCATACAAGGAATTGACCATTTTACCAGCATCTTCAAATTTAGTTCTAATCGGCGACTCATTGAGAGTACAGGCGCTCGTCAGCTCTAGAATAAAGTTAGGGGGTTGTTCAGTGGTGATGAAATGTCACTAGCTTTGTTTTGGGGGCATTGGGTGATGCAAGCCTGTCCTTCCTCCATTGAGCTGTGAGAGCATGTCTAGAAGAATGAGGATCTGCTATACTCTGGCTATCACGATTATTTGAGGTGTACCCATGAACTATCGTAACGTTTGCATATGTATTTACTAAAGAAAAACGGTACACATATTTCAGTACTTTTTTTAAACAGTGAATTTAGCGTCTAGCGTTATTGAAATCAAAGTTCAAATAAAAAAAAATGCACATGCACTAAGGAAACGAAAATGTATTCGTTTTTTTTTTAATCTGGGAAACTGCATTCAAAACAAAGTGAAGACATTCTTGCAGAACAAAGCTTATTGGCACAAGTTAAATATGCAGAGGTAGCATTGCTTAAACATTACTGTTTAGGTTTCGAGTAAGAAAGCCAAGAGATATGCACTTTAAACGGTGCATTATTGCTTTTTGATCAATCATAGAACAAACTGACCGAGTGGTTTCTGAGCATGAGTCCCGAATTCGAATCTCACCATGGTCAATTTTTCAGGAAGGTGACTGCTTGATATTATTGGTGTGAAAGGAGAAATCTCAGCAGGCGACACCATGATTGAAAACCATGAAATTCATACAAAGTTTTGATACAAGAACTTGTTAGTTAAATTGGGTAGACAGAGCCCTTTGTCAGCCGTCGGTGGTTCTGCTAGCAGGAAGTCATATGTCATCGTGAACGAGGGTTTCAATGTGCTATTCAGAGTTGATCACGCTAGATAACGAACTGTCTCCCAGGAACTGTAAATAATGTCCGCTCAGCATAGTTGCAGAATAAACCACAGATGAGCTCTGTGGGTGTTGAACACAAATATGCCGCACTCAGAGATGGCCTGATGCTTGTGTTTAGCCTGAAACTGTCTGTCACCTCTGAGTGTAGACTTCAATGTTCAGTTTTATATTTATATTTATATACGCTCAGTCTCTGATATTGAGCACTTTATCTAATAAATATAGCACACCTTAAAACTATATTTCTTCATATATATATATATATATATATATATATATATATATACACATTTACATACATATATGCACATATAGATAAATATATATGGCCATATTTATGTTTTGCACATACATAGAAGGGTTCACAATATAAAACATTGAGTGATTATAGACAGTGTTGATTAAGAGTCAAAACCGTTGGTCTGAAAATCATATCAAGGAATGATACTGAGTTACCATGCAATTCTGATTCATATGTCAAAAAATGTGTGTGTCTATATATATATATATATATATATATATATATATATATATATATATATATATATATATATACAGACATCATTGTAATCTCATTTTGCTGCAAGAACGTGTTTAATGAGGGTGATGAACATGGATATAAAGAATCGGGAAGTCATCCTCAACGATCCTTCACGGTAGAGACTTGATTTACACCGAGAGTTGAATCTAGGAACGGAGAAACGTTGACTTACCGGCTGGGAAAAGCATGATCGAAGGAAAGAAAATAACATCGGCGGAGAGCGTTTTCACTTCGATTCGTTGCATCAAGCAGCTGTGGCATAACTCTTTGGCCGCAGATCCATGGCCTGTTGGGACCGGCGGATGCCATGAATATATTGTTTACATTTATATATATATATATATATATATATATATATATATATATATATATATATATTATATTGGTAGTTGATCATATCAGTTGGGATTTCATTTGATCATAGTGAACTGTGATGCAGAGAAGCTTTCACCATCCATTCTTATTGATGTGAAATTTGAGTGTAAATAATATCGTGTGAAATTACTTCTCTATCTAGGGGGGGCCGCTCCAAAAATAATACCTCCAGTTGATTATGTTTGGCAAGAAAGTCAACGATGAAGGCGTGTACTTGAACACTAGAGGTTGTGCCTTCTCACTAATAACACTTAACTTATTTTATCTTCTTACAACAAGCGTTCGGTAGTTATCAGGCAAAATTTCATTCTATGCAGGCATGTATCTTTAAATTCGTCCGTGCCTAAATAATTGTACATGTTGACATTCATTGACGCCAGCTGAGAGTTTACGGAGACCAACAGTGGGTGTGAAAGCATGGTAGTGGGGGATTTAACACACACACACACATACACACACGCATAGATGTATACATATATATGCGTGCGCACACACAATCGCACACATACATGCAAACACACACCCGCGCACGCACCCGGACACACACACACGCACACATATATTATATATTTCATTCAAGACGACAAACGAGGTACTATGATTCTGCTTTTTCTTCATTTTATTGTGTTCGAACAAGTTTTTTTTTTCTGAACACCGAGTGTGTAGAACTGCCCAAATGTTCATTATCAGTAGTCAGTGATGTGGCTTATGTTTAAAAATAGTGTTCAGTATAGCATTTATTTCTATTCCAATCGTGTCTCTAATACTGCAAACTCCGCCTACGACGGAGATAGCAAAATGACTCCTAAACATTACATTATATATATATATATATATATATATATATATATATATATATATATATATATATATATATATATATATATATATATGTATGTATGTATGTATGTATATAAGGAATTTGGATATGTAATCCCGAAAGATTTACAAGTTATTGACATTTGGAAAAACATTCATCAAATTATGTTTAAAAAATACGATCCGATAATGCATTTCCTATATGGCTTCATCAGATGAATAACGAAAAGATGTGTTGTGTTTGAATGCATTTGTGTGTTTTTAAAATAATTAAATCATATTGGTTTTTCAAAAGCGGTCGTCAAGCTTTAAATTTAATTTTATTCTAAACTGTCGACATGGAGATAAGATTTTTTGTGTGTATTCTACAGTCTGAATATGCATACACACACAGACAAAATATATATATATATATATATATATATATATATATATATATATATATATATATGTGTGTGTGTGTGTGTGTGTGTGTGTGTGTGTGTATGTATGTATATATAAATAAAAAAGAAATAGCAGTAAGATATATATTGTTAGAACTGTGTAGCTATAAAAAAACATATTTTAAATCAATTAATGTATATATATATATATATATATATATATATATGTAAATGGATATAAATCCGACAGAAGAGAGAGAGTTAAAGAAAGAAAGACGTCTGACGTTTCGGTTTTATTAAACCTTTTCAAGACAATATTCATCAAAATACAATTCAGTTCAATATGACCAAATACGATGGACATAAAAACACAAGTCTTAAGAACAGATAACTGAAAATTTTTAAAATGATCAGAGATGGATGTGTTTGTAATTATTTTTGTGAAAAAAAAAAAAATGAAAAGAATTCTATTAGGTTTCAAAATTCTTATGTGATTTAATCCTACATTTAAGGATTTTGTTTGTTTTCAAAATTTCTTCATATAAATATATATATATATATATATATATTTGAAAGAAAGAAAGCGTACTTGTTTGTACTTTGTTTTTGTTTGCGATCCAATTATACGCTACTAAAATTTTATCAGGTTATATTTAAAAATAAAAATAACCATTTTAAAAAGATACTTCTTAAAAGTTACTTTAAATTAGCAATCACAGAATTCCCATAATGGGTACTTGCATTACAAATCGAACTTGTAGAAAGGTCAGGTCTTGTAGTTCGACTAATTGTTTTATATTCTTTAGCAATAAGAAGATCATTTACTCTTGCTTTTCATTTAAATATTTCTCACTTTTCAGAATTTTTTTTTAATACTAAAACAATAGCAGTTCGTTGTTACTTCTGTGGTCATTGCATACTTTTCCCCTGTTTGTAACTTTAAGTGCGTCTTTTAAAACACATCAATATTTTACAAATATTCTTTGGCTTTCTTTACGTGTATATTGCTGTGAATATTTGCGTCATGATTTCAGTCACTTATGTGCCATACGTGATACACGCTTAGGCGATCATGTATCGTTCGATACATAACTGACGAGACATATTTTTCCCGCAGTAGGTTGTCATTTGTTTCTGCGGTAGACCATTTGACATCCATCTATAGAACCTGCTATCTATCCTGCTATTTAACCATAGATGGGGGGGGGAGAAGAAGAGGATTCATACCTTTCCCAAGGGTAATAACACTTACGTAAATGTAATGGCCTCGACTGGTAATCGAACTCGGCTCTCCGATTCGTAAATCCGAACCGTTATTTATTACCCCGCCGTGTATCAGCATTTACTATGAAGAAAACCAAATTGTGTATCGCATCCTACTATCTTTAACGTCAACTTGTAGATTAAACAAGAAACATGTAAATTAATACATATTTTTGGCACTGCTTAAAGTTTTTAGCGTTTCTTAATACTCGTCTAAGTAAAAAAAAAATCATTAATATTTATCAGCTTACTTTATACGAATATTATAATTAATATTATATAAAAATTTCATGTGCGGCATATCACAGAAAAGGTCACAATTTTGGCAAGAAAAAATATCACAACAAAATGTCACAACAAAATGTCACAATTAATTTATGATGACTGGAAATAAATTCATCTACTTCTGTTGGGTACATCTGGAGTTTATGGACCGCTCTCTTTGCGACAGAAATGCATAGTAAATCGATTCAATCTTTAAACACCGTTTTGTAACAATACTACAGTTACATACTCTAGCAGCCATAACGAGAAGAAAGTCTCAATTGGACATTAAAATTTGAATTAAAATTTGAATTAAAATTTTATTTTTAATTTTCAATTTATTTATGAGACTAGGATATGTTTCTGCAAGGATCTTGTTCGCTGAGTAATTGTCCGCTGTCTCCTTATGCTGTTTCTTTTTTACCTGGTTATTTAATTTTGACCTGGATTCGTTTTGTTTATCGCAGGTCTTTTATACATTATATGACCGGTGAAGCGGGAGAATGAGCGATGTGATTTTTTTGTCTTTTTGAGAAAAATCATCCAAAATAATTTGAACCTGCATTCTGAACGGAAATAAAGAAATAAAAATTTTCGCTTTACGATTTACATTTAACAAAAACATAAAATCAAAAAGAAGAAAAATAATAACATAACAACCTGTTTTTATTCTGGGCTATTTCCCACCCAGAAGAAATGGGGATTCTTCGAGAACTTATAAAATACATGTTTACACATGGAAAGAGTTGCCAACAGATAACGGACAACAGAATGTTGATCAATACTCTGACATTAAATATGTTACTCTGACATTTTCACTGGTGTGCCATTGTAACATACTCGCTTACGGATTACTTACTTTATATATATATATATATATATATATATATATATATATATATATATATATATATATATATATATATATATATATATATATATATGTATATATATATGTATATATATATATGTGTGTATATATATATATGTATATATGTATGTATGTATGTATATATATATATATATATGCATATATATATGCATGTATATATATATATATATATATATATATATATATATATATGTGTATATATATATGTATGTATATATATATATGTATATAAATATATATGTATATATATATATATGTATATATATGTGTATGTAAAATATATATATATATATATATGTATGTATATATATATATATATGTATATATGCATATATTTGTGTATAGATATAAATATATATATATATATATATATGAATATATATATATATATGTATATATGTATATGTATATATATATGTATGTATGTATGTATATATATGTATGTATGTACATATATATATATATGTATGTATGTATATATGTATGTATGTATATATATATATATGTATGTATATATATGCATATGTATACATATATATATTTATGTTTATATACATATACGTATATATATATGTATATATATATATATATATATATATATATTTATATATATATATATATATATATATATATGAATATATATATATATATATATATATATATATATATATATATATATATATATATATATATATATATATTAAAGGTAGGTCGATTTTTTGGCTTTTTTTAAATATCAAAATAATAATGTACCGAAATTTGTGTATAACTAATTAAGTATTGATACAAAAAATTATATCTGTCACTTCAACAGTTTTTCGAGCATTTTGCATCAAATATCGTAGACAAAAATGCACTGAAAAATCCACGATTTTGCAAGATTTGGACTAAATATTATTTAAATATTATTTAAATATTATTTAAATATTATTTAAATATTATTTAAAAAAACAAGCAATATTATTTTGTTGTATGAAAATGAAATAAAATGTAGAAATTATATTAAACGTCAAACTGCAAAATGATTCCATAAATCGGTATAACAAATTTAGTCAATTTTATATGAATAAATATTTACTAACCTAATGGCCAAAATTATTTTTATAGCTTCTTCCCTCACTTCCTGTTCATCAGATTTGACCATTGAATATAAGATATTTTTAGGCAGTAAGGCGAAAACATTGTATTGTATATTTTTCAATGTGATCTGTTGGATTTCATATGGTTGCTTTCTAATCCTTTGGATCATATTGAAAATATACATTTGCTGATTGTGGAACTTGTTATTTCTTTTATTTTTAAACCGGCAAATGGCATACATATTCACAATATAATTAATTAAACTGTGGAGTTTGGTTGAAATATTTCGTGGGTATGCACCATGAGTCCATAAACACATCAGACTGATGTCTAAAGTTAACCACCTTGCCTGGTTTAATGGACCAATTTTCCATGATACAAATCTAGAGTCAACCTTACCTCTAGAAATGCCCACTGTATATTCATAAAGGAGTCTTTGGTCACAAGTAAGGGTATCAGCATTTTCAATTTTAAAAATAGAATCCAGAGGACTGCCAACAGTTGGAAATGATATTTGTGGTAAATTATGGTAATCATTTGCACGTAATATACCCAGTGGACCATTGAATGTGGCAGGGCTTTTTTGTGGTACCATCTACAAGTTTAAAAAGAGCTCTAAACGGAAGTTTATTTTGGTGCAAGGAGCAACCAATAGTGTGAAGATTTCGTTTAAGTTTTTTTTTTCTAGTGGTGCAGCAAATTCAAGTTTCCCAGCCTGAATTGGCATTAGTTTATTTTAGTGTGGATTTGATAGTTCTCACATGATTTCATGCAAAAACATCAGACAAGAACCACAATTTTCCAGCCTTAGGTTTTCATCATATGTAATCTTTGTGACGGTCAAGTGGAGTTTGGTCTCTTGGTATTTTTTTACAGTCTTCATTCCATTTTTCCCACTAGTTCCTTTAACTTTGTGCTCCATCATTTTACAAACATTTTCCACATTTCATCATGCTGTTGATTGGCATTTCTTTTCACTTTAAATTAATTTTACATTTATATATAAATATCTTTTTTATATTGGGATAAGAAAGCCCATAGCCCTCAAATCCAAGAGCAATGCATTGGCAAGGCTGGCTCCAAGATTGTAAGATACATCACCCCTGATCAACTCAACAGCATACCGTGGAATTTTGATAAGGCTCGCTGCTATACAGTCTTATCAAAATTCCACGGTAGTTTGGCCCTTTGGGATGCTTTTTCCTGCCGTTTTTATTAAAATATCTGACAAAGAAAATGTATGTATTATCAGAAATTATACAAAAATATTTTTCAAAATAAATTGGAAAATAAAGTTTGAAATGCATTATTAAATTAAAAGTAATGTTTATTTACATAAAAGTAGAGTTAATTCCGGGATTAGCTTGTAAACAGGCTTTTTAATAAAACATTAATTTTCAAAATATGAACAAATTACAATAATTATAAAAGTTGTATTTTTTTAAATAGTTAAGTATATTTTGATGAAAAATAAAATAGATATTTGCGCTAATTAAAAGCGTAAACAAAAATAAAACGAACTTAGAAGAGGAGGTAATTACTACCGGTGAATACCGAAAAAATATCCAGTAAAAAAGACGTCGTTCACGAGTAGTTATTTGTATTTTAAACTAAATATTTTAGTGTGTTTCATTTTTTATTTGTAGTAATTTCATTTAATTTAATAAGAGAATAGATAATAAACTCAAAAATATCCATTATTAAGCGTTATTTTCTTTTTTTTCTTTTCGTTAAAACTCGGTTTTAATTTAATATACACATGTTTCTGATGACACCGTTATGATGATAAAAATCGCAATTTATTTTGTCTTTCGATTCGTCAAATAAATACGAAGTTTTGAAGAAAAATATTTTTTGTGGTAATTTTTATGTTATTTTGCAACTTTCCTCGCGTTATTCTTTTACAGTTCCAAAATCGACCTACCCTATATATATATATATATATATATATATATATATATATATATATATATATATATATATATATATATATATTTATGAATATGAATATACAACTATACTCGTCCGGCAAAACCTTAGGTGTTTTAACTTGTAAATGAACAAACCAATACCCAAGGGAAAAAAAAGGGAAAAAAGAAAGAACTAAGAACATGTCTTTCCGGCGAAAATAATCGTCTAGAATCTAAGTTCAGAGTCAAAAAAAAAAAAAAAAGAAAAAAATCCGACACGAGTAAAATAAAAATAACTGAACAAAGTGCTCAATACGCAAAGGAGGGCAAACTAAGTAAACCTAAAGAGCCAGTCAAACCTACCTAGGTTTCACCTATGCGGATATGCAGGGTAATCTGGCTAAAGAGGTGAAATTCGAATAGAAAATATATAGCCTACAACACAAAAACATGAGATTATATCCCTTTGGCCATATTAATTTTTAACCATTAACACAGAAGAGATGGCTGTATGGAGATGTCTTATTCTTCTAGCATTATTTTGGTTGCTCTTTACAAGTATCAAATATATATATGATAAGATAAAGACCTCCGGCAAAGACCAAATAGTAAACATTTATCAAGCTAACATGTTTCTCTTTATATTAAAACTTCTCAACTTTAATAATAAAAATTGTCATAAAAGTGTAACTTGTTAGATTGATAAGTGTTACATATTTGTTTTTATCTAAGTATTCCTTCGGATTCCGTTCTATGTTCGATCTATATAATAGAACCCTATATATATATATATAATGAGCACTCTCTTCGATTTCGACGTATGAGGATCCGACACTTTATTCAGATTTTATGTTTGTCGCATATATGATAATCCTGTCCTAGCAGTGATCTGCATACATGTTGAAATATTGTGCAGCAGTGAGGATCACAACACATAGCCACAAGAATATTTGCTGACGCTTTTCGCCCTTTTCTTTTCTCTCTTTGCCGGTCAATACAACAGACTCGAACATTTTTCTTACCACTCCGACGCAAATATCTCCAGTTTATCAAATGTATCTAAGTTGTTGCAATATTTTTATCACATTAAATTAGCTTTTGCTCTAACTGAGATTTTGGCTTTTCGATTAAAACAAAATAAACAATAAAATATATGTATTTTTCTTCAGTTCCTTGTGTAAATAATTTTATAATATTTTAATTTTAATACGGGTTAAATTTAAAATTGGTAATTTTTATACTCTATTTTATAGTAAAATTTAAAATTAATCAGAATGATTTCTATTTTAGTCTAACATTAAGGCATTAATAATTATAACTAAAGTCTTTTCTCAAGTTTTTTGAATTTTCATATACTTGTATTTTAATTGGGCACTTATTAAACAGCGTTTTCCCATATCGATGTGTGTTTGGTTGATTTGAATGTTTTAAAATACTTTATTCGACATTCAACACTATCACCTGATGAGACACCAGAAGTGTTGAAACAAAATAGCTATTTTCATAGTGTGTTATAAAATGTTTATGTTATAACTTTTGAATAAATTATATATATATATATATATATATATATGGATTGAATGTGTTGGGAAGCAATTCAATATCCATAATAGAGGCATAAATAAACACAAAAATTGTCTTACATTTTTGTCTTTAGTTTTGCCCGAAATTAAAGCAACTATACGAAGTTTAGAACTGCTCTTGATCAAACATAATAGACATTCGTTTTCTCTTACATTTAACAATATACATATATATATATATATATATATGTGTGTGTGTGTGTGTGTGTGTATGTGTGTGTGTGTAAATATATAGAAAAATAGGAAAGAGCACGTTAGCCAAATAATCCCAAAAACAGGCGAAAAATAATCCTACACAATTTAATTTGTAAGGTTATTTTACAATCATCTTGTAGATAATTAAAATGATTTTCTTACTCGACTGAGTGGGTGAATTTTTTTTTTACTATGTGTACTGCCCCCAATTTATATGTTTATTGCATTGTTTTAAATTAATATTTTGCTACATTACATTTTTTAGCAAGGCGGGAGTGTCACTATCACGCAAAAGGATTACTAAAACTAAGAGCAAGAGTAAAGTGTGTTATTTGAGGAAACACATAGGTAAGGACGGAGATCAGGATCTAGGCATCAGAAGATGTCAATTGACATTACATTTGAATGTTTGAAGATTATAGCTCTCAGGGAAGCAAGTAGGAAGAAGGGAGTTCCACTGTCGGGAAGTGCGAGTGAAGAAGCTGTTGGAGTAGAACATGCGGTTACATTTAACTGTTTCGACAGTGAAAGCGTGGGACCTAGATTCCAGTCTAGTAGCATGCCCAAATTCATGCAGTTGCGTTACCAGGGAAAGTAGATATTCAGAGCAGTTGCCAGGAAAATATTTGTACAAAAGACAGCGGGAAGCCGCAGTAGTTCTTTTGAAAAGTGACATTAGACGAGATGTCAGATCAGAACCTATCGCGTTGCATATCCGTCTCTGGATTTTGTCGAGGACCTCGAATGAACAGCGTGGGCACCAGGCTATAGGTGGCAACAGTATTCAATGCAAGGAGGAATGGTAGATTTGTACATTTGTCGGCGAATAAAACCTTCCGGCGCAACACAGAGAACCAACTCCCCTTGCAGTAGATGAAGCTATTGATTCAATGTATTTGTTCCACCTCAGGTCAACATACTTGTCTTTTTCTTAAAGCATGACTTTTTTTTTTAGCATTCATCAATTGCTTTTCTTTTTTCATATTGCACCTTGGTATGCTGTTCAGTATATTCACAGTTAAAAGAAATGAGCAATGCAATGAAGCTGCCTATGTTTGTTTCTGCCATCATTCATGGAATCTAATGGACAATTGTTGTTTAAATGAACACCAGTAAAATACAAGGTCGGAAAATTGAATTACCTTGATGAATATACTTCGAATGATTGATAATGATACAGAATGCTTTCCCTCGGACATCAAAGCTAGTATCTTCATAATTATAGTCTTGAAAAATAAAGTAGAGAATAAGCTATTTTTAGACAGAGCTTATAACTATAAAACGATATTACTATATAGACATTAAAAATAGGTTGCCTCAAGTGGAAGTAATTATTTCATTAGAAACAGCTATTTATGTAGTATGCTATATATTGACAAGATATTATTCTTTATTCTGTTAATAATGTTTCATCCATAAACTCGGTATTGATGTTCAGTATATTCCCAAAACTTTTGGTAATATTAGCAGGCAACAAAGCAGGCTGGAACTCCCACGGCTTCATCGCGTGGCATATTTTATATGTTAAATAAATACCGAGGCAAGATTAATGCCTCACTTATTTCTATTTTGATCATGTCTTCGCTTTGGGGTTAATAAAGTCATAATACAAAAACGAATGAACAAAACCTGAAGCGCTAAAGCAAAAAAAAAAAAAATCCCTGAACAAAAGTTCTGCACCACATAGTGTGCATCCTATTTCACGCAGGTTTTCCTATATGAGATTATATCCCTTTGGCCATATTAATTTTTAACCATTAACACAGAAGAGATGGCCGTATGGAGATGTCGTATTCTTGTAGCTTTATTTTGGTTGCTCTTTACAAGAATCAAACTGAAATATCAGCGCTCAACATTTATTAGCGATTTAGATTGGATTTACAAAACTCTTCATACAGTTCAATCGTTTGAAGCCGTTCATATTGCTTTATATCGATTAAGTTTAATCTTCCAGTTGATCGAGGCAAGAAGACATCACTGAGGTTAGATAAGCGAAGATAAGAAATAGGACTGTAAAAGAAAGAAAGAAAGAAAGAAAGAAAGAAAGAAAGAAGAGAAATAAAGAAAGTAAGAAAAATAAAGAAAGAGAAAGAAAGGAAGAAACAAAAAGAAAGAAGGAAATAAAAAGAAAAAAGAAAGAAAGAATGAAAGAAAGAAAAAAGGAGGCAATAAATAAATAAATAAAGAAAGAAAGAAAAAAGAGAAATAAAGAAAGGAAGAAAAAGAAAGAAAGAAAAAGAAAAGAAAGGAAGAAAAAGAAAGAAAGAAAGAAAGAAAGAAAAAGAAAGAAAGGTGAATGAAAGACAATCATAAAAAGGTTGGGCTTTGTGCCTTATGGGTTTTCACTCTGTGCTGAAGATCATGTGTTTGAAACAAATTTTTTCGACCAACAAAAGGGCTTGCGGTATTCAATCACAGGTCGGATCAATAGATGAATGAACAAATACTTTCATCAGCCCTAAATTCTAAGTTTACGGCAAGGTCATGCTTAACACTTTGCCAGTTGAGCTGCCTGCAAATCGGAAAAGCTCAAAAGTAACGGTACGATTTGAAACGGTTAAAATATACGATGCTTTGTTGACATCTTGATACGAATCATACATATCTATCTATCTATCTATCTATCTATCTATCTATCTATCTATCTATCTCTCTATCTTCCTCTCGCTCTCTCTCTGTCTGTCTGTCTGTCTATCTGTCTCTCTCTCTCTCTCTCTATATATATATATATATATATATACCCTTGTGCAAATTGATTGAAAGAATGCGAATAATTCCGATTTTATATAATTTTATTCGTAATTTTCCAACGAAACATGACCAATACACATATGAGTACTTCGTATGTTATTCCACGAAGTCCTTCCTTGCATATTGATCACAGATTCTCAATTAGATTTAAATCAGGAGAGTTCCCGGGTCAGTCTATAGTACTTTGATTTGCTTACTGTTAAGGCTTGCAAAGTTTCAATTTTCTTACGCTTTTTTGGCGGAACGTCCATCGCAGAAAATGGCTGAAGAACAGCTAATCGACAATCGTGACCAAAAACTGATGCAATCACGGATGACACTAATTTAGAAAATAATGGCACAAGTAATAATGGCACTATTAAAAATAGTAACAAGTGGAAAAATAGGAAAATTTCTCCATCTGATAGTATAATCTGTTTTGTAAACTTGTATCCTTTGAAGCAAATCTCTTTTTCTTTATTACTTAATATGACTTCCATGATTGGTTTGTGGTAGAGCCACTGAGATAAATGCTGTGTACTTGACGGTTTCCGGACAAATGAACGAGACGTAAATAAGCAAGCAACAACAGTGTTTTGATTAGAAATTTAACTTTAAACATCTTCAAAATAAACGGCTACTGGTGTTTAATTTTAAGGCGTTTAAAGAGTATGTTCTTCAGCATGATTTTGTTAAGACATGTTTCGTTGTACAGTTCAGACAAATTATGTCTACTTATTTTCGATTAGATCATTTCATAATCTCGGATAAGTTTTTGATCTGCTTATAATCGGCTTGTTTATACATATTTGTATTATTACCAAGTACTTTCGACATATCCATATCATCATCAGGGTATTTTTTAGAATAAAATAAATAAATTATAGTATCTATTATTGTTAGCGTTCCTCACTCCATTTGTAAAAAATTCAACTTTCAGATAATAAAAAAAATTGTCACTGATAACAATGGATAATATAATATTCAGTATATTAAAAACAATAACCTAATGATGACATTGATATGGCGAAAGTACTTGGTAATAGAACGAATATGTATAAACACGGCGGTTTTCGCTCGTTTTTCCGTAAAGACATCAAAATTTTATCCGAGAAGATGAAAGGATCATAACGATAATCAGCATACAGACTATGACTAAACAGTACAACAAAACATGTCTCATATATATATATATATATATATATATATATATATATATATATATATATATATATATAATTTACTTAATTTTTTCACAGTAACTTTTACTATATAAAGATGTAGTGATAAATTCATTAATATTAACATCTTTTTATAAAAGAATTACTTTTAAATTCCAATTTCCATTCTATAATAATTTTAAACTCCTCTCTAAAATGTTTCAAAGCCATTTTTGTTCTTCCTTGCCCAAGAGTTGATATGTTACATTTATATCAGTGTCCATTTTCAACCATCGCGTTTATCTATACCCAGCTCCACCACAAAGAACTTAGGTCCCTAAACTCTATATCTATATAACTCCCTCTTCTATTATAGGCCAGTTCTTGCCGCCTCTCTTTTTATTCTTCCTTTTTTTTTCCTTATATCTTTCTTTTCTCTTTCAAATTTCCTGTGATGAAACGTGGAATCTTATTCATTTTATTTACATTTGTAAGTCCAGGGAAGAACTACTTTCTCATCGACGAAATGATCATCTTTGTGAGGTAAATTCTTTCGATCTCATTAATTGTAATTCACACACACACACACACACACGGTCGCGCACGCACGCGCGCGCACACACACACACGGTCGCGCACGCACACACACACACACACACACACACACACACACATATATATATATATATATATATATATATATATATATATATATATATAACGTTGTTGCCATTAATACAACGGTGTATGCCGATCCATGTAACATACAGGTAATACGAAGTCACCGGCCATCGTTCTACTGCCCATGTCCCGGGATATCCCGTGTAGTTCTTATTTTAAGATATAGTCAGTTATATGCTCGCTCTTTTTCTATTCGTGGTTTAATTACACACTACTAGGTTCACAGTAAAAGTGTCGTTCGTAAATTTGGTGACATAGTAATTGTGAATTCAATCCCTGGAGCGGACAGTGTGTAAGTTGACTGAGTTGAAACAGGGCGATTAATAAGCAATACGTTTATTTAAAAACCAATGAAATTTCCTTGTTATGGATTCTTTTTCGCTTTTCATTCTTCAAATAAGTATAAATGAAAATTTATTTCCCAAATAGACTCAATTCAAACTAAGATGCTGCGAAAGAGACTACAACCATAAATTGACGAATACAGAAACACTTATTTAAACATTGGACATTATATATTAATTATATGAACGGAGAACCAGGAAAATTATCGAAAACAGAGAAATAAATAAAAAGAAATCCTTAACAAAAACTTTCGTATTTCTTTAAAGAAACTTCCGCGCGTGGGCACGCATACACCCACACTCATCATCATCATCATCATCATCATCCAAAACTCTGTCTAATGCTAACCTCCAGGAATGTGACTCGTTACACTTTCTTGAGATAACATTCTCGGCTTGCATATAATGGAAAGACTATGTCGAATCCATTTCTAGTTCAGCTTCTAAGAAAGTCGGTTTACTGTGACGTGCTAGAACATTTTTCTCTTCAGAATCTATCTTACATCTATATATGTCTATCATCCGGCCATGATTAGAACGAAAATTTGATTTCCTGTGCCTTTTTTATACATTCTGTCATGGTAATTGTTTGACTGAGTTATTTGCTATGGTACCTAGACTTCATGAATTTAAACAGATTAACACCAAGGTTTCATCAATTTTCATTTTAATTGGCTTTAATTGACTAGATGTAACCGTAAGATTTATGATGTTTCTTTTCTTGTACTTCTCGTACGTGGGACACTGTTTAGGCTTCATGCTTTCCAGCTAATTTAGATCTTAAGAAAATTAAATGCAATGCCAGTCGTTATCTACTTATTTTTTCATTCATCTTCCATTGTTATAATATTTCTATTTTCTAACCCTTCCACACCCAGTAACTCCTTGTGTCTTAGTAGCTTTATTGCCTTGCTTTGGGTTAATTAGATGTAAAATATATTACATGTAATTACTCAGAACGTACTACATGATAGAGCCGAGACCACAAACAAAAGCAGTTTTAAAGTTTGATTACATTTCTAGATACAAAACCTTGCCTATATATATATATATATATATATATATATATATATATATATATAGGCAAGGCAAGTTTTCGTATCTAGAATTTTAATCAAACTTTTATATATATATATATATATATATATATATATATATATATATAAATTTCAAGAGGATATAAACCAGGTAGGGTTCAATGTCCAGGATAGAGAAAGAATATAATTTAAAAGTTTTCAAACACTAATATTTGGATATCATTACGGAATTTTCTTTTTGAATTTGTAAGTCTGATGAATTGGATCGTGATTACGATTCCAATGTAACAAATTATAACCATGGGATATTAATATTTGAGACTATATATACATATATTTAATGTTTAATATATATATATATATATATATATATATATATATATATACGCACCATATATATATATATATATATATATATATATATATATATATATATTTAAAATAATTTATTTCACAGAGTCCTTTTAAAGGACGCCGCATCATCAGATAGCACTTCCAAAAATGAAATGAAAAGAAAAATGACATTAAAATTGATGGGTAGTGTAACAAATATTAGCTCTGGATTTACATTGAGCTTTCAGGATTTACATTGAGCGCTCAGGATTTCTCTGGATTTACATTGAGCTCTCAGGATTTCTTCATCCTTGTGATTAACCATACGGATTACCACGTTCTTCATAACTTATATATATATATATATATATATATATATATATATATATATATACAAGAGTGAGACAGTTATGGGGAGAGAAAAAACTATATCAGATTTTATGATGCGTTTTAATGTCTTCGGAGTAAAAATGGCATGATCCAAACGATGTTAGTCAAAGTTTCAGCGTTTATATAGAAATTTTCCAAACGTAGCTTAGATGTGGCCTAAGGCCGAAAGTGGGTGGCACCTAGTGAAGATCGAACTCACTATTCATTTCTAATTGTTTTAACGAGACAAGCTTGTTAACCATTACACCTCCGAGTTTCTCTTCAGTGTGTATATGTATATATTAGATATGGAAGTGCACTGAATTCCAGATTTTCTTGTACGTTTTTATGTGAAACATTTACAAAAAATTTGTTGGGTGATTGTGCTATATAAACTAAAATTTGATTATCCTATTGTAAATAAATAATATAAATGTTGATACTTAATGTTTAACTTGGATATGCAAAGTTTTCCATAGGTTTCGTCCAAATGAAATTCACTCTATTATTTATATAAATATAAGCATATCCTGAAAACTTCGGTTGGTTAATGTAATTTTTATTCTAAAAGCATTGATTTACTTAGTTTATATTCATTGATTTGGGTATTGTACATTCATCTTCGACCACAAGATACGCGTAATATGAAAATACAATTATTTATGAAATACTGTCGACCAATTTCCAAACAAGAATGTTTGCCTTAATCTAACATTTCAAATTTCATAAGGTGGATTAAATATATATATAACGAGTTCTTTCCTATTTTCTATATATTTTCACACACACACACACACACACACACACACACACACACACACACACACACACACACATATATATATATATATTTCGTTGTCAAGCTTTTGAATCTTTCTATACTTCGTTTTGATTGGTTATTCTAGCTTTTGTAACAATGTTTCCCCTAGTGTAGGATCGTTAATTAATCTGAAACTTTTTAAAACCATTTATTTTATTTTCAACATCATCACTTGATAAGACACAGAGTGTGTTGAAACAAAATGGCTATTTTGTAGTGATTTTATAACATACTTATGTTATAATTTTTTATAAAAAAATAATATATATATATATATATATATATATATATATATATATATATATATTAACAATCGTTTTAGTATTGACAATGCCCAGAGAATTTAAAATGGGAAGCGAAATAACGATAATAACGGGGGTACAATTGAGTTTCAGTTTTATGTAATTCATTTCTGTGCTCTATAATAAATAAATAAATATATTGAGCTCTCTTTTGTCGATCAGTTTTAATATTAATAGGATTCACTTGGATTACTTACCCATCTGTTTTAAATCCATCTGTTTATCTATCTATATATATATATATATATATATATATATATATATATATATATATATATATACGGACTCCTCCATACACACATCCACATGCCTGCACGCGGGCAAATGCAGACACGCAGAGAAAAATACCCCAAAATCTTGCACCTGTAATAATTGCCTAAAAAATAACAAAAAATACAAGCAGTGAATTGCTGATATCATCTGAAGAGTCTATGGACAGTGTCCGTCTATGAAACTCTGGAGTCGAGATGCTGAAGCTAACGTCAATGAGTTAAGTGGCAAACATTTATTCATATTCTCCCTCTTCTCTCTCTCTCTCTCTCACTATATATATATATATATATACGTTTGAAAATGCTAAGCCTATGGAATTTTTTATTTAACTACACACACACATACATATATATATATATATATATATATATATATATATATATATATATATATATATATATATATATATATATATATATATATATATGGATGGACACTTTATTTAAATAGAGTGTCTATAGGCTTACCTTTTCCAATTTTTTATACATGTGATTTTATAATAGGTAATTTTGCAACAAACCTTTATTTTTGTCACCAGCGAAGAGCTAAAAATTACGCCAGATGAAATTAATATAACTTAAGATTTTGGATTTTAGATTTTTCTCAAGAATATTATAGAATAAGAGACAAAAAGAGGGAAAAAGGCCAATATATTATCATGATGCAATGAAATCATTAATGACACTGCTTCCATAGATCCATTATTACGAAACTTACTCTTAAGTGTATGGTTTATTTTGCTTAAAACCAAGCTATTCTACAGTTACTTCATACCTACGTTTATATCAAAATCTTATACGTAAACCCACCGAAGCATACTTCATTAAAGACTAACGCACCATCTTTGCGTTCAGCCAAGCACATATTTTCAGAATATAGCTGCCTTGCACAACGATGATTCTGATGTAAATTCACCGTTGGCTATATTAAACAAAATTAACGTTAGTTCGTTCTGAAAACCATCGCTGGCGAAGGTGGAGGAGATTAAAATTTAATATTAGCGCATGCGTAGTAGCACTTTGTGAAAACGGCATAATTGGTTATGCCCTCAGAACACAAACAGGTATGTACAAACAAAGAGGAAAAAAACAAACAATTATTATTGTAAAGAGGTAGGAAAACACCCGTTCGAATGCGCGCGAAGCCATACATATTTCTCACATACCGACAAGCATACTCATAGAAAGTCATCTCATAAATTGAGGCAGATTTGTGTATATATGTTTTTCCGTGTGCACATGCGTGTATGAAATAGTCACTGAATTTAGTACAAATATACACCTGACGAACTGCGCATATTTTAACAAACATGTAGACGCAGAGTGGAATACGTAAAATTACTTATGATGCATGAGAAAAATGCAGGAACATTTTAATTATTAAAATGCATACACCAAATGGATGTAATTATATTAAAAGTATATTAATTTTAAACATAATTTTATTATAAATACGGAAACATATTTCGAAACAAATTTATAATCTCACAAATATTTATACACACACATTTATGTGTATGTGTGTGTTTGTGCGTGTGTGTTTGTGTGTGTGGATGTACGTCTGTACGCGTACGTTTGCATGCGATTGTGTGGGTGGTGGGAGTGTTTTTATACTTGTGTTCTAAAGTTCAATATTTTGCCCGCTCGGAATGTTGGAATTGCGAAATAATGCAGTTCGATCAAGATATTAATATGAAAATCAAATAGTTACTAAAATTTAATTACTCAACTGACGCCTCGGGATAATATAGGACACTGGTTTTCTTCAAACATCAAATCTGTCGCATTCATGCAATTAACAAATAAACGTAAATCACACACACGCAGATATATATATATATATATATATATATATATATATATATATATATATATATATATATATATATATATATACTATAGAAAAAGGATTGCGGGTTCTCTCTTCTTTAAATATATATATTTTTCTCTCGTTGGAACAACTATATGATCTTCTCTCTCTCTCTCTCTCCCTCCTTCTCTCTCTCTCCCATATATATATATATATATATATATATATATATATATATATATATATATATATATATATATATATATATATGTATGTTTTTCTACATTATATATATATATATATATATGTGTTTTTTTTTATATATATATATATATATATATATATATATATATATATATATATATATATATATATATATATATATATATAATTTAAATTTAAAAACAGACCACTTTAACGTCCTACAGTGACAGACCCAAAGAATGTGAGTTCGATACCCCATTAGGGTAGTGGAGAACTTTCAGAGGGAAAATTAACAGGTGATAACTGATAACTGACATCCATCAAACATGGCACGTGGAACTAAAACAGTCTACCCCAGTGATCGAAATAAAGGGTTCAGTTCGAAATTCCAAGCACCGGAAGAAGGCCGGAGCGTACAACGGCCGAAACGTTGTAACAAATATGGCAACAAAGATGAATACAATATTCCGACTAATGTAAATACTGTATATATATATATATATATATTTGTCTGGGTTTCACGCTTTTGCGATCGTACGAATCAGAATTTCGACTTCTTACGGGAATTATTTTCCTCTTGAATTGTATTTTTTTTAATTTTTTAGTAATTCACCCTAATCAAGGCGATAAGGTTACCAGGATGCAAAGGGTGACTGGGAATGAAAGAGAACATGAAGACTTTCACGAGGAGAAACGCGGAGATAGGACAATAAAAGAACAGGTTTCAGGAAAATAGAAGATGGCGAATGGCATTGAATTTAAATTTTTAAAGAGTGTAGACGACAGTGAAACAAGAAATCGGAAGCGAATTGCACACTCGAGAAGTGAGAGAAAAACAAATATTAGAATCCAACTTACGGTTGCCTCTTGCTAGTTCAACACTAAAGCTCTGAGGTCAATCTTATAGCACCCTTAAACTGATGCAGTCATCAAGGAAGAAAGGTCATCAGAACAATTGGCATGAAAATATTTGTAGAAAAGAAACATATGGAACCACCATCACGTCAATAAGCCCTGATGCCATGAAAGGACCAATAAAATTGCAGCCCCTTTGAAATTAGTCAAGAGACTTGAGATATAAAGCAGTGCATTTCACAGATTCCAAATAATATAAACATATTTTTAGGATAACAAACCGTTTTGATTTTCTGATTTCAGATCAAAATTATTGTGATTATATATTCTTTCCATTATCTTGCAAAATGATCACATATTTTCCATTAATCTTGTGCATTATTTTCCATTAATCTTGTGCATTATTTCGGTTATGTCTGCCATTATAAATAATTCAAATGTAATGATATTTATAATCACGGTAGTCGTCATTATCAACAGAAGAAAAAGTATAAATTTTATTTTCCACACCCTGCATTGAAGATATGACAGCATTATTTTCAGTTACAATTTGATAGTCAGTCATTTTTTGACGATAATCTCTGACTGTTTATTTTACTAAAGAAATTTTGTAATAAATATTCATACTTTAATTAATTTCTGGTATAGCGATATTCTGTTAATTCATTCTGTTACAATATATTTTTGACATTACAATAAAGCTTCTGTCATTCGAAATTTGCTGTGTAAGCGTAACACATCGATAGGTTAAACTGATTTTAAATTAATTTCAATCATAATTGTTATTTCAAGGAAATAGTTTAATATGAAGTAAGGAGATTAGGAATAAATGATTTAGTGTTCACTATATCAAATTCGAGACAAGAGATAGGTAGCTAATCTCCTGTAATCAAACTCTAACATCTCAGTGTGTGTCTCTGAGGAACTGATTGTTTACATTCAATAATCAAAAAAAAAGAAAATCAAATTATATTCCATCCAACACTGAACTATCACCAATCAAGATGAATGGGTATTCTCAACTGGGACTTAAACACAACCTTGATCTCAAGAGGAACTTGTACATACAAGCTCCAGCTAAACATGCTTGATAAATGATCGGTTCCCTATATCGCTCCAGTAAGTACCTTACTCCTTCTATTACTCCCTACAATTACATAATCCAGATCACTCCTAAAATGAAGTACTGTTGCCATATATGGGCAGGAGCTCTCTCGTCTCTGAGTCTAAAAGCGTCCTTGTGGGGATGATGAATTACTTTCCTCCCTACAACCCTTTTCCAACGGAGAAATTGTCGTAAGCCTCTCCCCGATCTATCGCTATTTCCATGTTTAGTGGAACTATATTCCTTAGTTGCTACCAGTTCTAAATCTCACGTGTTCGCTGATATCTGTTCACCTTATTACTCATTTCGGTTGTTGCGTGTTCATCACTCAATACATTTACAATATCTTGCTGTTCTTTCAAAATGGCATCTTTTTTAAAACCGATGTTAATAGTTATATATAGGCAAATAGCTAAAGCCAATATATATATATATATATATATATATATATATATATATATATATATATATATATAAAAGTGGTAACAGGCTTACACTGAGCGTTGATATGACGTGCCTTGCTTGAATGCAATCTCCAGACCCCCCAAAAAAAAAACAGCTCGCTACAAATGTTCTGAAGAATGCATATATATATATATATATATATATATATATATATATATATATATATATATATATATATATATATATATATATATATATATATATATATATAAAAAGCATGTTACAATACCATGCTCTACTTCGTATCGTGCACTCTTTTCTTAATAATAAAAAATAATTGCTGAAGAACTCTGGATTATAAATCTGACTGTTCTTTTATTATTTTTCCTATTATTTATAATATATATATATATATATATATATATATATATATAAGAATAGCTATAGCTGCACACTTCAACCAATCATTTTATCCCATCCATGATATCAGAGGCTATTTACCCATAGCTGCAGAGAGAAGAAGAGGATTCACACCTTTCTCAAGGATATTAGCACGTAAGTGAATATAATGGATTCGAGTAGAATTTGAACTCGGCTCTCCGATTCCTCAATGGATGCCGCAATCCATTACTCCACCGTGCCTCTTCCTACCACCGTGCCAGACTGCATTCTACAGCCTTGGATGGGAACTGGTCTAGCAGAAGGAAAAACCCTGAATTCAAAATCCTGCGGAGGGTCATTTGGGGACCTTGTGGCACATAGTGCACCAGGCTTCTGCAATCGGCCCTTCAAAAAATATGGATGGTCTTGCACGAAACCTTCACCATTATAATCAAATCGCATGTGCTATACATGCGGGTTTGTGGACTGCTTGCGAATTCTAAATTCCCATGAAATTCCAATATTAGTGCCGACTCAACCGACACCGGGTGAATGCCGTTACAGGTACAGATACGGGTACAGGCAGGTACAGGTATATCATATGCATGCTTATATCGCCTTCATTCAACAACCGAAAAGAAAGACACAGATCGGTGTTAAGATTTATTTTTAAAATAAATTCACACATTGAGGGATTAAACAGTCAAATCGTTAATATATATGTACTGATAAATCATCAGTTACCTCCCCTTAAGATCTAGGATATACCAAAAGCACTCACATCTGTCAGTAGTCAGAGTAATGTGCAATAAAGTTTTTGTATATGTTTATTCACTGGTTCTATTTTATTGCCAATATTGGTATCATTTTTTATTTCTCCAATTTGATTAAGCATATATATATATATATATATATATATATATATATATATATATATATATGTATATATATATATATACCTCTCTCTCTCTCTATATATATATATATATATATATATATATATATATATATATATATATATATATATATATATATATATATATATATATATATATATATATATATATATATATTCCACATAGTATAATTAAAAATAACATCGGTTTTCAAAAAATCATTTTGTAATTATGACAGGATAATTAATTGACATTCCCCCAATCAAATTATTTTTTTTCATTTCTTGTGGACAATGGGGGTAGAGAGAACATTTGATAAAATATTCAAATATATAAAAATAAGTCAATGAACATTTTAAATTTATGAAAACATGAAACCCATCCAGAGATATTATTAGTTGTCCACTATGTTTCAGTTGTTGAGAATTCAAGTGTTGATATTCTCTTGGCCAATTTATCATATAAATATTATAATATCATGAAATATTTTACCAATATTAGTTTGGTAATGCCAATTTTTTTTTGTGGAATCTTTGACTTGCCTAATATATTATGTTATATTGTGCTCTGGGAAATTAACGTCATATTTGTAGTGTCATTCAGTTATTCTGGCCTATTTCACTAGATTAAAGTTAGAGACATTTAGGTACAGTAGCAAGACATCGTTTAAATCGGTCTGTCACAATTGCAAATATAGATTATTAATTCAAAGTTAACAAAGAATCTGTAATAACACAGCTGAAAACGAATGCATAATAATATAAGAAATGCGAAACTATTTCGTAAGATTATCTTGTTTTTGTCACATTTTCTCTTTTCTAATATAACATATTATAATAGCTAAATTTTCCGTCAATACTTGAGGGTTATATATATATATATATATATATATATATATATATATATATGTTACGTTTAATGTTTTATCAAGTGAATCTATTTTTCAGATTGCAAAAATACAATATTTCTGTAGAATTCAGAATATATAGCAATAAGCAAATGAGTCACTCGAACTCTTTCTCTGCCTCACTATCTCTTGCCATTTAGCGTTGTTTCTCTCACTATCACACTTGATCTTTCGCTCTCTCTATATATATGATAATATGATAGAGTGATAATATGATCTAACATAAATGAATTTCATTGGTTTTAGTTTATATATATATATATATGTATATAATTATTTATTTAAAAATATGATTCCAAATCGCTACATAAGAGGTCTCATGTTTCAAAACAAGAGCCGAAAACTTCAATATAATCCTTTAAATTAAATTGAGTTTAAATTAAAATGGGCTCCGTTCCATCTTCAAGCGAAATTTTTTGTTGGAATAACGTATATCTGAAATTTACTTGTTTTAAAAATTGAAATCAAAATCTCCATGGTAACAGCAAGGGCGAATTGTTTAAATTGGGTAGGCGAGTGTAGGGTCTTAATAATAAGTAGCGGTGATGATGCCTACAAAAAACCGTTAACTCGTGTCTATTATTTAATAGATTATTATTATTTAGAAGTTTAATAATGTGTAATTTTTCATGGAGGCACAAAGGGCATGGGTCATCCCAAGCTTTACATGTTATAGCCTTATCAATGATTTTCCATTTAACTTTTGGTGTTCTATTTGTTTCCTTCAGGTGCCAAACTTCTAAATAATAATTAACGGTTTTTTGTAGGCATCATCAGATTTTTGGTTTGAATCATTAGTTAAAAGAAAAAAAAAATTATAATAACTTGTTTAACAAATAGCCCAATCATCAGATTCATAGTAGGTATAATTAACTACAAACATGCATACAACATAACACCCTTCATAATCCATAGCCCAAATAAGTAGTTTAAATACCTTACATAATAGATAACCCTTAAGTCGTCAAAAAACAAACGTTACGAAAGTTTTTCTTTTTTTTTTATGCACAATTCCCTTTCATAATAAAATAAAATAAAATAAAAAAATAAATCTCCATAGACAAACAAACTAGACGAAGGTTAATACACCTTCCGTTTCATTTTAGACACCCCCACCTTTCCCCGACTTGACATCTTGAAAGTATCACTATACCGCTACTTATTATTAACACCCTACACTCGTCTACCCAATTTAAACAATTCGCCCTTGCTGTTACCATGGAGGTTTTGATTTCAATTTTTAAAACAAGTAAATTTCAGATATACGTTATTCCAACAAAATTTCGCTTGAAGATGGAACGGGCCCATTTTAATTTAAACTCAATTTAATTTAAAGGATTATATTGAAGTTTTCGGCTCTTGATTTGAAACATGAGACCTCTTATGTTGCGATTTGGAATCATATTTTTAAATAAATAATTATATCTATGCTCTACTTTTGTATTGAGCACTATTTTTTAAAAATAATAACTAAAATACTAAGGGACTTTGGATTATTTACCTAACCGGTTCCTTCCTATTTTCTATATATTTTCATATATATATATATATATATATATATATACATGGTGAACAAATTATTTGCGTAAAACATCGCTAACACATACATACAGCAATGATCTCATCACTTTTGTGTGTGTGTGTGTGTGTGTGCGTTTTTGTGTGCGCGGTAATTTTTGTGTGTGTGCGTGCTTTTTTGCGTGTATTTGTGTGCGCACTAATTTTTGTGTGTGTGCGCGCGTTCTTTTTGTTTGTTTGTGTACGCACGAACTTTTGTACGTGTGTTTGTGTGTCTGTGCATTTTTTTTATATATATATATATATATATATATATATATATATATATGGTGTGTGGGTGCGAGGTGTGCGTGTGTCTGTCTGTACGTGGATGTGTATATGAATGCACCTGCGTATTTGTATATTTTACTGAACACAAATTTCTGGCAATTATATTATTATATTTAAGTGTTATGCATAAGCCGGTGGAGGTCAATTCACACTGTTTTGCAAAATAAAAACAACATATATATACAATGTCAAACACTTGCATCCACGAAAAAAAAGTTCCATATAATAAGAAATACAACCAATAAAAATATATTGTAATTCTGATGTGCTTTCCTTTCTTGTACATCGGCTTCACGAATTTAACCACATTACTACATGGGCAGTTAGGTCCCATTAGTCCACTGTGGAAATTCCTATTTATAACCGTAAGTTCTGTGTTAATAATTTCTTGCACATCTCTCTTATATCTATGCAGTCGTTACACCAGACAATAAACCACGTCAGTGCAGTTGCCGTGAAAATGTTTGTCGAAAAGACAGAGGCAAGCCACGTCACTTCGGTGAGAAAATGACTGAAGCCGAGATGCTAAGTCAGGATCGATTATATTACAGATCTTTTTGAGAACCTGGAGATGAATCAAGGATAAAAATAAACTTTGAGACATTTTACTACAATAGATTTTACTAGAAACATTCTAGGCGTCCAAAATCAGAAAGCAAATCATGAAATACATATTCAAATGGTAGTATTATGAACTTATATAACTGTCTGGGAACAGTAATAAAATATGCTCAGTAGATAAAGGCGTTGGTTGAATCCAGTGACAGGACCCAAAGACTTGTGGGTTCAATACCTGGTCACTGCAGTATAGAAATTGGAGAGGTGAATTAACAGAAGATACCGAATAACTGACATCCATTAGACATGTCACGTGGAACTAGAACAATCTATCCCAGCGAGCGAAATAAAGGGTTCAGTTCGACATTCCAACAACCTGAAGAAGACCGGAGCGTACAACGGCCGAAACGTTATGATAAATATGGCAACAAAGATGGGGACAATAGTCCGAATAATGTAAATAGAATAAGACGTTTCAATTACTACGGCAGCACGTCTTGACTAATTTGTTAGTTTGTTCAAGTGTATTTTGTCCCCATGTCTCTGTAGTTTCTACCTTAAATCTGTCAATGTGATCTCGCTATACTTATCCTAATATTATCGCTTATGAACTTCCAAAGATTTTCGAGTTCATTTAAAACTATCTTAAAAGCCGCACTATATACAGGCATTTAAGCAATCTCATGATGAGGGCTCTTGATTGGGCCTTCAACTTGTTCAGAAGTTTGAGAGTCCCTAAGTATTTGCATATTCTCAGCAGTGGGAAATCTTGTGGCAGCCGGTCGACATGGGTTTTCAGTTGCACGGGACGATCTTTTCCTCGATATAGACTTGGCTCCTTACTTTCCCTATATTTTTTTTAAATTTCATAGTTGACGTTTTCGCAGTTAATTTCAATTATTCTTATATTTATTTCAAAAATTTTATCGTACAAAAACTTAACCATAAAAAAATCACGTAAAAATTATCCGAAAACAATCGCATTAATGAAAACTTGGGAATCCAAAATTTCATGATTGCGGGTCCTGATCCGTCCTGAAATGTTTTTAATTTGCTTACGGTGGGGTGGGGGGCAGATTTCGAACTGGTATATGTTGGACTACGGCCGCTAGGAGTATAATTGAAAAAGTGCGATACACTGAAATTCGCATTTATTTAGTCTTTAGGTGTGGGGGTCATACTAGAAATTCGCATTTATTTAGTCGTTAGGTGTGGGGGTCATACTTGTTTTGACGTTTGTTTGTTTTTTTTTTCTATAGATGGACCCAACGACACATCCTCTAAGAGAAAACATAACATGTGTTCAGTAATATACTTATACACTGCAGGCATGAAACAGACTGATTGGGCGAAACAGCGCTAGTGAGCTTCTAATAAATCATTAATCTACGAGAATTTAACTGATATTTCCATACATTTCCGATGCAATCTCCCATCTTTACGCCATCTGACATACAGTCTGCTTTCTGAAGCAACCACATTAATCTGAACTCCATCACTTAGGAATACTCTTACTTTATTTTCACCTGATCAAACCACGTTAGAAATTTAGAACTTCTTGCTGATGAGATGTCTAACGATAGAAGAACAAGTACACAACTCTGCTTCACGATTATTCCACGCCATATTCTTCAGTTACATTTTCGCGTAATGCCCCTTTCTTTCTTTTTATATCCCCTGTCCGTAGGCGATCATGGCTCTCCACTTCTCCCTATCCTTTGTAGCTCTCAATAAGTTTCATACCTCTGTCACCTCCTCAAGACCACGTTCTGTCATCCACTTGCTTAAGTCCTCTAGGTATGTCATGCTTTGCTTTCCCTAGTCGCTCTTTCTCTCTATTCGACCTGTGAGTATCAGATTTTCCAAGCCCTCATTTCTCATTACGTGTGCCAGAAACTTCAGCTGTCTCTTCCTGGTGTTAGGTGTAAGCCACATCTTTGTTTGAAATTATATTATATTACTATCTTTTCTTTTTATGTGCTGTGTCCTTTTAGGACGTAGGCGATCATGGATCTCCACATCCTCCCTATCCCTTGTAGCTCTCAGTAATTTTCGTCCCTCTGTCACCTCCCCCAGAGCAAGTTCTCTCATCCACTTGCTTAAGCCCGCCAGATATGTCGTGCATTGCTTTCCCTTGTCTCTCTTTCCCTCTATTCAACATTTGAGTATCAGATTCTCCCTGCCGTCTTTTCTCATTACGTCTCCTAGGAATTTCAGCTACCTCTTCCTGATGTTAAGTATAAGCATTTTATAAATTACATTCTTACATGTTTAGTCGTTAATGTCTTGAGTTTTAATGAGGCAAACAGTCGGCTGAGTGTTTCTTCAATTTTAAATCTGCTTGTCATCGTGATAGTGTAGGAAAAAAGAAAGCGAGAGGGTTAAAATATTTATTTACATTGAAAAACCTGACATATATCGTCTCGTAGTATGTTTTATTTCAAATCCACTATACATATAAACGACATAACCTTCAAATTTGTGATGCTATACCTTTTTGTAATAAGCCATTTTTTCTATGATTTTTATAGATCTTTTTTATGCACATTTGCTCGAGTTTAAACGTCTATAAGAATATGTACTGCAATTTTTATCACGATAGACTCAGTACAAAACGCGACAAGTTAAGACGTCAGAGAGAAATTGTGATATTATGGGGACTCTAGTAGAATCGAACATTGTGAATGTAATATTTTGGTGAAAGGAAAAGCTGTAAAATGATTGAATAAGTGATTGTGAATAGCTAAGTTAAAGGATTGATAATCAATCTCCTTTCTCCTGTTCTTATTACTTGCATCTGATTTGATCTGTTTCACTTTCGGTCTCTGTTAGACGATGTGACTGTATCTACATACACACTATCACACATGCATGGCTCTAGATATTATATTCTGGGTGTATTATTATATATACAATCCTAAATATATGCTCATTATTTTTTTGTGGACAGTAGATAGGTTTATTAGAAGAAAGTTAATTAAAAATTTTAATCACGAAGAATAGTTTGATCATAAAATTAAAAAAAATCAAACAAGAAATGGAGCTTTCTTTGAATTATTTAATATGTTCAGAAAAAAGTGTATTACAAAATGATTAAGCTCATAAACATTTTTAGAAATTTTTTCAATCAAATATCATGAGTCTGCTTTCCAAAGTTGCGTTCATTGTTGTCTATTATAAACTTTATGACTTTTAGTCATTATTAAAAAAGTATTTAATTAACTTTCAGTTAATAGACATAGTTGCAATTAAAAAAAATCTAAAAATCGTAAAACAGTTAATAAAGTCTTTATCAGTATAGATGTCTAATTATATTTGCTAACATTGTTGTAACTTATATTATGATATTTGGTCTTTTAGTTACATTGAGGTTGTGGTTTAGCTGAGAACTGATATATATATATATATATATATATATATATATATATATATATATATATATATATATATATATATATATATATGAGTGTGTATTTAGGCAGCATACCTTCATTCAAACATTGCATAATATATACATATTAGGTCTATTCATTTTAATAACAACCCTTTTCACTTCTCTAATCAGTTTCTTGATTTTAAGAAGAAATCCATCAAGGGAGGTGCTGTAGTCGTCTCCTACCCAAGTATTTTCAATCGCCTCCCCAGATGTGAATTACAATGGCAGACTTATTGTAACTGTGATAAAATCTGCATTTCGTTGTACTTGGCTAGGAAAATACTAAGGCACCTTCCTTCATGAATTTGATTTTAACACCATGATACTGATTAGAAAACTAGAAAGGATTATTATAGAAATTGGAGCTACTGGCGCCAATGCAAAACAGAATATAATGTCTTTTCCAAATTTCTGGCGGTTTGAATTGGGGCATATTGCTCTTTTTCTTACAAAAGGTACCCAAATGACTTTACTATATTGTGCAGTTGACAAAATCAAAAGCAAACAACGTTCATGTTGGAAATTAAAAATATGAATTTTCGACAATTTACCCATCGCACCCTGTGTATATGTGTCTGTGTATATATGTATGTATGTATGTATATATGTATGTATGTATCTATCTATCTATATGCAGAGAGAGTGAGAGAGAGAGAGAAATAAAGAAAGAGATAGATAGATAGATAGATAGATAGATAGATAGATAGATAGATAGATAGATAGATAGATAGGTGGCATAGAGTGAAAAAGAGACGAGGGGACATCTACATCTAAATGTGTGTGTCTGTGTGTCTCTATCTTTCACTTTCTCTCTCTCTCTCTCTCTCTCTCTGTGTGTGTGTGTGTGTGTGTGTGTTATGTATGTCCGCACACTTATATTTAAAACATAGCTGTTTAAATATCGGGACTTATGACACTATTGAAGCAATTTACGAATCTTTGAATACTTCTCGAAAAATAGTCAACGGATAATCGCCTTTAAAAGATTACTATTTAGATTTACACGAATACAAATATGTACCTACTACATAGGCGTATCCGTTCTGGGTAAGACGCCAAACTACATCCGGCTGCAATGCCGCTGAACGCGATGTTTTGAGGAGCGTCTTATCACCTCCTAATTGCTGCTGTCCCCGATGTCCACCATGACCTGAGATGGTAGCACCTGTTACGGTCCCAAAATGGGGTCAAAACACTGAGATATAAATATTTTCATAGCAAAAATACCAGCATATGTTTTCATAGTAGAAAAATTGCCATCAATACATTTTTTTGTAAAAAAAAAAAAAATATCAGCGATATATATTTTAAAAGAAATTATTAATGCACCCAAGATAAAAAAATTCGGCATTAAATGACCCATAAAGATTTGATGTGCCTTTAAACAAACAACCAAATTATAGATGTGTCTATGCAGTTTGCATGTGTTTGTATCAGTGTACATAGAATAAGCTTTGCTGTACACAAACGTACATTTTTTTTATCTATCTTAACAGCATGTTTAAAAACATTCCGAAACAATGTGAAAAATATACAATTAAGTATCAACCATCTTCAGTGCTATACCTAGAAGCTAATCATTTGATGCTAATTTCTTATAATAGACTATGCTAAGAGAATCTAATATTGGACTCCTGCAAATCAACAGGGGAATCATTTCATCATATAAGAGCCAAAGTGTCTTTAAATAATCATAAATTCTGTAGCCCTTTCTAAAACTGAATGGACCCCAATTTCAGAGGATCATAGTGTAAAAACTATTAAAAACTTATGCATGAAGTATGGTAGACACATTCTTCTATATATTTATCGACAACTCTTTTATCAATAAGCAGTCTTTTAACCTTCTATACCGCGCATACTTTCTTTCTTCTCTCTTCTCCACCGCTCCACATCCATCTACTACAGCCTCCTTCCACGTTATTTTCTCTTTAGCTGCATTTCAGTCGTTCCCGCATTTCCGACAGAAAACAGAGAATTTCGAAACAGTAAAAGACGATCCGGCCATTAGGATCGACGCGAGAAGAGAGAAACGCTTTAATAAAATGAAGTGATCAATCACAATTGACAAGTGGAATGGACGAGACGGACAAAAACAGACGCCGGCGAGTGAAGCGAGTGGAGAAATGGGGGGCTAAGTTGGTTAGCTGTTGTCTATGTATTGTTCTGGTCAGAACTCTTATTCGACCCTTTTGCTTCGACGATGATGTGCTTGTATTTGCTTTTTGTTAGTTCATCTTAGGCTAGAATTACTGCTACGTCATTGTAAAAAAAATAGCTGAGAAAACTGGAAATGAATTTTGAGAGAAAAGGAAAAAAAACGAAGCGAAAGACAATTGAAAAACATTTTAAAGCTTGGAAATAAAGAAAAATGGTGACTTTTATCTATCAATATACTTAGAACATTATCTGCTGACATCGTTCTATTCGAATTTATCTATTTTTCTTTCTATTTATTAACACACACATACACAAACACACACACAAACACGCACACACACACACGCACACACACACACACACACACACACACACATATATATATATATATATATATATATATATATATATATATATATATATATATATAAACAAAATTCATTGGTACATATCCCCATTTAACCAAATGGTTAGTACTAATTTAGGGCTGAAATTCCTGCATTTAACTGATAAGTATTTCACCAGAAATTATCCAATCCGTAAAATATTCAGCAGAAACACATTGAAACTAAGCTATAGCTACACCGAAAATCTAGAAAGAATTATAAAAAAACAAAAAAAAACATAATAATAAAATTTTAAACAAACATAAACCTGAGTATTAATCTTAATTTCAAGGTGACTAATGTCGATAATATTAACAAATGCAATTGCAGAAATTCTAACGATTTCCCACTGCAAAAAATATCTGACGAACTCTCTTGTTTACCTAAGTATTATTTGTACATCAGAAAATCCGACTGCAGGAAAAAATTATATATGGAGTATTAAGAATTCTTTTAGAATTTTTTTGCAATTTAAAATAGGTTAATAAAACCAATATGGGGAAATGGAAAGTTTAAAATAAGCGAGAACTTGTAAATCTTTAAGTGAACCTTTAGTTCTTATGCATACACGATAAATTAGAAATTATTAGATTTGCTGTTAAAAATCCACTAATAATCTAAAGAAGTGAATTAAGTTTAAATTGTAGGCATAGCTTACTTTGAAACTTACAATATGGTTAAACTTTAAATTTGGTAGTATGGTCATAATAAATAAGTAAAATTCTGTGCATCTTCTATGAATTATTATTTTATTGTATTTATTTAAATTTAATATAGCTACGTACTGCTTTTTAGTCGGCATTATCAACATCTTGGAGGAATATTAATCATTCTTTTCATTTTAAAACACATGTAGTATTAACTAGTTTCTTAAAGGGGCGTTTTTGTTATCAATTGTAAAAAAAATACATGTTAAATGTATTTATACGTTTGATTATATTCCTACTCCTCTCCGTAGCTTCTCATAAAATTGAAGAAGTTACATTTGTTTTATAATTACAAGACGGGATTGCCACCTGCTTATATTTAATATTAATTTCTTGTCTGCCACATGACCTAGTCTATTATCATATTTTAATCCATATTTTCATTGATCAATTCCCCATTTTTTTTAGCGTAGGTCTGACACCTAATTGGTTAATCAGGTTAAACCCACAAGCCTCATTTAAATTTTGTTTTGTTGTTATCTGCTTTTGAAATTTAAAAATAATTTTTTACTCATCAGTTATTTACTATCGCCTGAGGAAGCAAAATATGAGTGCTGAAACATGAAATCTATTGTGTAGCGATTTTTAACATGCTTTTTATTTTAATCTCATATAAAACATAATATTAAATTCTACTCTGTTTTGAGCCCTTTTTTAAAAAATCAAACACTGCAGTAAAATTGTACTCAATTTGTTCTTGTCCCATTGGGCCCTCTGGTAGCAGGTAATGCATACATCTTGTATATAATGTATTACAAATTCCCTTTTCTTCCTAGCGAATGCTGATGGCCTAGGGGTGAGAGTCGATCAGGTTTCTATCTCGGCTTGAAAAAAATCGCATGCCTAGCCAAATTGATGAGCTGTGATACCGTGAAACAGTTTGAGGATAAATCTCTGTCTCTCTCTCTCTCTCTCTCTCTCTCTCTCTATATATATATATATATATATATATATATATATATATATATATATATATATATGTGTGTGTGTGTGTGTGTGTGTGTGTGTGTGTGTGTGTGTGTGTGTGTGTGTGTGTGTTTTGAATTAAACCAATAAACAGTCGTATTAAAAAGTGGCACAATATACCTATAAATAAAATAAATGAAAACATTAGCATGCAGAGATTTTAAATTTAAATAACAGATCCATTGATCACAGTACCTTGGTTTCAACATTTTGGGATGTTCATTATCAGCTGTTCTCCGAATTTTAATTCTTTCTCTCCGGAATATAGACATTTATTTTGATTATCACAAGAATCAATTGTGCGGTATTTATATAATAACGGTGAAATTAATGCGCATGCTTTGACAGATATTTGCCCGAGTAAATAATAAGTCATCCTTGAGATTTCTTAAGGTGACCTGTCGTATGCAGTGTGACAATTTGCCTGTCCACTGTTCTTGCCTCATTCCGAATATTTTGGCAAATAAAAAATCCCCGAATAGTCGCCACTCCTGCTGTCACAATATGGCTACCAGTGACTTCTGACTTTTAAAAAAAGTTAAACTCGCTTTTGAAAAGGAGATTTCATACAGTTCATGAGGTCAAGGAAAATGCAGCGAGGCTTGTGATGCTGACCTTTAAATAGAACAGGGTAGATCTTTGAAAACGAAAGTGTTGGTGGGTTTTTTTGGAGTGCACTGGGCTACGTGTGTGAAGTCACCTGAAATGTAGATCTTTGCATGGAATTTAGAAGCCATGCCAATATTAAATGCTTGTATGTTTTTTTTTTTTCAGGGAAATCTCTTATAATAAAGTAACCATTCATTAAATTGTCTTTACATAGAAAGAAATATTTTCAGAGGAAAGATATTAAACAATTTATATAGAAATTCAACTCGAAAGTAGGAAAGTAGTACAGCGAGTAGAATAATTAAATTAAATAAATGTTATCAAAAGTCTGTTAGTTTTCAACTAAATTGCATAAATTAAAAATTGCGCATCCAAAGCATCCAAATAATAATAACAATAATAAAAATAATAATAATAATAATACAAGGACCATGAAATAGAAATCTAAAACATGTGGCACATAGAAATATCAACAACCCCTGTTGTAGTTGGAGCCCTAGGATTGGTTGGAAAAGATTCCAGCAGACTAATTGAAGGGATTCCTGGAAGTCTATGCCTCAAAGAGATACAAAAGATTGTTCTGACAAGTACAGCCCACACTTTACGAAGTGTTTTATCTATTTTTTTTTTTTTTTTTTTTTTGTCAGTGGAAAGTGTCATGATGCCATTTCTAAACTTAGGTCCCTGGGCGGGACCCGAAAAGAAATGTGTAAACGCCAGAAATCAAAGAAAATAATAATAATAATAATAATAATAATAATAATAATGGTCGCAGAAGTATAAATACAGCACAATACACCGATTGAAGCCGCAAAATACATAAAAAAGAAAGCAAAAACAAATTCAACCGACCAGATACAGAAACAGTGGCAAGATAAACAGCTTCATGGCCAATACTCTGCCCGTACTGAACGAGCTTATGTAGACATGCCCTGTACCCATCAGTGGCTAAGTAGTGCAGGGTTCAAAGCTGAAACGTAAGGATTTATCCTTGCTGCACAAGTGCAGTGCTTGTTAACTAGAAATTATCAAGCACACATACTAAAATAGTGTGTTATCCCAAAGTGCAGGTTCTGTGATAATTACCCAGAAACAATCGATCATCTTGTATCAGGTTGCATGGTATTGGAACCCACTGAATATAAAACCCTGCATGACAGAGTTAGCCAATATCTGCACTGGAAAATTCGCAACTTCTACGGGAAAGAAAATGAAAGAAAGTGGTATGAACACCACCCAGACCCGGTTACATGGGAACATCAACAATCCCATTTGTAGTTGGAGCCCTCGGATTGATTGGAAAAAAGATTCCAGTAGACTAATTGAAGGGATTCCTAGAAGCCCATTCCTTAAAGAAATACAAAAAAATTGTTCTCACGAGTACAGCCCACATCATAGGAAAGACTTTATCCATGTAATTTTTTTTTTTTTTTTTTGCAGTGGGAAATATCAATCATGCCATTTCTAACCTTAGGTCCCTGGGCAGAACCCGAAAAGAAATGAGTACATATCAGAAATCAAAGGAAATAATAATAATAATAATAATAATATATGGACAATGTGCAAACACTTTGGAAAATGTTAAGCAAACACTTATGAACATCGGCCAGCGCCGGTTACAGAAATAGAAGATGTCACCATTCTGTGGGATTATACCATCCACACAGACAGAAAAATTGAAGCAAATAGGCCGGACATTATTGTCAAAAAAAACCAGAAAGAAAAAACTTGCCTACTAATTGATATGGCTTTGTCCAGCGGATTGTAACATAGCAACCAAGGAATTTGAAAAACTATCAAAATACAAAGACCTGGAATTGAAATAGAAAAATGTGGAAATTGAAAACAAGAATAATACCAGTGGTAATAGGTGCACTTGGAATTATAAAAAATGGAACAAAACAACACATTGAAAGAATCCCTGAAACCCCAGCTTAAGAGACATACAGAAAATTGTCTTATTAAGTACAGCACACACTAAGGAGAACTTTGTCTATGTAACGCTAGCAACTTCATCGGAGATAAAAAAAAAAAAAAAAAAAAAAAAAATAACATGAAATGTGGCCATAACAACACACCACGACCTGCCTTAGGTCTTTCCGCAGACTTGGTGGTAGTGTGTCCATAGCAGAAATCGAATGATGATGATGATAATAATAATAATAATAATAATAGAAAAGAAATGAACCTATAGTCGTGGTAATATTCGTAATAAGGAAACATTCGGCATTCATTGAGCAGCTCGTTCTGCTTTAGTTTTAAATTTATAAAATCTTTTTTTTTTTAAAGTTTTGACGAAAATAATTTTCACAAGTCCAATAACTTATTACATTGGTCAACAACAAAAATTAAAATGGTTTCGAGATACCAAACATCTTTTTTTAGCTAATTTGAGGCCACTGAATCTGAAAATGACCAAATGACCTTACATTTTCTTGGTTAGCTACCGTTTTTGCTGTAGAAAAATGCCTCATTTTTGGAAAAAAATTTCATTTGTTTTCTGTATATATGATATTGACCGATGGCAATATTTCTCAAAATAAAATCGTAGAAACCTCTCTATGAGTATTTAAACCAACAAATATTGGTATGCTTATTGATTGCAGATAATTGATAATTATTTTTAAACACTTAGGGTTTGATTGTAATCAGTATATACTAAGGCCAACATTATTTTCATCAAATCACTTAATAAACTAACAGCAGAAATAAAACCCTCGTGAACATAATAACAATGGTAAAACATTTCTCATTCTTTATGGTCTGTCATGTTATTTAATGTCACTTTTCATACTCCAGCAGAATCATGTACAATGGAATAGGTGTATTCATTTGGGATGTCTTTAGTTGTAGTTTTTTTCCAACGGTGAAAACAAAATGCTCTCAATGTGCTTGGTTTCCTTCCGTAGTGAAGGAATAAAAGAGAAGGAATGAATTTATGAATATAAAACAGACGATTTTGGGGTTTCATTTTTTTGATGTCACCTTAGTTATCATCTTTACTAAAATGCATTACTGATAAAGTTTATCAGTTGATTTGAATTTTGGCAATATAATGGAAAAATTCAGTACTTCTATTTTAAAATTTCTGACCCAAAGACACTTTTTCCTTATATAAATGGTTCATTTCAGGCGGCTGGCATAAAATGCCCGGCCTACCTGAAAATTGATGAGTTTCTACGACCTGTATTAACTAAATTTTGCGATCGCCCAAGATCGTAAATTGATCTTTTTACCAAAAAAAGAGCAATTTCAGTACAGAGAAATGGATAACTAAGCATGGAAAACCATGAAAAACTAAGATCAATTTTAGAATCAGCACCATCAAATTGGCTAAAAAACGGGTTTTATTTCTTGAAACATCCCCCACTCTCAAATCGTCTTATTATTCATTCCCTTATTATTGGGGTTTTCTTTCTAAATATTTGAATTGTTGTGCAATGCTAACATTTAATTAAGCCATTATTTTCTCTTCGAATAATTAACTATTTTTAGTGCTATCCATTTTAGTTAATACTGCTCTTCAATGTACTTAAGTGATATGGTTTCTATTATTTGACATGGTTATTTGTTTTTGATTCGGTAGCGTCGGCCTACAAGGTTCGAAAATTATTGCGTTCCCTAAGAGCTAGATACATCATTCGTTTGAATCTAAAAAAAAAGTTGTATACGGCTGACAAATTAGATATTTCTAAACGAGTCTAGCGCTCTGCATGGCGTCTATATGAAAAGCTGCATCTGACAAGGCTATGTAAAAACATGATACGAGTTTTCATGATAAGGTATTGTAGCAATGTGCGGTGTTAGACAAAACTCTCTCTAGTAAAATATTCTATTTCCTTATCTCCTTTACTGTTTATTTTATAACTAATCCATACTCCGAGTTATCTGAATATCTATTTACTAATCGTATATCCTTAATTTCGACGATTTTCTAACCGTATATCATTAATTTCGAAGATGGATTTACTGTAGATGATATCACTGCTTTCATTCAAATTCCAGATAATAGTTACCATTTATCTTGAATCCTATTTCGTGAAAAACGTGGTAGAGGATTTTTTTTCTTGAAGATCGTCCTTATCATTCTATTAGTAGATTCCATTCCGGTGAGTGATATGAAATGCTTAAATGACCAGTGCCCACCTCATTAAATCTGTGCTTGTATATGCGCAGGAAAAGATTGAATATGTTGGGACTCTCATTTCATTCTTGTCGTACTATTGATGAGGAGGCCTGTCTGTACTGGCAAACAACAGGTGAAATCTAAAACATAACAGGACAAATGGTTGGTAAAATAACAAGATTAACATAGAAACAAAAATCAAATGATATGAGGAGCCTGATATGAACAAGCAAATGAAAAAATATTACATGAAAACTATCCCAAAATCCCAAAAGTTATCCGTGAAGGAATAAATGAAACACTGTCTCATACAATAATTGAATGTGAAAAATTAGTCTAGAATGTGTATGAAATATGAATGAGTAAGAACTGGTTTCAATGAGATTCAAGCAAAATAAATGCATTTGAAAATGCAATCCAATAGCACAAACGAATTTTATTCTTTTAAAAATGTGTTATTGTGATCGAATATCAAAGAAAAACATAACATTTATAGATACTGAAATTTAAATTTTGTGAAAAAGTTGCAAATTTTTGGAATAAGAAGATCATATTTTGTATTTATTTTTCTTTCTTTTCTTGGAACCCTTCCGAAGAGCCTTGCAAAATGAGTAAAACTAAGAACCCCATAGTGAATTGAAGCTCTCCAGATGCCACTATTATTCAAATGTACAGTAATACTAATGGGAGAACGAAGTATCAATTAGTTAACTATTTTTGTTTAGTGGCATATCAACCCGCATTGGATATTTAATGCCGGAATCTAAATATGAAAATTCAAACTTTATAATTAATTCAAGAGAATGAGATTTCATAATTAATTTATATTTAATTAGTGGCATTTTTCTAACAAAATCTTTTAAATCAAATGAAGAGTAAAAACTCGTTTCTCCTAAAAAATAAGGAAATTATTTAAAAAATTTTTTAAAATAATTTATGCCATGTCTTCAATTTTGCAATAAAATGCACCCATGCTCATTTTGATGGAGTAATGAATTTACTTGTCATTTTACTATAAGAATATATTTTCAATATAGTTTCAATTTTTGTTTGGGGGTTTCGCTATTTATGCTATATTCGCTGGGACCCTCAAAAGTGCTACCATTCCGGATTAGGATGAACCAGAGAACAATGGCAATTAATAAGGGCTTCCAACCTCCTCAAGCTCGAATCTCCCGAAAAGAAGCTATCGTGCCAAGTGTAGATTATAGTCATATCCTGGACTAACGAAGAATTCAAAACATTTTTTCTGACGTTATCTTCAAAGAGAGATGAAAGACACTCCTGCTATGAATAGCGAACATTCATAACAAAATAATGATAGCAAACATTAATTATCATTAATAGTAATTATGAAAACAATTTTTATCTGTTAATGGTAGCAAATTGGCTCTTATGTAATGCACCTCTGTGAAATAAAAAGGAACAGTCATGAAAATATCTGGTATCAGCTCAGTTCAGAAGATTAAAAGATAACCTGAGATTTTGATACGTTGACCCACAGATTCAAGCGAAAAGAACGGACCAACAATGTGGCAGTGAGAATCTGCCACATAATGGATACAGCTGCATCAATAATTTGAAGTTGATTTTTTAAATTATCAGGACCTTGCACGAGAAATGAGAAAAGTGGAACAAGAAGGCCTGGGTCAATAATGCCTAGCAACAATTTTGGATTTGCTATAAATCTGGAAATGTATTGAAATTTTCCATTGTAGATTCAGTCATTATAGTGAACTCAGAATGGTATTAAATATATAAACTGACTGTCAGTCAAGATAACGACTAAATTGCTTGTATGATGATTCAAACACATAGTATGTAATCTTAATACTACCGATACTTTTCTAGTATCATCTTGATAGGACTGTAAATAATGTCAGGGTAACAGAGAGAGGGAAAGAAAGAGTTAGGAAGAGATAGAATGAGAGTAAGAGTGGGTGTATGTGGGAGTGCAAAAACGCGGGAAATACAAATAACATGTAGATAAAGATGAGTATAAAACAAAGGCAACAAATTGAAGGTCATTTTTTAGAATAAATTTAAAAATAAAAATAAGTCCGTTTCATATTTCTCCGGGTCTTTTTAACAGGAGTAGAGGTTGATCCCTTGTTTCCTGTTTAGGATTGGGTTTCCGGTTCTCTCTAAAGTCTATTCTTTTTCTTTCACTTTCGGTGACCCACTTGCGTTATCCTCTTGCTTGAGCGATATCTCTTAGTTTGTAACACTCTATCTCGAATGACTCTTGGGCCACGTACAGAGTGAACACAAATGTAAGTGTAGTGCAGCACGCATTTCAATCTTCGGAGATTTATCCACTAGTGAAAACAGCAGGTTGTTTGTCATTGATTTGCGAATGAAAAATAAATCTATGCTGAAATGTATTTTTGCCCAAAAATGGCCGTCTTGTTGATTTGAAGTAACACGTGATGGAATTTAATTTCAAATGTCCGGTTTTATTTGAATTGTCCAGTTTTATTTAAATTCCCCTGATTTATTTTAATAACATCGTGAGAAAAGGTAATAACATTTGAATAAATTAATCAGATGATAATTACACAAATAAAAGGAAGAAGTTCAAGCTGAACCTCTAGAAGACGAGAGAAGAGAAGGTGATAAGCTATTTAAGTATCTGCTAAAAGCATATTTCTAAAAAGAGACAAAAAAGAACAGGCAAATATGAATAGCGACTATAAAATGTTTATTTAAAAATGCCATTCACCTTCAGGACTTAAGGAATTATATCTGTTCAGACCACCTTTTAATTAATATATGTAAATATCATTCTGTCAGTTATGCGCGATTCGTGATACACGCTTAGGCGATCATGTATCTTTCGAAACATGACTGTCGAGGCAGATTTTTTTTTCTTCACAATAGGTTGCCATTTCTTTCTGCGGTAGAACAATTGACATCTAAGACTAAAGAGACCGGTCTGTCCTTATATTTACCCATAGCTGAAGGTGGAGAAGAAGAAGATTCTTACCTTTACCAAGGTTATTAGCACGTAAACGAATGTAATGGATTTGACTGGAATTCGAACTCTGCTCTCCTATTCCTCAATCCGAACCGCTATCCATTACTCCACAATGCCAATTTTGGGAAATATAGTGGATTAGTTTTCTGTGATTAAAGTGTGTGTTGCGGAATGTGTGATGCGTGTTGGAGAGGAATAGAAGGTTTGAATGATGAGAAGGCTTAAAATTGGGTGGGTTCAATAATCTTTCATCCACAACAATTAATACAAGGCATACAATAAATATTCAAAAACATAACGTATTGTTTCAAAATGTAACAATTAAATTTATTAGTGCTTGGTGTACAAGCATAAGAGCTGAAGGTGTGATAGATTTGTGCCTCTTAGATTTGGAAATATTTGTATTTGAGCTCATAAAGTGAAAGCAATTATTAAACTTTAGTTTAGAAGAATAAAGTTTCTTTAGTATGCTTGGAATTGTGTATTGTACAAGTTGGTAAAAGTTCAGAAGAGATTTCAGAGTTCGAACTTGCGTGAATGTAGGTAATGGTTTTCAACGTCTAACTGCATTAGTCAAGACGGGAGTTCTTGATAGTTACATCTTGGCAGCAAGGAATGAGACGCGAAAGAGAGAGAGTTTACACGTGTTTTGTTTTTTATAATTTTGTTGTACAACGTGGGAGGCTCCGAGCATATTGAGCGGGAAAACAGATTTATCGCGTGCAGGCGGTTTGATTGGTCGGAACTGACCAATCAGCGAGCTATATTGAAGATGATTAACCAATGAATGCTTGTCATATATTCACTTACAGGGAATAGTTTATTTATCCACGTAGGGGTGACTGGCTGATGTGGAAGATTCCACAAGTGCTCTGAAGATTATTAGTAGGAAAAGAGGCAACTAATATATAGGAACCCTAGATTATAAGTGCGAATTATACGAGGCTATCTTGGATGAATTTTAACTTATTCTATAGATTCCATTTCCCGCCACCCACACATCCTCTGACACGTTTATTATTATTTTTGTTTGCTCTATTTAATCATTTCACTTTAAGCAAGGCAATAAAGCTACAAAGGTGCAAGAGGCTACTGACTGTGAAAGAATATGAGAAAATAAAAAAAAAAAACATTGTAAAGGAAAGAAAACATTCAAAGAACAGGAATTAAAAAGACAAAATATAACGATTGACAATTCAATTACATTTAACTTCTTTTAGATTGCATTTAAATCTTTTAAGATCAAATTTGACTGAAAAACTGGAGACCGTTCTACAAGGAAGAAGTGAAAGAGAAGAAACTGTTAGCATAGAATTTGAGGTTACATCTAGCAATTTCAAATGTAATATGGTGAGACTTAATTTCCATTCTAGTACTACGCTTAAATTCGTAAAGTCTTGATACCAAAGAGAAAAGCTCATTAAAATAATTATTATGAAAATATTTATAGAAAAGACAAGTGAAGCTACCTTTCGCCTGATGAAAAGTAACTGAAGCCGATATGCCATGTAGTACCGATAACATTGCAGATTCCTCTTTGGATTTTATCAAGAATATCTACATACATAGCAACTGGCTGCAAAATTTAATGCATGGATGAATTGTGTAGATTTATAGAAGTGTAATATAGATTTTGGCGAGAAGTATTTTCTGGCACGACATAGTGAACAAATTTTCCTAGAAACAAAGCTAAAAATTGATTTAATATAATCTTTCCAATTACAAAATATAATGTTGCAGAGCAATTAAAATTTTTTTAGAAGGAGACAGAAATGGGAATAAAAGAAACACTCCGGTCATTTAAGAAGAAACCCTGAAGAAATTATAGATTAACATTTATAGATATAACTGAGAAGAACGTAAAGGAATACAATCTGGTTATTTTTATTATTACTGAGTGAGATCGCAGCACTCCAGTAAAGTGATGCTGGGGTGCAAATATAAGAAGCCCAATATACCCTGTATCAAAAAAGTATACCAGGTTCATGCATCACAGCCACAATCAGCAATATAGTGATATGATTTAATAAGGGTAGTGTGCAATATTTTAGGTGGTAGGACAACTTTTAACTCATTACAGTTTGGGTAACCCAATCTCAACATGGGGTCACAGTTTTCAGTTAATTGGGAGTATCTAGATGTATCTCCAAATAATTAATATGTAACGGATTGAGAAATCGAAGTTCGAATTTCAGTCGAATCCATTATATATAATTACGTGCTAATAACCTTGGAAAAGGTACGAATCCACTTTTTTTCTCCCCCGCTCACGTGCTATGGGTAATTAGCAGGACAGACCGGGTTCTATAGCCTTGGATGGCAACTGGTCTACCAGAGAAAGAAATGGCAACCGACTACGGGAAAAATCTGCCTCGTCAGTCATGTATCGAAAGATACATGATTGCTTAAGCGTGCATCACGCATGGCACATAATTGATTGAATTAGTCTATCCATCAAATCATAAAAGATTGGAGAAAGTTATCATAGAAAGAATGAAAAGAAAGGTATGATAAACCTACAGTGTATTTAAAAACACCTTTTGTCTGAGGAAACTAAACCATAACGTTATGGAATCTCGCGATTAAAACCGATTCTCCAATCCAGATCTGGAATTGACGTCAATGGGAAATAATTTTTCATATTTTAAATGTTGTTCTTCCCGCGAGCCACAGATTAAAATTGAGCGAAATTAGAAAACGATACCCTTACCTGGACTCAGGTAGAACCTGAGGAAATTGTAAAACAGGAAGATTAAAGAAAGAGATGACTGAAAATCAAAGCATATATAAGGAGGTAACAATTTACTCAGTAGACCTAGTGTAGAGATAAATAACATCTGCCAGGTTCTGATTCAACGGGAAAAAACAAAAGGAAAAGAGACACTCAAATAGTTCGACAGCTTCTGTCAGGACAGTCGTGCTGTTTTAGTACAGACGTCAGTTTTTAGACTCCGTAATTTCATCATTAGATTTTTCAATGGGTTTAAAGCGTTATTTAAAAATAGGTGTTTCCCTGGCAATGTCGATTTCAATCAATGAGTCTGGGAGTGATGTCAAATCAGATAATCTGATTTTCTAGAAGAATCATACCAGTGATACAAAAAGGAATGGAACGGGTGAGAATTAGCCGAAATATAATATTTAGGTATAGAAACTATATATATATATATATCTCTGTGAATTGAATAAGGTTTTTTTTTTTTTTTTACAAAATTGGAAGAAATCTACTCCGTATGACAAAAGATGTCTGAAGAAAACTAAAGGGTGCAAAGTTCGAAACACTATAATTGTAAACAGATAAGATCATGATAGTCTGACTTGGAGAGCATATAATAATGACTCTCATAGAATAACTTCCAATAAAAATTATGAAAGTGAGAGTTGTAAATCAACTGATAGTCTGTGATAAAAATGAAAGAACTTGTAATCGAAAGGAGGTGTGAAAACATCATCTGAAATACCGAGGAGAGTTCTGGAGTCTGTGTGTCTCCGTCTACAAGATAACGTGCATCAATAATATTAGAATCGATAAGTATAGGTGCACATAATAGGTTTTATTTTCCTTTTCAATTTCCTAAAGTATTCAAAGATATTATTATGCATCATATTAATGCATTTTATATATATTTATATTTTATGTATTTTATATAGTTTAATATATTTTCATGTATATATTTATATATATATATATATTATTTTTATATATTGTTATATATATTTATATTTTTATGTATTTTTATATAGTTTTATTTATTTTGATATATTTATATATTTTATATATAGATATTTAGATTTTATATATTTTCATATATATATTTATATTTTTTTACTTTTATATATTTGTATATATATATATATATATATATATATATATATATATATATAGTTATATTTCATAAATTGATATATCTACAATGATCTATTTATGTCTATGAATGGTTTATGTCTATCAGAAAATGCAAAAACGGCTTTGTGTTTCCATACCTCATTTAAAAAAAGATGTTTGATACATTATTTGTAGTATGTACAACCATTCAAGAACACCTTTATCTTTATATATATATATATATATATATATATATATATGTGTGTGTGTGTGTGTGTGTGTGTGTGTGTGCGCGTGTGTGCGTGTTTGAGTCTGTGTATGTGTGAACGTGCGAAAGAGTGCAAAGAGAAAGAATGCATGTAGATGAGCAAACAGATTCCTATTTTGGGTATAAATTTACTGACGTAAATCTAAAGAGATAAAGAATTTTGAGAAACCAAATCGATGCTTCCAGATTTCTTTTCCTTTATCAAACAATTTCCCGCCTGATAGATATTTCCAGCGCTGATAAAAATGCTATATTTTTGCTCCGGCTTCTTTGATATCTCGTTTGACAGGTGCTCCTCTTGATCCAATTTTCTATCGAAAGTCGCTTTTAGCGATCCAAACACTAACAGTTGTAAAACAGGACTGAGTATTATCGCTTTCCAAAAATGGAGAAACAATTTTTATCAAAAAAAATAAATACATTTTAAAATATAGAAGATAGTACATGAACAATTTTATTTTTGTTATTTTACTTTTTTTCTTCTTTTTTTCTTTTTTTTTTTAGAAAATTACTTGTACAGTAAACTTATTTCGTTCACAATAGCAAAATCCCAAGCTTATCTGCAGTTCGTTTTCCCATCTGGGAACTTTGTCAGTTTTCTCGGAAACACGAATTTTGTTGCAGATAAGGCATTTAGACGTAACAGGTCGAAAAATCAATCTTTGCATATATTGTTGTTCATACCATATAGTTTCCATTGTCGTACAGTAGTGCGCAGTTAATATGTAATCACACACGCATAAAGGGTGCGGCAGAAATACATCCTATATCTTAAAAGTTGAAAAAATAACCTGACCTCATTTATCCACCATAGAGAATTTTTTCCGGCTGCCATCAGCATGGCTAACGCTAGATTCTTTGCGAATAACACACTGCATCCTTTACAGACTCACGTTTTCAACTGACATGAAGTGGAGCGACTACATCTAATCAATAGCTACATCTACTGGAAGCAATGTTGGGTCACTGTCTCGTACTAGAAAAAAAAATCTCGTTACAGTCCATCTTGCACATTTATAAATCTGCCATTCGTATGTCAATTGACTACTCTTGCGTAATATCTGGTCTGGTTCTCCTTATATTCATCTCGACGTTCTTGACAAAATCCAAACTAAGATCCGTGATATAATCGACTCTGATTTGGCATCTCGACCTTATCGACGTGACGTGGCTTCCCCCTCTCTTTTCTACAAATATTTTCATGGCCACTGCTCTGATGAGTTTTTTTTTTCTGTTAACCCTTCTACATTAATTTAAGCATGCAAATAAATTGGCATTTAAGTCCGACCCGTTTATTGCTGAAATAGCTAAATGCAACCTGCACTTCAAATCCAACAGTTTATTTTCTTGCACCCCCGACCCCGTGGAACTCCCTTCCGTTTACTTGCTTTCCTGATAACTATATACTTCAAAAATGTAAATGTGACGTCAATCGATGTCTTCCATCTTCTTGAATCCCGTTCAATATAATATTTTTGTTTGGAGTGGAGAAGACCAGGCTCGATGTATTTGTGCTGCATCTATCCTATTGCAGGCATTTTTTTTCTTTTTTTTTTCAATTTGTTCTTACGTTGTGAACGTCGGCAACTCGGGTTGTTTTCCTTGATTTGAATTCTTAAGCGTTTATAGTTTTGTACTGTTTTAATCAAATTAAGGTGTGGCCAAGACTGGCAACTGCCAGTCAACATATTTACATAAAAATCATTCATTGGAACTACAAGTTTTTTTTTTTTCTTTTTCTTTTAATTAGACATTCTTTAGTATTCACGATACATAACATTAACACTATCTTTCTTTTGATGGCGTTTATTGTACGTGCATCAATGGAGAAAGACAATCCCAAGTGATTACTGAATTTAATATAATGGATGATATTTTGTGGTTCCTATGAAACACCCATTTATATCAGTCGTATTCCAACACTTCTTCTTCAACATATTCATTAGAATATAATATTTTGTCCTAGAACGAAGTCAGCGTCTTGAAATATTGATGAACAAATGCCTAGGTTTAGGCAGAGGGTATTTTCATGGCAGCGAAGATTGATCCGACTAATTGTATCATTGTTCACGTTTGTGCCAGCTGCCTGCAGTTCATTTAGAATTTCCCCTCGGGATTTGAATCGCTTGTGTACTGCTTTTGATTGATTTGATTTTGATTGATTTGAACTCTTCGTACAAATATATTATCATAATGACCTTTTCGAGTCGGATCATCAGACAGGTCAAATTACCTTCATTTTTAAAAAGATGGCTCTAATGCTAGTCATGGGGAAGGGGTGATCACGCTGGATGATCTTTCGTATCCGTTTTCACAATTTTGATGAACAGATATCCCTCAACGTAATTCTTGAATGAGTGTCTTTATCTCTGTCAGCATCTCCCATCAGTTGTTCTGGATGTGTAGCATTGCCTGATTAATCGATGGAAATTTTCTAAATAATAATTTGAAATCAATCCAAAACAGCTTTTTTAAATTGTTCCATTCATACTTTCGGCCACCCTGGATATGACGATAAACTACATCCACGTCCTGTATAAGACGATTAATTACGTCCAACAGCATGACCTCTGATCAGGAGGTTTTGAGGTGCGTGGAATTGCTGGTGTTCCCAGGTCCACACTGACCCGGGGTGTTAGCACCTGTTATAGTCCCAATTATGGACAAATAGTTAACTACCAAATTGGAGTCAAGATACTATGAAAGTGTCAAAATAGGTATTAATACCAGAAATACTTTGTAAAAGAAAAAATATTATTACCAGCAATACATTATCAGCAATACATTTTAGGCAAAACATTTTTACCAGCAATATTTTTTGAAAAAAATATTATCAGAAATAGATTTTTTCAAGGAAAAATATTAAAAACAATATGTTTGGAAAAAACATTACCAATAAAAATTTTGTCAGCATTAAATTACTCATTGAGTTAGATATGCCGTAAAACAAACCAAACCAAAATACGTCTGAAACTTTTGCGTGTTACTTTCCGTTATTTTTTCAATACATTGTTCTATAATCAGACATTTCTCATAGATAATCTAAGAAAAAGGTATATATATATATATATATATATATATATATATATATATATATATATATATATATATATATATATATATATATATATATATATATGTTTCGTCGTCTCGACCGGCTGTTCGTTTGAACTCTCTGCCTTCAGGCGGGGAGGAACCGAACGAGGCTACGCCGAAGGGCGGAGTCGCTTTCGGGGAGGTAAACTGACCCTGAACCCGTTTATACGTGTTCAATGGGCCTATTTTGGGGCCCAGCCCACGGGCTCGGAGATCCCACGTTAAAAAACCGGCCTTGTGCCACATGCTGCCCCAGTGGGGGGGGGCTGAATATCGTTAGTATGTATATAGAGAGTTTTTTTTTTTTTTTTTTTAAATTAAAAAATTTAAATGATGTGATATTTCTAATGAAATTCCAGCATGGTTAAAATATTAAGTCTATGATTATTAGAGTTTGGTCGCAGTTGTAAAATTATAAGTTCTCATAAAAATTATAATCCATGGAACATCTTGTCCTGGTGAGTATTTGAACGCGAATCTCTTTAGTCGGTCAAACGTCTGTTCTTGAATTATAGCATAATATTATAACTCCTAGGGATCTGTTGAGAACGATGTGGTAGAATTTCTGCTAGTTAAATTCTAATTTCCACGTATTTTTTTTTAAAGTTGTATTGATATTATTGAACGTGCGTTGTGTTTTACTGGATTACGGCTCAGAATGAGAAATTAGAGATTCTAATTTCAGTCGAGTCCGTTACATTCACTTACGCACAAATGCCACTGGGAAAGGTTTGAATCTTTCTCTTCTCCCTCCAGCTCTGGGTTGAATAGCAGAACAGACAGAGGTACTGTAGCCTTGGTTGGCGACCAGTCTACCGTGAAAAGAAAGAGCAATCTACCGCGAGAAAATCTTCTGCTTATTCAGTCATGTATCGAAAGAAACATTGTCGCCCAATGAAAGTTAAGATGGATTAACGTTATCATTATTAGATAGATAGATAGATAGATAGATAAATAGATAGATAGAAATGAAAATGCTTATATAGATAGATACGAAAAAGCATGGATATATAGGTAGATAATGAAGAGAATTAGATAGACAGATAGATAGAAATGACTGAGCTTAGATAGATAGATAGATAGATAGATAGATAGATAGATAGATAGATAGATAGATAGATAGATAGAAATTAAAAAAAAACTTAGATAGATAGAAATGAAAAATGCTCAGATAGATAGATGCGAAAAGGCATAAATATATAGATAGATAATGTACTGAATTAAATAGATAGATAGATAGATAGATAGATAGATAGATAGATAGATAGATAGAAATTTAAAAAAACTTAGATAGAAAAAATAATAGAAATTAAAAAAAAATTAGATAGAAATGAAAAATGCTTAGATAGATAGATGCGAAAAGGCATAAATATATAGGTAGATAATGAACCGAATTAAATAGATAGATAGATAGATAGATAGATAGATAGATAGATAGATAGATAGATATGGCTAAGCTTAGATAGATAGAAATGAAAAATGCTTAGATAGATAGATAGATAGATAGATAGATAGATAGATAGATAGATACGAAAAGGCATAACTATATAAGTAGATAATAAACCGAATTTGATAGATAGATAGATAGATAGATAGATAGATAGATAGATAGATAGATAGAAATGACAAATCTTAGATAGATAGATAGATAGATAGAAATGAAAAATGCTTAGAAAGATAGATAAATAGATAGATAGATAATTCTAATTCTAGTTTAGCAGCAATATTAGAAATTATAACTTTCTCTAAAATTCTTCTATCCAGAAATTTCATCTGTGCGTGGTTTGATGCCTATGAAGGAGAAATGAAGTGGCAAATCATATGAGTAGGCAATTATATTGAGCATCTAAAATAAAGGGAATACATTAAATCTTGAAAGGCGTGGTTTGGATAATGTCCTATGTATTTCATTGTTTTGAAATAAATTATATCTGCTCATTCTCACAGAAGAAAAACCTGGCGCCACTTCTCGTAGCATTATGATTAAAAACAGAACTCCCTATATTATTCCATTTTATCTGATGCTATGGATGAAACAGATCTTCATTCTGTTTATCATTCTAGTTAAAATATTATAGTGGCTCTGAAGGTAAAATTTCCCTTAGATCTTTAAGGTGGACTTGAAGAGTCTGTGTTCACCTTACATAAATTATTGTTGCCAGCATTTTCTTGAGTAACATTTCAAAAGGAAAATAGAATTTAGACAGTCTTATGCATGTCAGGTTATATGCGACATAAATATCCTCTTGTGGAACATTAACATACTGCCATTGGTGAAGTGTTAGATATAAAACGTCATTTCGAAAGTGACGATATGAATTCCTGCAAAATTAATGCGACAGAAATAAAAATAAAAACCAAATATATTGAGATATATTCAGTCAGTTTTTATCCCGTTAAATATGCGGTAGGTTTTCAACTTCACTTAATGAATTCCTGATGAAAACCTGTCGTTTAGAAAGTGAAAGAGAACAGATAAAAAAGTACTAAGTAGAAGAAAATATAAAGGGAGGTAACTAAAATGTAATTCAGACTAAGCAAGAGACGAAAAACAAGGAAGCTTAAAGATGGAGAAGAAAAAGAACAGAAGAGAGGTAGAGAAAAATGAAAGAAAGGGGAAATAAGATTATAGAAAGAAGGAAAATTCAACTAAAAATACAATAAAATACAATACGTAGTTTCCTTATAAGCCTTGCATGAATTTGAACAGAGATTAACATTATTACACCTTAGGCTTCAGCAGCAAACCTGCTTCATATTTATTCTTTTCTGGTCTCAAATGAAACGAACCATTCGCCAAATTCGGCTATACAACAAGAGATCACGAATATCTTCATTTCTCTCAGGAAGATATGGCATCATTTGATGTCTGAGATGGATAGTTTATAAGCTGAATTTAAATGAGTGATGCAAGAGCTGTGAAATCTTGAACGCATTAATGTCAACTTTTCTTATTACTTAGTATTGTTTCTTTCCTCATAAACTCGTATCTGACTATTTAAAGAAGTCTTCAAATGTAACTAGTTGCGAATTTTCTTGAAAATGGACAAGATTTGGCGTCGTGGTGTCAACCATTATTCGCAGAAAAAGGATTTAGCTCCCAAAGACATTCAGGCTGACATGGTTGCTACGTTGATTAATGGCCTTCTAGATTTATCAGCAGTGCAAAAGTGGGAAGTAGAATTTTAGAGAAGAAGGGAGAGTCTTGAAGATGACCCAAGGTCTAGACGTCCTATGACATGGTGATGGAAGAAAAGAAATTGACTTAAAAACAAATAGTCTCGGCCATTTGTTTTGAAATCATGGGAGGATTCTGAGAAACGTTAGAAGACACTTTATTGTTAAATCCGTACAATAATGATAGTACTCGTGTAAACGTCTAATAATTTATTAATCATACCGTAATTCACCATGTATGATAAGCTTTCAGCCATAATAGGCTCACCTAAAATTGGGCTGAAAGTGTGGGAAAATTCTTCTACTTATGCATAATGCGCACCCATTGTTTGGTATTCAACCCTATAAATTGTACCTCTCCAATTACATTACAGCCAGCGTTTCCTACTCTTATTTTAATAAATGGTTTTAAACATAGATTAATATTATTCTAATTTAGTTTTATAATAATTCTTATTTTATTTCATGGCAATTTTTTAAAGATTTTTTGTAGATGTGCATAATACTCACACTTGATTTTTCTTCTTTTTTTTTTTTTAGAAAAATGCGTATTATACATGAGAAATTACGGTTATTACCTGCTTATTTGGCAGAATTTCTTTAGGCGGTTTTTACACAAGGTTTTCTTTTTTTTTCCTAAGACACCCCCAAAATTACTTCGGTAGAAAGTTTCCAAAGTATTTTCTTGTCCACAGACTGACAATTGACCAGTTTTAGCCAACATATAACTGCAGCCATTTCGACAATTATCTTCCATCTCGCGTCATTCATAAAGTAGCATGTGACATATTCAATATGTCTCCTTTAATGGACTGGCATACTCAAGATGGCATTTTAGCTGGACTAAATAATATAAAGCCACAGATGCAGACGATATAATTCTTCATGCGCCTGTTGTTGAAAAAGTACTTTTTTTCAAACCTACACCTTCAATATATATATATATATATATATATATATATATATATATATATATATATATATATATATATATATATATAACTTTTGTTAGTTGTTTACTCGTATCGGGTTTTTTTCTTTGGGCTTCAGACCTGCATCTGTGCGATTTTTTGTTGACAGAAGTTCATGTTTGTAGCTCTTTCTTTTTTAAAACCTTTTTTCCCTCGAGATTGATTTGATTATTAGCAAATCAAAAATTCGAGGGTTTTTCGAAACGAGTCTAGTTATCTATAATTATATATATATATATATATATATATATATATATATATATATATATATATATATATATATATATATATATGTGTGTGTGTGTGTGTGTGTGTGTGTGTGTGTGTGTGTGTGTGTGTGTGTGTGTGTGTGTGTGTGTGTGTGTGTATATAATGAATACACATGCCTTAAAATCCATTTCAGGTGATATTTTACTTCGTGAACACAGACATTCAGCTCAAGGAATTTTACCTTTTTTTATTTCTTTGCAAAATTTGGTCTGAAGAGATGGACGTCTGAATCCGCAAAATAAAATTTCACCTGAATTGATTTTTAAGGATTGTCTATTCATTATTATATTTACTCTCTTCTTACATTGAGCTCTCTTTGGATACTTATCCTCTTTCGAATTATCCCTACTAATTATTAAGTGATATATATATATATATATATATATATATATATATATAGCATAATGAGAAGCCACGTATACTTTCTTAATATGTATATATAGAAAAAGTTTCAAATTAAAAATTATAATGTTTTATTTTCTATACAATATTAATAACTTAACAAAACAATTCCTAAAATGCAAATACCCAATAAAAATAATAAAAGAAGCACTAAATAAAACTATCCTGATAAATCGTAACACACTTCTCACATACAAGAAAAATAAAAACAACAATCGGATTCCCATGGTTTTTAACCACAATCAATATTCCCACACACTTATTCACAATTTAAAAAATGATTACAAGAACCTCCAATTAGACAACAAGATCAAAGACATTTTCGATAAACCACCCATAAATGCAATGAAACAATCACCTAACTTATCAGCTATCCTCACCTCTACCAAATATCTAAACAATAGAAACCAAACAGGAAATTACAAATGTAACAAACCTCGTTGCTTAGTTTGCAAACATTTAGTAATAGCTAATACATTTTACGTACCCAACACCAATATCAGGATACAGCCACCTAACCTCACCTGCGATACCCATAACGTAATCTATTATTTATTCTGCAACTTATGTCCTAATAGTGGATATATTGGTGAGTCTGGAAACAATTTTAGATTTCGTTTTAATAACCATAAACAAACAATACGTCAAAACAACCCTTATTCCCCCATAGCTAAACACTACAATCAATCAGGACACACATTAGAAAACTGCAAATGTTTATTAATAGATTCCGATTTTACTTCCACATTCACACGCAGAAAAAAAGAAACATATTGGATTTTAAAATTAAATACACATAAATTAGGGTTGAATAGGGACTTAGGTGTTTTAAATCTTTATAAATATTTCAATAGCTAAGCAATTTCTTTAGATATAGTAAAAAAATATTTTTTAAAATATTTATGACAGTTAGATTTAAGTTAGGAATATCTGAACAGTGACGTTCCATATCACGTGACGTCCGCGTCTCTCGAAGGACGCTACTTGCCAACAAACAGTAATTTTAATTTATTTGTAACAAACAGTTATTTCTGATGAAAAATTAAGGACAATTTGAAATATCAAATATATATATAAATAAATAAATACTTTCATAAAATAAAACATTATAATTTTTAATTTGAAACTTTTTCTATATATATATATATATATATATATGGGGGGGGTTAAAATATTATTAAGTTCTACCTCTAAGTTGTATTTGACTGTAAAAATTGTGATGTTTAATATGCCTTTAAATTGTAAATATTACATTTTAATGGTATGACACAAGTGACAATGAAATGTATAATTCTGAATGATATTTGAAATTATTCATTATTGAAATTTTCATTTCCTATCATTCATTGACTCTTTAATGAACGCCTTGACTACAGCTGATACCAGATTGCGCTAAGTAAAGCTCATGAACTCATTTGAGAGATATAATCATCGTTAACCAATTAATGTCTGAGCTGTCACCTTGACTCCAGTCACTTTCTCACAGAATTGATGTGGCTTCACATTGTCATTTCTACAAATATTTTTATAGCATCTGCTCTGATGAGCTATATTCACTGGTGTTCCAACTACATGAATTTAAGCGTGCTACTAGGTTAGAATATCGGTCCCTCACTTTTACTGTCGTTACAGTTAAAATAACCGCCTCTTCTACTCCAACAGTTCTTCACTTGCACTTCCCGACACTGGAACTCCCTTCCTCTTATTTGCTTCCTTGATAGCTATATTCTTCAAAACATTACATTTAATGTCAGTCGACCTCCGCTGATGCCTTAATCTTGCTCCCCTCTTTACTCTTACTTTCTCTCTCTGTAACCCCAGACGTGCTACCGGCACTACTGTCTTGCTTGGGGTAAAATGCTTAAAAAATGTCATTTGTAAAATCCCACATTCATAATCAATATATCCAAATCCAGTATTAATTATAGGAAAATTATAGGTTTATAAAAATCCATTATTAATTATAGGTTTATGAAAATCCGATATAAATTATCGGTTCCTATATATCATCTTTCAGCCGAATCCATTACATTCATTTATGTGCTAATAACCTTGGGGAAGTTATGAATCCTCTTATTCTCTCTCTCCCCCCAGCAATTGGTAATTAGCAGAACAGACCGGGTTCTATAGCCTTGGATGACAATTGGTCTACCGCAGGAAGAAATGGCAAGCTACTGCGGGAAAAAAAATCTGTTTCGTTAGTCATGTATCGAAAAATACATGATCCCCCTAAGCGTGTATCCCTCATGGCACATACCTGACTGATATATTACCTGTCTATGTCCGCCATCTCAAAAATGAGATGGTTAGCATTAATGAATTGTAAGTAAGATGCAAAATGGCTGTAAGGGTATTCACAATTGGCAAATGGCATTTCTCTATTTCAAAACTGTACATGATTGCCAGCCATAACGAGAAGATTTGACAAGTCACAGCGTTTCTCACCGGTCACCAAGAATGAGGTTTAAACTCGAAAAGCAAATGTCGACGTTACTTGATTTTCTTTTTTTTTTCTGATTGAATATGTAGCCTTTTGATAGACTTTGAAAAATATCACATAACCGTCAATTAAAAGATATATATCTTCACCAGAAACTACTGCTGTGCTGTGGCTTTTTTTAAAACCCCGGTGAAAGACATTAAACTTCCTGAATGTGCAACTCGGAATGAGAAAATATGTATGTCTATAGCAACATAAACTACTTCATTACCATTGCTTAAATAAAAAGCTGTTACAATATCAGACAGAGAATTTAAAGCGTCATCATCATCATCATCATCATAATCATCTCTCTCTCTCTCTCTCTCTCTCTATCTATCTATCTATCTATCTATCTATCTATTGATCTGAGTGTATATATACATATATATATAAATATATACACACACCCACATACACACACGTATATAAATATATATATATATATATATATATATATATATATATATATATATATATATATATATATATATATATATATAGATATAGAGAGAGAGAGAGAGAGAGAGAGAGAGAGATAGACAGATCATAAGAGGGAGACAGATAATGACAAATAGAAGGGGTTGTTTTTTTTTTAAACACAGCAGTCGTTAGTCATTGTATTTAAATCATAATAGCAAGATTACCCCATTGTTGCCCAGCAATGTGTTAAATTATCTTAACAACTAATTTGTCTTAATTATCTGAATTCATTGCAGCCTTGACCTTTGATATTTTCGCATATCATCCAGAAATAAGGAATTTTAAGTATACACCGCCTCAGTTTATTAATGTTTGCAGTAGATTAAATATAATGTGTAAATTACGTGTTAAATTTAAAATTATAGTCTTGGGAATTTCAAATCTTTTAAATGCAAATGTCTGCTGCTGTCTTTGTAAAGAGATTTGCATAATTTTCATTCTGCTCTTCTTTGCATCTGCTGGTCAATGTGTTCATTTTTAATTTCAATGCAATCGTTCTCTTATCACTATAAACAGAATGTTAACGAAAAATTTATGTAACGGCTGAATATTTTTAAGTTTCGGGAGTGTTTCAATATTGATCGCTACTAAATGATCTTATTTGCTAATAACTGCTAATTTGAAACAGCAAAAATATTGATCATACGGATCAAGTGAATTATTAGTTTCTTATTATTCGTATGAGGATTTTTTAATTTTAATTTTTTTTTTTTTGTTTTTTGCAGAGGTGCTGGAGAAAGATAAAATATTGTCTCATCGTTTGAATAGAAATGCTTAAGTTAAAAATATAAACAGTATTCCGTCCACCTTGTCCCAAAGTCAAATTAAATTCAACTAAGAATGGGAATGGACTGAAATATTTATTTTAATTTTCTCAATGAGTTCGTTTGAATTTTAAAAATAGATTTTTTAAATGCAGATCTAAAAAAAGAACGAAAACATAATGTTATTTTATACAATAAAAACCATATTTATAACAGAAAATAATATTTTTTTGATTTATTTACACTATCATATACAGAAAAGGCTTTAGGCCAATTTGATGTATTTCACCCAATTGCCCTCGCGCAGAGAGGGTCCCCGAACACGTAGTGACATTAAGCATGTCAATCAGCGTGTGAAAATATATAATAAACGGCAAATTGTTTCAGTATATATCGTGGAAGAATTTGTTGAGAATGAGAATAAAAACTAAGACAAGGTTAGGTTTTGATCACATGTTTTGATTTTAATATATATAAATTTAGATGGTTTATCCATAGATATCATATGTTATACATACTTTCAATATAATTATACATGTAATAAATATTTCAGCTGATATAGAATTTTAGGAACCTGTCCTATTGAATCCAATTTGCCCCGCATCTCCTAGATCTAGCTTTTCTGATATACCGCGTGTAACAGAAAAATTTTCCAAATCGTTTAAGAACGTTCATCCCACAAAATGTTTAATTTCTAAAAAAATTCTAGACTGTTTGAATTTCTTTTTCCAAATTTTCAGATATGACTTTTAGCCATCTTGACATCATGTTTCGTAAAAACACTGAAAAACCTTTTGAGCTAGAAAGAGAACACGTTAAAATCGTTTTGTGCCAACCCCACTATGTCATTCCAACTGAGAAATGGCAAGAGGAAAAAAATTATGAAGACCTTAAATAATGATATTATATAAAGACATTTTTATGTTTATACGTTCTTTTTATAGATACGAATATTTAAGTAAATGCTCTGTTTATAATAAACAACATTTACCGGCCTGAATATCCGAAAAATTTTCATAGAAAATATTCGTCCTCCGACAGGATTCGAACCTGTATCCTATACGGAACACTCATATAGCCTGACGTGCCTTTTAACCGATTAAACCACAGAGGATAAAAAAAGAATAAATATTATAGATAAGAAAAATAAAGAAAAACAAGCTTCCGTGACTATAATTTATTTCCCAGAAAATATAATTTTCGTGGTTCGTCAGGTCAAATCTCTAGTTACAAATGAATTTAATATATATATATATATATATATATATATATATATATATATATATATATATATATATATATATATATATTTATATATATATATATATATATATTAACAAATCATATTAGGATCAGGAACCTCATAGGATGGAAATAAAGTTCAAATATATATATATATATATATATATATATATATATATATATATATATATATATATATATATATATATATATATATATATATATATATATATATATATATATATTTGAATTTTTATTTCCATCCTACATGAGGTTCCGATCTTAGCTATGATTTGTTAAAGATTAAAATGTCATGTTCGTTTATGATCTCTTTCATCACGGTACTCACGGTTAACTTCGGTATTTATCCTAGAACTCGCCACAAGGCGGGATGTGACACAAGACAGGTTTTATCATATGGTTTTCCGGGCGCGTACGATCCGGCAAAAATTTCACGTAGAGCCCGCATACACGGAATCGGGTGGCTGTCTACCACCTCAGACGAAACTCTACCTGTAGCGATAGCCTCGCCTGAGTTTCTCTCCGCCCGTAGGCAGAGAGTCATCAAGTAGTGTAACGATTTAGTCCTCGGTATTTTCCTGAAAACGCCCCACAAAGCGGGATCATGCTCAAGGTCAGTTTTTAACGTGGAGCTTTCCAAACGCGTACGCTTGGACAAAAATCCCCGGGGTCGAGTAGCTCCTCAGACGAGACCCAGCTCGTAGGCATACTATCGTCTGAGTTCCCCTTCACTCGAGGATAGAGTGTCAACAATCAGAGAAACAATTAATTGTGTACTTCTCTGCTGCAGTAAGAGAGAGTGTTGTTTAAATAGTCTTAGACCGTTTCATCTTGTGGGTGGCGTTCAGCTACTCCACAACAATAATCTAACACACAATCGCATAGAAAATAGACACTATTGATAAGGGGAAAAAAGTTCTTTTTCTCTACACCAAAAGAGAGTGTTATCGTAAAACGGCACATAGGAAGACATCATAATCTCGCCACATTTAAAGACCTCGAACAATAGAAAGAGAAATTTCAGAAGTAAGAGCGCTGCTATATTAGTATACATATATATATATATATATATATATATATATATGTGTGTGTGTGTGTGTGTGTGTGTGTGTGTGTGTGTGTGTGTGTTGTAGAATACTGATTAGCGGCTACGATGGAGTAACAGCCGGGTCATGATCGAATTTTAAACAAACAAACCACTCACGCAAAATAACCGCCAGAATAGATTACCCACAATGCAACACTGACCCATATATATAAATATTCGAGGAAAAATCCAAAATTTGCGGCCTGACGATTGCGTCTAGCATGAAAAAGCATGTCGCCTCTGAGTGTTGACTTCAATGTTCACTTTTATATTTATATTTACATACGCTCTATCTCTGATATTGAGCACTTTATCCCATAAATATAGCACACTCTAAGACTATATTTCTTCATATATATATATATATATATATATATATATATAAATAAATAGAGAGAGAGAGAGAGACTGTTCATAAAATATTGTTTTAAGGTATACGTAAATTATGCAGAGACACTTCAACATGTCATGGGAGCCTGTACAACTAAACATACTAAAACTTTCGTTTTGAGTTCATTTCAAGTGATAAAAGAATGTGTATTTAATTTATTCCCCACCGACACATTTTCACTCCACTTGATTTTCCACCTATTCCTCCACGCTTTCTACAACAACTAACGTCGTGCGCTTATTCATTTATTTATTCTTTTTAAAATATAGCGTTCATAATGCTTTTATTTAAAAAATAATTTAAGCATTTCAATTGACCGAAATCGCCTGAACATTCTAAAAGTTCGAAAACAATTTTCTATACCTAAACGTTTACATGTTACATTTTTAGTTATTTTGTGTGTATATTGAGCACTTTTTAATACTACTGTTTCCTGAAACAATTTTATTCTGACTATTAATTTTGTATATATATATATATATATATATATATATATATATATATATATATATATATATATACGTGTGTGTTTGTGCATGTATGTGTGTGTCTCTGTGTGTGAGTGCATGTACAGAATATGAATATTTTGATGGTGAGGTAAGTGAAAAAATTCTGAGCTTTGTTTGTTTAATAATGGCACCAAATAATAATTCACCGAATAAATTATGGCTTTGAAATGAGAGTCTCTACTTAACTGAATAATCGGCTTTTTATGTGCGCTGATGATTAATGACAATTTGTTATCAACCTTTTAAATTTGACCGCCAGAAACAAATCGATTCATTGCATTATGCTCGGCTTTCAAAACACCTACTAAAAACAGGAAACTGAAAGTCTATTGGAATCAATATTGTTCTTTCAAAACTTCTACTAATATTTTGTAAACTTAGGCTGAGAGAATTTTATTTATTACTCGAAGAAAATTTTCGAATGGATAAAATTTATATGCGAGCCATAGTAATTATGATATTATTAATAGTAATCTGGTGGTTTAAAATAAAGTACATGAGAGAAAGATTTGTTTATTGTGACGTGATTGATAATGTTAATATGAAAATAGAATAGAATAATCGTGCAATATACGTCTGCTGTTATCGTTACTGATGATTGTGACGAGGGTTAAGCTTTGCACCTTTTGTCAAAAAGATGCAGTAAAAGCCACAGACAATTTAACAGACGAATGAATATTCCTTGAATTTGGTTGCGAAAAATGTAGTCTTCACCAGCGAGAGTTTGCGCAGCTCACGTGACTTAAGAATTTCTAGCACTGTGCGCTTTATTTCGGAACGGAGAAAACCTCTACTGGCCCAATCTGCTGGGAGATTTCTTCTTTATTTATTTTTTTTTCTTAAAGCAACCCAGTAACATTTAGTCTTTACTGAGAAGAAGCTGTTTCTTTTTCCCCAATCATTATTAACGGTTTTACTCTCAATGAATCCCTTAACTTGATCGTCTATTGGTACACTTTACCATAGATCACAAGTGGGACGCATATATTCGATCCACCCCTAAAAAATGCTGGAAAAATGGCTGGTTCTTTAGGCCGCGCGAAAAAGTACCTGACTCCTTTGTCTATGTAAGTGTTTTTTTCGGACCGCAAATGGAGTATTGCTTTCATATCTGGGCTGGATCTAGGATCGACCTCCAATACTAATATTCCAGCATGGAGAGAATTCAAAAGCGTTTACGCAGACTTTCGACGCGGTGGTAATTATTTTCAGTATTGCAGTCCGTTTCCCACTGAGGAAACGCCGTAAGGCTATTGTTACTCTTTCGCTCTTTCAATGACAGATGTTCAGACGGGCTACATTCCATCAGTTCTGACATTTGCAGCTCGAGCACACCACATCACGTAAACAAATACGACTTCTGTTCAGTCGACTCATATTCAAGGAGGAAGTTCAGCTGTGACGGTTTCAAAGAACCCCTATAGACTCCTGGGAGGATGCGTCCCAGACCCCTACAATCTTAACTTCAAGTCCAGGGTCAAAAGTTACATATCCTACAAATCATCATAATTGGTAATTACGTTCTCCTCTTATGTACATACAACAATTTCATTCAGTATCCTTCTACCTTGAGTGGCTTTTATGAAGTGTAATGCGTGAAAATCTAGTAAGGAAAAATATAAATTTCACTAGCTAGAGTTAGAATGTTAACGAAGGCTGAAATTCGCACTCTGGTTACGAAACCGATAGGGCTTTGAATTAAAAGTTATCTTTTTCCCAAACGAATTTACCCACTAACGCTAAAGAACTTATATCTGGCCATTAGCACACCAATCGGTTTTGATCTTTTAGTTGTCCATCTCCTAGACAGCTTGCTAACCAAGGCAAGTGAACAAAGCCTGCCTTTCTATTTAAATTATACCTGAAGAAAGACGTGATAGATGCATACTTTTCCAAAGATTTTCTAGGCGATAGTGAATTTAATGAATTGAACCGTAATTCGTCCTCGTCTCTCTAATACATCTTTCCAAGCTGCTAATCGTAACACTACCTTTATATCCATTGAGTGCATTGCTGGATTTACCTTTTAGCTTACCGTTTAGCTTAACAAGCTGAAGCCTAGGACCTCAAAATATAGAGGGTCTCCAACCAAGATGTATAATATCATTAACACTGCCATGGGCCTTTCTTACACAAGCAGCCATGATGCAAAGTTTACTCTAGTATTTGACTCAGTAATTTTAAACACCCGTAATCATACTCGGCAATACTTAAATTGTTTAACACACTTCCATTTTCCTCTTGCCATCAGAAAGGAGGATTTGAAAGAACGTCACATATTAATAGTCTTCTCTTCATCTCAATCTGGCCCTGATTGGGTGAGAACAACTACCAAATAGCGAACATAATAATACCAATGGGGGAACATGATTAGAATGTGTTTGGCAGTGTTCATACAATTTAAACGGCCTATTTAAAGGCCTGTTATGTTTATGCTATTGTATATATTTCCGTTCCATACTGGGTATGACGATAAACAACATCCGCGTCCTGGGTAAGATGATAAACTACATCCAACAGCAAGGCCTCTGATTAGGAGGTTTTGAGGAGCATGGAAACAGCTCTTAATTGCTGGTGTTCCCAAGTCCACCTTGACCTGGCGTGGTAACACATGTTAGGGTCCCAGATATGGAAAAATAGTTAACTCCGAAACTGAGGTAAAAAATTATTATAAAAGTGTAAAAATGGGTTTTAATACCAAAGATACTTTGTAAAAGAATTGTTACCAGAAATAATTTTTTGAAGAAAAAAAAACTATTAACAGCAATATATTTTTGAAAGAAAATATTACCAGCAATACATGTTTTAAAATAGTATTTCCAGCTAAACATTTTTGAGGAAAAAATATTACCAGAAATAGATTTTTGACAAAACAAATATTACCAGGAAAAAAAGGTTGTCGGCATTAAATCCTAAAGAGCTTATATCTGGCCATTAGCACACCAATCGGTTTTGATCTTTTAGTTGTCCATCTCCTAGACAGCTTGCTAACCAAGGCAAGTGAACAAAGCCTTCCTTTGAGGTTGATATGCTGTAAAACACAACAAACCAAACCAAACGAAACCTATAATAACTTCCTAAACTATTTAGAAATGTTGATTGGAGATTGTGCCAGTTGGCAACGTGTCTGTTCAGACTTTGCTCGAAACACAGAAGATATGTTGGTGCAGCAGGCAAAGGAAAGCAGAATACATTCTTTACTGTAAATCAAAGATCTGCTTATATTCCTTACTTGTGGAAACGCATTCTGTTTCCGTGTTGGTCATTTCACCTACACGGGAACGTATCTACCATGAATGAACCAGTTGATTCGTTGGTATACAATCACAATGACGTTTGTAGGTGAAAGCATTTTTTCCTCTTGGTTCGTAATTTGGGAAGAAATATTGCAATCATTTAAGGAGTGATTCAAAATCAGGGTTCCATTTTTTTTTTTAGAATATAGAACCCGAAAAAACGAACACGATTCACTTCAAAAATGCATCAGTAGGAGGTTGGCAGTGTTCTTCCAATTTAAACGACCTATTTAAAGGCTTGTTATGATTATGCTATTCAGTATATTTCCGTTGTAGTATGTTTGTTGAAAACAAGATTTTTCTTTTGGATGCCATTTTTCTTTTGAACATAAATAGAAAAGATTTCAACAATATATTATCAATTTTTCATACTGAAATCGACGGGAAGAGTTCGAACTAAACACAGAAATATATAAAAAATCTATACAACGTTAATAGGAAATTGTACCTGAACGCTAATCTCGGTGGTTTTTGATAAATCTTCTATTTTTCGGTTTCGGATGAAAAATACCTGCATATAAATCAGATGTCAGGCTCTGGCGATGCATTTACGATTGGCTAAATGCATTTCAATCCACTGACGTCTATCAAAGTACGTTATGATCAGTTATCACACTGACATGTTATTTGCAACAGAAAATGGAATTGCCACTTGATTGCCTGCTAAATATATAGAATACAAAAACGTATTAAGCGTCATGTTACCTAAAAGAAAGAAATGTCAGGACGAGAAATATTTAACGAAAATCTAAAGATGGCAGACACGGACGGAGCATAAAGATAATTTTAAAACGCTATTTAAAAGTAATCATAGTGTATATGAAGATGGCGAACATATGCAATTGTGGATATGTAGGTGACCAACATATTCGATAAAAAATATTGAATGAGAGACGCTAAAATCAAAAGAGAATACGTAACTAGCCACAGGAAGATGTTTTTTCTATACTATTCGTCGGAATTCATAAAATATTATTATGGTTCAAAGGTTTATGCACAAAAATATTTGAATATAAGTCATCTATATGTCTATAAGTCGAAACATGATATATTTATCTTATATTATAATTTATATATATCTACGAAAAGCATTAATAATTGTACCATAATTGGCATTCGAGAATCGGCTGAAAAGTACATAGGCTGACCAAGATATATATTCCATCCGACACTCGTATACTTAGTATATATATATATATATATATATATATATATATATATATATATATATATATATATATATAGTTAGTTATTCATTTGGAAAAACCACAGATATTTTGGCTTGTAATTGAAAAAAACAATGCCGAGGGGAAAATAAAGGATAAAAAAATGAAAGGACAAAGATCTTGAACTTCAGGCGAAAACAATCGTCCAGACCATGACGATCTGTATAGGTGAAGCCTATGTAGGTTTACGTGGCTCTTTAGTTTCATATACATATATATATATATATATATATATATATATATATATGTGTGTGTGTGTGTGTGTGTGTGTGTGTGTGTGTGTGTGTGTAGAGAGAGACAGACAATAATACAGATTCGGTGCTAGTGTTAATAAAATAATGCTGGATGAAGAGTAATGGAGCTATAAAATGTACATTAATAATAAATATACACATTTTTCCCCTTACTGCTGAATATATATATATATATATATATATATATATATATATATATATATATATATAAACGCATGCCTATATCGAGTTTGTGTAATTACATAAATAGCACACACACATACACACACAAAGACACATTTTTGTTCGTAAAATTTGCAATCTAACGGATCTGTATGTAGTTTTTTTTCACAAAAAATGGTTTTAAACATAGAATAATATTATTCTAATTTAGTTTTATGATAATTCTTATTTTATTTTATATTTGTACGTATTTTTAAGTACATATGGTTATATCTGGCATCTTTACGGGGTCGCAATCGCCGAATGTTAGTATCAAATATCGTATGTTTGTGGTGAATAGTGATTTGGCAAATGAAATCGACCGATGGAACAAATTTTATAAATTATTTGGTAGCTGTGCATAATACGCATCCCTAATTTTGCTTATTATTTTTTAGAGGAAAATGCGCATTATATATGGGGAATTACGGTATTTTAATTATTTGCTGCATCAGCGTTACTGTTCATTACTTTAAAGTTTGATTTGGCATAATTCGAATCAAAACAATGAAAGAGTGCCCCTATGCGTAGATGTCGTGTTTGAGTATTGAATTCCCGACAGAAATAAATAAATAAAAAAAAACTTTCATGTTCAACATTTTATACATATTCATTATTGTTGACATCTGGGTCATTGGCTACCCTGACCAGAACATCAATATCTTGCAGCCGAAGAAATCATTGCGTGAGCGATATGACCGGAAGCATAACCCTGTTTAAATACGAGCCATTGATCACTGATTCGAATATATTACACTATTAATTTCACACTTCTTAATACATCTACATACCACTATATGTGCCACTATTTTTAAAAAGTGTTTCTTTCTTAATAATAGGTTATGCCAATAATAATGGAGGCAATCTGCCCTATTCAGGTCGAATTTTTCGATTTAAGGCGATCGTCACTACTTCTCGTTTTACTTTGGTTGAAGATTGTTTTAGTTTATTCCAGTTTACGTTAGAATAAGACTTTGTGTAAGGCTAGTGATTCTCACCCGTTGTGACAAGACAGACTAGTGTACTGCGCGGTCTTCATAAGTGAGCAGAGAAATATTATTCACAGCATATATATATATATATATATATATATATATATATATATATATATATATATATATATATATATATATATATATATATATATTTGTGTTTATATGAAAGTGACCATTAAATCAACACCCAGTTGCGAAAGTCTATTTCATGATTAAACTGAAAACTTCTCGGATATTTAACTCGATAAACGTCGTTTATTATAAACAAAGCATTTACTTAAATATTTGTATCTATAAAAGTTTACTTAAGCATTTACTTAAATATTTGTATCTATAGAATAACATAAACTTAAAATAATTGTTGGACTTTTTCCATTTCTTAATGTGATATATATATATATATATATATATATATATATATATCGATATAGATATATATATATATATATATGTGTGTGTGTGTGACATATATATATATATATATATATATATATATATATATATATATATATATATATATATATATATATATATATATAACCTTATTTATGAATACACACACAAAATGAATCCGTGATAAATATGAGTTCATGCATTCAAATTTATACTTGACAACGTTCACTTTCTACCTTGTGTGGCTCTAGGGGCTCCTATTATGGGATCTTATTTCAAAATCACTGGACGTTATTGGAAACTTTGGAGGATGCTAAACCATGTAATTTCGACACGAAAAGAATTACTCTTGTTGTTGTTATTATTTTAAGCAAGGACTTACGATTTTCCTTTAAGCTTTCGAATGTTTCTGATGGCCGTACGTCAGTAGATTTTTCTTGAGAACGTCGCCTTTCTCTCTTGAAAGGCGTTACTTGACAAAAAATCAGCAACGTCTAATTATGTTTGGTCGAGTACCCTTGTACCTATGCATTGTGTTTGCCTCGATTAATATCAAAGATATTAAGAGAAAGAGAGAGTGTGTGTGTGTGTGTGTGTGAGAGAGAGAGAGAGAGAAAGAGAGTGAGAGAGTCAAACAGAAAGTTAGCGACGGGCATATAAACAAAAAGTGAGTGCTTCAAACAGAGAGATTGGATGTCATCTTAGATAAAATCAGTTGTCTATAGACAGTTGGTTAAATCATCTTTCGTAACGGAACGTTCTGTTGAGGACAAATTCGTCCGGGAACTGTAAGTGACCTATTGAAATTAAAATAATTTCCCCCATTTTTTTCACGTTTATCTTCCGAATTTGTTTTTAATTCTCATAGGATTTTGTTCCAGAAAATTCATCATTCATCACACGGTTGCAATCGACTTTCATTTACCTTGTGCTTTTCTTTTAAAATTTATTTTAAATAGACTTTTTATGTGTTTTTTTTTAAAATAATTCTTAAACTATATTCTAAATAAAATTTAGATAATCTTAAATAAAATTATAATATTTCTCGTATATCCATAACCAATGCTTTAGCATGAGTAACGTATTCTTGGGGACAGAATCTTTGGGTTACCGGGAGAAAAGAATGTTGCTTGTTCAGATAAAATGATATTTATTTAAACATAGAATACACAAATGTAGATACAGCTGTATCTAGATATGGAATAAAAGTTAGAAAATTCTTCTCTTTGTAAGAATATGAACAACAATATGCGTTCAGTGAGGAAGTGGAGTTGTGAGACAAGATCATGGTTGTTTGTTGTTGTTTAGGTGCGAAAGGCAAGACGACGAGCATGACTCTCGTCCCTTGACTGCTGTCAGCTGTATGAATGTTTGACCTTTATGCTCTTGTGTAGGCCCCAGACGCCTGTATTCATTTACTGAGGAAAAGCCATCTTATAGGATCGATGTACAATGATTTGTAAGCAGAACATCACATTTAACTCGCAACCTGCTTGATCGAAATCGATCATTCTTCGATTTTACACATCTTAAAAGATATAAATTAACGTAATTTGCGAATTAAATGAACAAATATTTCCCGACAACTGTTACGTTTTCTTCATCGGTAGGTCACAGGAATATCCGTCGTTTGTTTTGGTTCAGTCATAGGGGATTGATTTACAATTAGTTTCTAATGCAAACAGGGCAACACATTTAACTCGGGAACTCCTTAAAATTTATCCTTTAAAGCTTTCTTCATGAAAACTTGGACCTTATAGGATACTCGGACACCCTAGTCTTGAACTATACTAAATAGATGACCATTGTTTGGAAATATGTATAATATCCTCAGTCTAAAACTTTTTAAACCGTACTACCCACCTCTTTATTGTGAATATTTATTATTTTATTTTAAATAAACTTTGAAATTTAGATTCTGTTACAAGAAAAACAACGTTGATTTTTTTAGAGAGATGTTTTCAAAGTCGTAATGACAGAAGTACGCAGTCGTAGGCCTTAAGAAAGCTTTATTCAACTGAGAATCTATGGTTCGCGTAAGACCAAGTAAAATGAAATAGAGGAGAGTAACGAAACAAGGGGAGACCACTCTTGATTATTCATAAATGTTTTACTTGATTATTTAAAAAGAAGATAAACAAAATAATTCAGACAGATACATACGAAATAAGAGAAATCTTTGAGTAGTATATACTGTTAAAAAAAATCGCAGTGCGCGAAGGTATTTATAAATTTAAGCATATGTAACGGTTATCCGTAGAAAATTCGGCACTTCAAAAAGTGTGGTTGGTTCTGCAAAAAAGCATTCACCACTATAATCAAATCACATGTGCTGGTGTCTGGGCTGTAGGTTCCTAGGAACTGAGCGACTTGACCCTCGTAAGTCGAATACGACAGGAGAGTCCTATATATATATATATATATATATATATATATATATATATATATATATATATATATATATATATATATATATATATATATATATATATATATATATATATATATCGCTCATATAGTGCCGGTGTTCATAAAACAATGCTGGATGTAATATAACGGTGCTATTAAGTATACATTAATAAATATACATATTATCCCTTTACTCGACTCCGATTAAGGCAACCTTCAGCTACTGAGTATTGGATTGACATTTACGTAATTTGAATTAAAAAAAGGTATATATGCTTATCGCAATGCCGGTGCAGTTATATATTATACTGGGATTACGTTTGTTTTATTTTAATTTTAAATTTATATTTAGCATTTGCACTAAACCGGATTTATATATATATATGTGTGGCAAAAAATAAATAAATAAAATTATTTTTGTGTTGTGAACATTAATTTTTTTTATTAAGGAAAAAGGGAGATTACTTGTACTTATTTAAAAACAAAGAACGAATCGTAATTTCCAATAAACATAAACCGTAATTTACATTAAAATTTAATCTGAATGAAATTATTCAAGCAACTGTTTATTTTTATGCCTACAGTTAATGATCAATTCATTTATCTTATTTAATAAGAGTCGACATTCAGTTCAACAGGATATTTATATATAAATAATATTTTATTATATTTTATTATTATATATTTTAAATGAGAAAAATTACGTACGGTAAAAATAATTAAACTTGAAATAAATTATCAGTATTTCACTGAAAGACTAAAAGAAAAATATTAACCAGTATTGTTGTTTAAGATATATATATATATATATATATATATATATATATATATATATATATATATATAGACCCACTCTATGGATTAAATAGCTGGGTGGTTCGAGCTTTCTAGATTTTGATGGCAACCATTCTAATCGAAGGCGAACTCTGAATAGTCAATGGTTGCCTGTAAACGATTTCACTATCTTTCCCAAGTATGCATATTGATTTAGAGTTAATGTAGAAAACTCTATGAAGAATCCTGACCGACTATCTCCAAAGGGGGGGGATGGCATTAAAAAGAAGGATGTAGACTGATATGCAGAAGCTTTAAAAATAAATAAGTTTGGGGATAATATTTCTACGGAATTTCTTTGAAAACGTTAAAGAAACCTTAGAAATATCTTTGAAACAATTTTTTAATGCTTTTCCGTTTAGGCGCTTCGACAATTGATTATCGAAAATTTATTATCTTATCTTCTTTTTGAAGAAAACATGGCCTAAAACCAGTAGAAAACTGGATACTGTTGATCCGTAGCCATTACCTTTAGTAAAAGTGTACCGAATGTGAGGTGATGTCGAAGTGAATATAATTTCAAAGATCCAGTATATGAAAGTATGTTTGGGGAATGGTTTGTTATAGTTAAAAGGAATTGCGATGTCAAGGATAAAGAGATATCGGAGAACTTAAAAAGATGATTACATATAGCAAAATTTATCTGAAATGAATCAGTATTACCCTATACATTACAAGTTTTCGGGAAAATGATGAGAAGAAAAAAATATTTCCTTAGGAAATTAGAGATATGAACGTGCATACGATTATTATTCTTTCTGGCTCAGCACAGAATAGATTTAATTTCCATCACAAAAAAATCACTGATAGTCAATGCCGGAATTATTACCAGAATCGAGAAAATTATCAAAATTCAAGTCGAGCCTGAATATCAAACATAAAGTTTGTTTTTTTCCCTAAATTTCTTCTTTGGGAAATCTTTATTAACATTTCTTTGAGAGATTGTTACGATGATACACTACGATGATCAACTGCATGATTGAATGTCTGAATGGAAAAGAAGAGATGGTTTTGAAAGTATGGAAATCGACATGTAGTTTGGTTGGATGTTTTTTCTCAAGTTGTAAATCACACATGATTATGCTTTTGTTTTTTACAACTATATAACTGTTACAAAAATTTGTTGGAAGCAAACATAAAAGAAAGGTAGAACGAGTCCAATAGGTTCACTAGGCAAAACAAATCCATACTTTTAACCTCGATCTCCAATACGCCACTCACCGTCCCGAACGACAAGCTAAAAATCTGTTAAATGTGTCTACCATGTTTTTATACACCTGACCTAGTCAACACGCAGGCAATGAGCGCCCAGAACCAGCCAATAAAAATGGCTACAAGCGACACCATTAGCACGAAGTATGGTGTATATTGTGTGAAAGGTACGTAAGAATGTGTTGTTTTCGTGCAAGGAATATTGTGAGTGTGATTGAGTCAGTGTTTGTGGCTAGTTAAGTTTAAAGTTAAGACAGAAGACAGACTTTTTCCCCCTTCCACTTTTCGGCCTTGTGCCACATATTCTGTTATCACAGAAATAAATATACCACAATATTCTTCATATTATTATTAAAACTTTGTTTACCTTAGTGTCAATTCGTCATTTTGAGGGACACGAATTGCAAGTGTATAATGCAATACATTAGACAAACGATCGAATTTCACTATAACACTATAAATGCATACATACATTGTGTGAGTTTGTAAAAAGTGGTTATTGCAGTTAATAATACAAGACTCTTCGGTAAATCCAATTGAGTTCTCTCAGTCACTATGAGTTTATCTAAAAATAAATACGCTTAAATTCACCTTCATTGTGCGCCAACGGCTTAGGGGTAGAATTTCCGACTGACACCAATTCAGCCGGGTTTTGATCCTAGCAACCGTACGTCTAGCCACACTGACGAACTGTAATACAGCGAAACAGTCTGCCTGTGGATATATATATATATATATATATATATATATATATATATATGAAGAAAAATTTGGAAAAAAAAAAACAAAAATCCTTAAATGCAATTATGTTGTTTAAAATGAATGAAATGTCGACGTCTGACGTTTCGGTTTAATAAACCTTTTTCAAGACAATATTCATTAAAAAATACAATTCAGTTCAATTTGACAAAGACGATGGACATAAACAACAAGTCAGGCGTCGACATTTCATTCATTTTAAACAACATAATTGCATTTAAGGATTTTTGTTTGTTTTTTCTAAAATTTTTCTTCATTTTGTCGGATCTATATCCATTTACATTTGCTACACACACATATATATATATATATATATATATATATATATATATATATATATATATATATATATGGGTACGTGGCCGAGATGTTCGAACGTTCGGATTCTGACCTGGATTCGAATCTTACGATTGTCGATTTGTCAGAGAAAGGAGACCTCCTGATGATGTCGGACTGGAAGAGTCGATCCCAGCCTTCAGCACCTTTATAAAGTTCGTGAAAATCATACCACGCGAATGTAATTACGAAGACGGAACCCTTGTGGGTCGTCGATAGCCGATGGCTGTAGCGTGCTGGTCTTGTTCATATTGTTGATCACGCTAGATAACACGTTCCTCCCCAGAAACTGTCACTAATCTCTGCTCAGCATTGTTACAGTAGAAACAACAGAACCGTCGTCTGCAATAGGGATTGACTAGCCTCACTAATAGAAGGGTGTCCTCGAATACGAATGGCCAGCTATTATTATGTATAGGTTAATCTCCATTTTATGCTGCATGGTTATTATCTGCTGTCATTGATTTCTACTTAGCTCATGGTTTGTGCGTGTACACGTTTGCACAACACTGAATGCAATTTTTCTGATTACCACTGATTACAGGCAATCTCAGTGTTCCATCATCTCATAAAAAGCAAAGCTGGGAATCAGTGAGATATAGATGTGCACAATTCTGTAGGGA